>OLKM01000112.1:438312-458312 GCA_900291075.1 Melanogrammus aeglefinus | reverse complement strand
GAAATGGACTGGGTTGTGCCATTGATGTTTAGTTGCCTGTGTTTAAATGTGTGTCGATGTGTGTACGCGCTACAAGTTCTCTCTCTCTCTCTCTCTCTCTCTCTCTCTCTCTCTCTCTCTCTCTCTCTCTCTCTTCTCTCTCTCTCTCTCTCTCTCTCTCTCTCTCTCTCTCTCTCTCTCTCTCTCTCTCTCTCTCTCTCTCTCTCTCTCTCTCTCTCTCTCTCTCTCTCTCTCTCTCTCTCTCTCTCTCTCTCTCTCTCTCTCTCTGTCTCCGGAGAGCGACTAGTCCAAGGTCAGCCCTTTTTCTTTCCTGCAGGCTTACAGGGGAATGATACGGAAGATTATTGCCTCGATCAATAAGCTCAAAATGAAACAAAGGGGAGTTTACTTTATTGACTTTCGCGGCGTACAGTGGCAGCTTTAACATTTAATTGTCTCCCTGTATTTAGAGCAAACTCCCATTTAGCGGCCGACCGCCGCGCCGTCCCGGGCCCGCCGCGCGCCTTCATCGCCCTGCACACGGGCGCCATTTGCAGCGGCTGCTCGCGTGGCTTAATTATTTACAGTGTTATGCTGCCCCCGTTGCACCGCGAGACAGTCAGAAGAAGCAAATAAATAAATGAATGGCTTCGCATCTCCAGCCAGCCCTCTCTATCTGTGGGTGTGTGTGTGTGTGTTGTGTGTGTGTGTGTGTGTGTGTGTGTGTGTGTGTGTGTGTGTGTGTGTGTGTGTGTGTGTGTGTGTGTGTGTGTGTGTGTGTGTGTGTGTGTGTGTGTGTGTGTGTGTGTGTGTGTGTGTGTGTCTCTCTCTCTCTCTCTTTCCCTCTGTCCTTGTCTTGTTCTCTCTCTCTCTCTCTCTCTCTCTCTCTCTCTCACATCCGCCATCCTCCGTCAATCCTGTGGATATATTATTTTTATTTATTGGTGTGTATGTGATATTGTTAAGATGCATTCCCTGAGCGTTCAATCAAAGGGGCAATATTTGTGTTTCTTTTTTGGGGGGGTATTTATTTAATACTTTTGAGCCTGAAGTCCAAAATATTGGATTAGGGAATGGAAGGAAAAACCAGAGAGAGAGTGTCAGACTCAATATTCCTCCATAATGGACCGGGCCTCTCTGGCACGTTTTTAGATCAATTGAATTCATTCCTCCGCCAGCCGCTTCTTTTTCATCCATTTCATCCCTCTCTCCTCTTTTCGCCTCTTCCTCTTCCTCTTCCTCCTCCTCTTCCTCCCTCATCCTCCCTCCTTGCAGGCACTGGCCGGCGAGATGCTCCGAGATGTCCAGGAGGTCAAGCAGCAGCTGACGGAGATCGAGGAGCAGGAGGAAGAGGAGCCGGAGGAGGCGCGAGGAGGCCAACGCGGCGAGGGGCGCCCCCGCAGCCAAGTCCATGATCAGAGCCAAGTCCATCGCCGCCTCCATCCTCAACATGTCCGAGCGCGACCTGGCTGACATGTTGGACGGCGACCAGGTACACGTCACAGAGCGAAGGGAGGCCGTCGAAGCCAACCCCATGCACTGCCCCTTAGCGCTAGCACATACACACGCCAGTTTAGCCGGTGTTTATCTGTGGCTCAACTCAAGATATACTATTGATTGCTCCCCGCACCTCCCCCCCCCCCCCGCCCCCCTTCCTGCTAACCAACGTTAAGCATGTGGTCTACTGTCTGTCGTGGTAAACGCATGAGTTCCACCAAGCCGGCGGTTGAGACGTCAGCTGGGAGCCTATGGATATACTTATTATCAGCGCGAGAGTTAAGGTTAAAGACGGGTAAGCGTTTGACCGCGGTTGCAATGGACGTTCCCTTGTTACTCGGGCCTTTCTCTTATTGATGATACATTGTGGATGAGCAAGCAGCCAACAGCCGAGACAAGGAGTTTGGTTTGTTATGGGGAGCCGACAACTAGATCTAACGGCCTGTGAACTAAGATAGGAGTGGAAACGGGGGTGGAAGACACCGTGCTTCTTTGGGTTTCAACAACCCCGTTCACGATGAGTGTATTTGAAAACACAAACCTGTGGGACACCGGGATAAATAACACTTTCACGTCGAAGAGAAAACTTTTCAAAATGTCAGTTTCTTTCTCTCTTTTTCTTCTTTTTATACTTCCCGACTTGGTAGGTTTTTCCACGGTGGACTCCACCATAGATCAATTTTTTAGCCTCGGCGCCAATTAGCGAACCGGTTTTACAATCAGCCTCCCTCCACACCCCCGCGGGAACGCCCCCCATCCATCACACGAGGGGAGCCGGCCCACCGGGCACTTACTCACGCTTGAAACCAATTTGAGCCCCCCCGCTTGCTGCCACACCGGCCACACCCTGCCAATGACAGGGCGCGCTCTCTCTCACCAGACAAAAGGTCCCTCTTATGGAGGCTGAAGACTCTTAACCTTTACCGTGTTCTCCTTCAACCTTCACCACCTCCTCCTCCTCCCACTGAATAGCGTGGCTAATGGCCGCCAGGGTCTCGGGCTCTCATGTGAGCGATTGTGTCTTAATTAAAGATCAGCCCCCCCCCCCCCCCCACAGGCGACCACACTTTAATTTAGTGTATTTCAGCGGGTTTTCGGTCTCCTGCAATGCCACACGCTATAAATACCTGGTGTTGGTGTTTGTGTGAAAAAATGAATTCTCCAAGTTTCACTTGTAAGACAATTGGATAACCGTCAGATGTGAGACATATGAGTGCCTTATGTGGAGCAGCAAACACCATTGTTTTAAATTCAGCTGACAGGATCGACAAACCCGACAGACATTTTCCGCTAGAAAGCCATCTATTTAAGACACGCACGCACGCCCACGTAAGTGTGTGGGTGCGGAGGAGAAAACCAAAAGGCCAGTCACAGCATATGTTAATTGAAGAATCCCACGAATGCATCATGGGTTCCATGGTGTGTGTGTGTGTGTGTGTGTGTGTGTGTGTGTGTGTGTGTGTGTGTGTGTGTGTGTGTGTGTGTGTGTGTGTGTGTGTGTGTGTGTGTGTGTGTGTGTGTGTGTGTTTGTGTATATCCAGAGCGCAAGCCCGCTGGGGGGACAGAAGTTAACTAGAAGAAACGCTGTTGTTTTTTCTGGCCAAACAAGTTATCAGTGAACCGCGCGGCCCTTCTGGGAGAGGCCAGCGCCGCGGTGGACAGCTGGGAGTGGAGCACAGGGAGATGGATCACTTTATTTTAATACTTGGGATTGATATACAATTGTTATGGTCAAATGCTCAATTCAGTTTATGTATACATTTTGGACCCTTTGTGCTCAAAAAAAAGAGAGGAAGACTGTATACTGAAATTCAACTTGTTTAGCGAAACATTAATGCATAGGTTCCATTGTGTGTCAAGCAGGAATTATGTTTGGCTCTTGTATTCATCATATTTATATTCATGAAATCAAACGCATATACTATGGTTTTTGGGAAGTAAAGTCCAAGCATGCTGGTTCTCTTGTGTGGTTTTAGTGTCGTGTCCATTCATGTCATGTCCATTCAGACTAAAATGGAGATATAAGACATATATCCTGGTCCGGCTGTAAACAGAAGCACTCAGAAATTCAACCTGTTCCTCGAGATGTTTTTCAAAGCTAACCAAAATAGGAAAGTGTACTTTAAACACACTTGACCCTTGTATGCAAACGTGTACCAAACGCACGCACGCACGCACGCACGCGCGCGCGCACGCGCGCACACACGCACACACACACACACACACACACACACACACACACACACACACACACACACACACACACACACACACACACACACACACACACACACACACACACACACACACACTCAGGTAGTTCAGGCAATCAGTCCTGGGTGAATAAACCGTGATGTACTTGTTGTGTGTACAAGTGTCTGTAGGATAGTCTTTATAATTCTGCAGGAGAACAAGGGAAGGGAGGCAGAGAGCGAGTGAGCGGCCGCGGGCTCAGTGGGCAGCGTGTTGTGGAGTGATATTATGACCATAATTGCCGTGCAGGGTTTGTTCTGCAGTGAGCTGCTCATGATGGACAGAGGGTCAAGTGTGTTGTTACCGCCTCTGCCAACGGAAGCAACAAGCCCTCCGTCGGCTCTCTCTCCTTTCCTCTCGATCTCTATCTCTCTCTCGCTCTTGTTTTTTCTCCCTTCCTCCCTCTCTTTTGCTCTTCCTCCCGTCTTCTCTGTCTCTGTATCTCCCTCCCTACCCCTCTCTCTCATTCTCTCTCTCCCTATTATTCCTACCTCCCTTCTGCTCTCTCTCCCTACCCCTCTCTCGTGCTCGCTCTAACCCTATATTCCTCTCTCTCTCTCTCTCTCTCTCTCTCTCTCTCTGTCTGTCTGTCTGTCTGTCTGTCTGTCTGTCTGTCTGTCTGTCTGTCTGTCTGTCTGTCTGTCTGTCTGTCTGTCTGTCTGTCTGTCTGTCTGTCTGTCTGTCTGTCTGTCTGTCTGTCTGTCTGTCTGTCTGTCGTCTGTCTGTCTGTCTGTCTTCTGTCTGTCTGTCTGTCTGTCTGTCTGTCTGTCTCGTCTGTCTGTCTGTCTCTCTCTCTCTCTCTTGCTCTCTCTCTCTCTCTCTCTCTTCTCTGTCTCTCTCTCTCTCTCTCTCTCTCTCTCTCTCTCTTCTATCTCTCTGTATGTCCTCTCTCTCTCTCTCTCTCTCTCTCTCTCTCTCTCTCTCTCTCTCTCTCTCTCTCTCTCTCTCTCTCTGTCTGTATGTCTCTCTCTCTCTCTCTCTCTCTCTCTCTCTTCTCTCTCTCTCTCTCTCTCTCTCTCTCTCTCTCTTCTCTCTCTCTCTCTCTCTCTCTCCTCTCTCTCTCTCTCTCTCTCTCTCTCTCTCTCTCTCTCTCTCTCTCTCTCTCTCTCTCTCTCTCTCTCTCTCTCTCTCTCTCTCTCTCTCTCTCTCTCTCTCTCTCTCTCTCTCTCTCTCTCTCTCTCTCTCTCTCTCTCTCTCTCTCTCTCTCTCTCTCTCTCTCTCTCTCTCTCTCTCTCTCTCTCTCTCTCTCTCAACTCTTTGGCCAGGAGTTGCTAATGAGGAAGACATGGAAATTAGCACTGGTGCAAACACAACTGGACCCCCATTGAGGATCGCAGACGACACACACACACACACACACACACACACACACACACACACACACACACACACACACACACACACACACACACACACACACACACACACAGAATCTGCATCTAAAAATTGGCTGTCCCTGGGAGGCAGAGCAGGGCGTGCGACATCGTGCAGAGCAGCAACACGCGCGAGAGAGAGAGAGGGGGTCGATTCATTAGCGCGGGGGGCTTACATCGCCACACTGTATCACTGTTGCCCTCTTCATTAGCATTAACAAGGCTACTCTTGCACCAGGTTTATACATGAGTGTAGCACACACACACACACACACACATACACACCGCCACTAAGGAACCCTCCAGAGAGCTTTGCCAAGGTCCGGGATGCTTTGCTTCTCCCTGGAGCAGGAGACCAGTGGAGAACAGAGAGGGCAGAGGCTACATCATTTATGAATGAGTCATTTCATCAGAGAGCGGGCTTCTATGGGGTATTATTATAATCAGGGCACCGACCAACTGAAGTCACTCTCATTGAATTTGAAATGGTAAAATATAGTCTTTAACTGAGAAGGCTTACTAAGTTACCTTAACTGTGACGTCTTCTTGTATGAAAGTCACCATGTCTATTGCAAGACGAGTGAAGCTGATGTCAAGTGTGTCCCAGAATGTGGTGAAGCCCACGCGACCCCAAAGACCAAGCCTAGGATGGTGATCAGAGTTGACGATATATTCATTCATGAACATGTTCATTTTGCAGTTCTATCAAAAGCAACTTGCATGGATGTTCTTTAACGCGTCACATAATGTAGATACTCTCAATACATAAGCAAGTAGGGATTAGGCTCAAGGATGCCTACAGGTAGACTGCAGACATTGGGCTTTGAACCCATAACAGGGTGTCCGCGCATCCTTAAAAAGTCTTAAAAAGTCTTAAATTCATGTTTCTAAATTTAAGGCCTTAAAAAGTCTTAAATTTGTTACAAATGTCATATGCTGGTCTTAAATACTGTAACTCAAGGTCTTAAATTTGTCGGCGCAGGACATATTTTTTTATTTTTTCCGAGTGACTTTTCAGGAAGGACATGTAGAGAGGCTTCTTTCTTGCTAGCTGCATATATAAACGATTATCTGCGTGCTTGCTAGTTAGTCTGCGACAATGGGTAGGTGCAAATTGAAGGACAGTTGGCTGGAAGACGCCCGTGTCCGAAGTGGGCTCGCGTCTGTTGCCAACCCCCACCATCACGTGTTTTAGGTCTTAAATTTCATTGAAGGGGGTATTAAAAAGGTCTAAAAAAGTCTTAAATCTGACTTGCTGAAACCTGCAGATACCCTGCATAAGCTTCCGGCTGAGGGACAAACAGCTCACACAAACCCTCTCTCCCTGATACACTTGATCCTCAATTTCAGCTGCTCCAGTGTTGAGCAAAAGGCATTTCTCTCTGTTCACGTGTTCTTCTGAATCGTTTTTGGTTTAATGTTGTCCGTGTGTTCTCGTGTGCAGGACGAGACCGAGCCCAGTGTGGAAATGCCAGACGAGGATTGGCTACAACACCTGCACCACGTCCTCCAGCAGAAGGTAAGGGCTCTCCCTCACTAGACCATTCAGAGCGCTCCTTACCCCAGCTCAGGTCCCCTACCCGTCGTGCTCCCTGGCTGGTTAATATTACCAGGAGTTTGGAGTGCTTGGTTGCTAATATCTAGCTAGTGTGTTAACCGTGTAAGCACCAGGTTTGATTCCCTCCCTAACCCTGGTGGTCAAAAGTCTTGTCTTCACCATCCTGTCCAAAGAAATGAGTGCTATCTTTATTTTGTATTGTTTTAAGCGGCTGATACTATTGGCGTTACAAGATGGACGCCCAATCTCGCACTGACAACCAAAGGAAATAAGCAACGCTTGCATTTGTACCACTGCTGTACAGCTTGTATGAACAAACTATGCTTTTGGTGTTTTTAATAACATTCCCGTCCCGAATTATGCTTGTGCATTATGCGAGATCTATTCTGTATTTATTCATTTAGCAGAAGCATTTATCCAAAGGGCCTTACATCTCATTACGTGGGATACATCTGATTAAGGAGCAGGTAGGGGAGGCACTCACTTCACGATGCCTACAGGCAGGATGCGAGTGTCTGGGTTTGGATTCAGAATAAAACACCCGACTAGCTTAACTTCCCCCAGTACTATCGCAACCAAATATAGCAACCCACTACGAAACAATTTTGCAGACGGATTAAACATATTTCCGCGTTTCCGTCTCCAAAAGCCCGAATACACCAGGCGTGTTCCGAGAGCTGCCGCAGACAGCAGTGTGTGTTGGTGCGCGTTCCGGTCTGTTCCGGAGTTTAGCGAGTCCGCGTGCGTGTGCACGGCCACTCATCTGTGAGTGGATTCCTGAAGCCCTGCTGAAGTGCTGTCAAGGACGTGCTCATTGTGATGTGTGTGATTGAGTGCGTGTGTGTGTGTGTGTGTGAGTGTCTTGTCAGCGCATGCCGCGGGCACTCATGCGTCGCCTCCGCACAGCGACACACACCAGACTCTGTTCTCTTCCCCAGATCTACTCCTGACCTCTCCAACCCCTCGGCCCCTCCTACACACACACACACACACACACACACACACACTCATTCCATGTTTTTCGCTTCTAGCTGGACAGCTCTTGGGTCCAAGTTCTCTCTCTCTCTCGCTTTCGCTCTCTCTCTCGCTCTCTCTCTCCCTCTCTCTCTTTCTTTCTTTATTTCTCCCTTTCTTCCTAGCGTCTCTCTTTCACCCTCTCTCTCTCTTTCTCTCTCCCCTCCCTCTCTCCCCTGCCTCTCTCTTTCTCTCCCTCTCTCTCCCCTGCCTCTCTCTCACCTCTCTCTCCCCTGCCTCTCTCTCTCTCTCTCAGACCCTGAGGCAGCTTGTTAGTGGGGAACTAAATATTGATTGGGCGGGGGCCTGTCGATGTCGGGAGAATGAGCTAGCATCCACCAGAGACCCCGCCACCGGCAGCCTGCTATCGACGTTTTTCAGTGGGCAGAGAAGGGTTAGGGGATGGGGGGGGGGTGGTGGTTAAGGAGGAGAGAGGAGTGGAGGATGACAAGGCTGAGACTAGCCCCTGGTTTGCAACAGGGGACCGTTGGGACAGCCAGACCTCCCCTCTCCCCTCCTCTCCCCTCTCCCTCCACCCACACCCCCTGGACTTTTTCCCGCCTTGATCACGTCTGTTTCTTTTTTTTTCTCTCTGCTGGTGCTGGTGGTGGTTTGTTTTTCTTCTTCTCCGCTGTCTGTCGGCCTTGTCTTGTACCTCTGGTGTAAAGGAACATGTCACAACCAGGGCTGCTGCTGCTTGCTGCCTGCTCCCGCCCACACTCTTGTTCTCCTCTGGGCTTTATTTATATATTTATCCTGTTGTTCTCCAGGAGCGATCAAACACACACACACACACACACACCAGGTGTGAGGTGTCCTGTGCTGGGAGAGAAGACATGCGGCTGTTTGTTGTTGTGTTTGTTTGTTTGTGACCACCTGGGGTCATTTTGACACCGTCTGAGGTTGAGCTCAGCGGCTAGCTGAGCGCCAACACAATGCGCTAACCGCCGCGATGAGGGAAATTATTTTGTGTTGTGTTGATAATCATGGCTTCTGCATTTCATCGGCACGTATATACAAATAAGACTTATTTAAAGAGCTGCAATAAAGCAGCAGACGTGAATGCAGATTGTCTTGAGTGGAACAGCCCAAAATGGACGATTCTTGCTCTGCGTGTTTCCCGGCTGTGTTGTGTCTGATCTTGTACAAGTTGTTGATCTCCACAGCAACAGGTCGGGTCTGTAGCCTACGTTCGTACGGCAGGCTAGGGAGCCCCCGGGGGGTGGGGGGGCGGGCAGTGCCGATTGTCACCAGTCGAGGGTCTGCGCTCTAACGCAACCCCCTCCGCAACCAGGACGCCGCAGACGGAACAGGTAGTGAGTTCAAGGGCCCCACTCACTAGGGCCCCAGGGAGCCCTAGCGAGTGGAGAGTTAAGCCCTCCCACCCCCCCTCTCTTCCCATTGGTTGTCCGCTGTCATCGGATCGGAAGAAGGCCTCACCATGCAGAACATGTGTGGAGGGAAACCGCCTGGCCTGTCACCCCCGTGTGACACTAATAACGCACACTCCTAATCATGATGTGATGCTGGCCCTCACGGGCATTGGTACGTACACACGCATGGACACACACACACACACACACACACACACACACACACGCAGTGTCTGCCGCAGCTAAAGACTGCCCGTGACAGAAATAGACTGTGAGAAAAGATGAGGGAGAGAGTGGGAGAGGGGGTGAGAGAGAGAGAGATCCATGGCCATGACAGACTAGCTGTCACTGAGACGACGTGTGTGTGTGTGTGTGTGTGTGTGTGTGTGTGTGTGTGTGTGTGTGTGTGTGTGTGTGTGTGTGTGTGTGTGTGTGTGTGTGTGTGTGTGTGTGTGTGTGTGTGTGTGTGTGTGTGTGTGTGTGTGTGGTTGTGTGTGTGTGTGCGCTGCCCCTCTGTGGAGCCACTACGCTGCTGTCACCATGTGTGATCCTAATGGAGCTGCCAGAGGGACAGCACTTTATTATCTCAGTGGCCCTGTCAATAGCTCAGCCATCAGTCAGCCCGCCGCCCTGCCGTCCACGCCCTGGCCTCCCAGCACTGTCCCTGTCAGCATCGCTGTCCTGTTGACATAACAAGCAGAGACCTCCGCCACCGCACGCTAGTTAGCGGCCAGACAGGAGGGCAGGCTGACAGAGAGTACCACGCAACCAAATGGTGCCTGGATGTGAGACATATGAGCTGTGTGTGTGTGTGTGTGTGTGTGTGTGTATCTGTGTGTGCTTAGTATATGTGTCGTGTCTGTGTGTGTATAGTATTGTGTGCTTATACTCTGTGTGTGTGTGTTTTTGTGTCTGTGTGTGTGTTGTCGGTGTGTGTCTTTGACCGTGTGCTTATATTGTTGTGTGTGTGTGTGTGTATCTGTGTGTGCTTAGTATGTGTGTCGTGTCTGTGTGTGTATACAGTATTGTGTGCTTATACTCTGTGTGTGTGTTTGTGTGCGTGTGTGTTGTCGTGGGTGTCTTTGTCTGTGTGTGTGTGTATGTTTGTGAGTGTGTGTGTGTGTGTGTGTGTGTGTGTGTGTGTGTGTGTGTGTGTGTGTGTGTGTGTGTGTGTGTGTGTGTGTGTGTGTGTGTGTGTGTGTGTGTGTGTGTGTGTGTGTGTGTGTGTGTGTGAGTGATTGTGTGTATGTTTGTGAATGTATGTATATGAGTGTGTGTGTTTGCATCTATTTGTGTCCAAGCAAGTATTGCATGTGTGTATGTGTGTGTCTGAGCGCTGGTGTGTGAGTTTGATTTAACGCGCCCCCTTACCTGCGGAGCAGCGTCAGTGATCCACCTGGGGGTCCGGGAGCGCTAAAATCCCCGGCCGGCCCCCCAGTGTCCACTCACAACCAAATGAAACATTGGCTTCATGGCCGCTGTAACTCTGAGCTCCTCTGGTCGAGATAATGAAATCACCGGCTAGCTCTCCCAGCAGAGAGACAGCCCTACCGCCATCACAACGCTCTAGGACCCCCGCCCAGGGACACACTGGGCCATCTCATCATTCAGCAGGACAAACGCGTGCGTCCGAGTATGTGTGTGTGTGTGTGTGTGTGTGTGTGTGTGTGTGTGTGTGTGTGTGTGTGTGTGTGTGTGTGTGTGTGTGTGTGTATGTGTATGTGTGTGTATGTGGATGTGTGTGCATGTCAATATGGACAAACTCGTGCATACTTGCCTGTGGCTTAGTGTGTTTGTGTGAGTGTATGCACGCTTGAGTGTGGCTATGTGTTTGTGTGTCTCTGTGTTTGTGTGAGTGTGTGTTTGTGTGTGAGTGTGTGTGTGTGCAGGCTAGTGGGGAAGATGGAGTGTCCACGCGGGGCCACAGGGTCCGGCAGAGGGGCCGGGGAAGCATTGATTTAATTGCCTTTGGTTTATTCGTGGAGTCCTAATTATTGACTGGAGGTAGGATTTAATGGGCTGCTCTTTATGAAGACAGGGAAATGACTGGCTTCTCCTGCTAGCCCATAATGAACAGAGGAGGAGACCTAGGTGTTCACACGCACACACACACACACACACACACACACCTATAAACACGAGATTCCCCTCTCGATCATTTTTTTAACTCAATTTATCTTCACACACACACACACACACACACACACACACATGGACAGTGAACTCGAGTCTCACGACTGCACAATAACATTTAAGAAGTCATTGAGTGTGTTGGCTTGTTTTTATGAGAGGACAATGGCTTGGGTTTTACTGAGGTGTAGGGAGCGCTGTGTGGGTTGTGGTGGAGGAGGAGCGGGGTCTTTCAGATGAAGGGGCCGGAACGACCCCCCAGGGAGAGCCAGCTTGCAGTGTGATCAGCGGCAGGTCCCGTCACCAGAGCCCGGACATAACGCTGATGCCTCCCTGGCTGCGGAGCACGCTTTCTGATAACCCCCGCGGCCTGGCGCCCGCGTCGGGACGCCGTACGCCTGTAACCGGGTGCGTGACTAGAGAGGGAGGGAGAGGAAGGAGGAGAGAGGGGAAGGGAGGAGAGAGAGAGGAGGAGGAGAGAGAAAGGGAGAGAGAGAAGGAGGGAGAGAGAGAAGGAGGAGAGAGGCGGAGAGAGAGGGAGACTTTCAGTTCCATGGATTGAGCGGTAAGAATCGAGGAAGGGAGGGGAAACCGTTCCACGTTTCATATATTGCTTGGCCAAATTTCCTAGTCAAACAAGTGCATTGACTCATATTGATCCTCCTTGTCGTTATTGTCGTTCTCCTTGTCATGTTGTCGGTCTTCCCGATCCCGGGGGGGGAACTGTTCACCGGCGATCACAGCCGGTACTTAGGGAACACAAATTGCCTCGCGATGGGCACTTGGGGATACACTCCAAACACATGACCCCTCTCTCTCACAGCCTCGGCCTTCAGCGGCTCGTCGCTCAGAGAGGCCCGGAAGGGCAGCAGCTGCCTTTTTTTTTTTAGCGAGACCTTGAGCTGCTGTTTACTATGTGTAACCATTCAGCCGCCCTTTATCCAAAGCCACTCAGAGCGGACTCAGATACAGGTCATTAAGATAGCAGCTAGGTCGGGTTAGCGCATCTAGCGGTTAGCGCATCTAGCGGTTAGCGCATCTTGCTCAAGGATGCTTAAAGGTACCGCGGCAGACATGCAGGCATTGATCCCCCGGAGCCAGCCACACTACCCTGCATTTACATTCACATCATGCAAGGGAGCCCCCCTGCTCTCTCGCCCCACGCCACCCCCCCCCCCACCCGTCCACTCACAACAGCACGGTACCGCCGTTACACAGCGCACGGTTCCTGGAGAGGAGAGCGAGCTGCGCTGCGTTTTTGTGTGTTTGGGGGGGCCGCGTGGCGTCGGTCGGGGCCCCTCTCGGGCGCCCACTTTGGGCCGTATTAACGCGTTCGGCAGAGGCGGCGCCACGACTGGTAACGGCGGGAATTAAGACACATCAAAGGCTCTGCGTCGCGCCGCGAGAACGCTCTCCTTTTGTCTGGCGCTCCTCCTGTGTGTGTGTTTGTGTGTGTGTGTGTGTGTGTGTGTGTGTGTGTGTGTGTGTGTGTGTGTGTGTGTGTGTGTGTGTGTGTGTGTGTGTGTGTGTGTGTGTGTGTGTGCGTATGTGTTGGCACGCTGAGGGGCCCCTCAGCGTGCCAACACATACGCACACTCACTCACACACACACACACACACACACACACAGACTCACACACACGTGCGCTACCTCATTATTCTGCTGTAATGACAAGCAGCAGTGGCTTGGAGTCCCCTCTCCTTCCTGTGAAGGAAAGTGACTCTAATTAAGCCCCATTTAATGATTAGGCTAATTAAATCAGTCACGCTCTCCTTTTCCCTTTCTTTTCTGTGTGTGTTCGTTGTGTGTGTGTGTGTGTGTGTGTGTGTTTGTGTGTATGTGTGTGTGTTTTGGCATGCGTGCGTCTGTCTCTTTGTGTGTGTTTTGTGTGGATGTCTGTGGGCATGTGTGCGGGTGTGTGTGTCTGATTGTGCCTGTGTTTAAGAGAGTGTGTCTTTGCATGTGTGTGAGTTTGTCTGAGATAGTGTGTTAGAATTTGTGCGTGCGTGTGTGTGTGTGTCTACAGGGGACCCACATTGAGCCTTTGTACTGTAAATATGTGGGTGGCGTGGTGGGGGGAAGGTGGTGGTCCCCCTGAGAGTTTTCGCAGGGCTCATTCAGACCCAGCCTCTGTATTATTTACACTTGCCACAAATATCCAAATATCTCATTTAGCTTTTAAAGCTACCTTTTTCTGTGCCGTGACTCGTGAGTGTGTGTATGCTAAGCTTGTATGAATGAATTAATCATTAAATTGACGCAAACAAAAGCACAAACACACGCACCCACAGCAAAAGAACATCGTGTATGTGTGCGTTTGCGCATCTGTGTGTGATGAACCTGTACTGTCCTCCAGACACTGTTAGTTTGTGTGTGTGTTTGTGTGTGTGTGTGTGTGTGAGTGTGTGTGTGTGTGTGTGTGTGTGTGTGTGTGTGTTGTGTGTGTGTGTGTGTGTGTTGTTGTGTGTGTGTGTGTGTTGTGTGTGTGCGTGTGTGTGTGTGTGTGTGGTGTGTGTGTGTGTGTGTGTGTGTGTGTGTGTGTGTGTGTGTGTGTGTGTGTGTGTGTGTGTGTGTGTGTGTGTGTGTCTGTATGTCTGGTGTGTGTGGATGTCTATCCGCTAATTTGTGTGTGGTGGGTGTATACATGTCTAGTGTGTGTGTATGTCTGTCCACTAATGTGTCTGTGGGTGTGTCTGTATGTCTGGTGTGTGTGTGTGTGTGTGTGTCTGTCCGCTAATGTGTGTCTGTGTGTGTGTGTGTGTGTGTGTGTGTGTGTGTCTGTATGTCTGGTGTGTGTGTGTGTCTGTCCGCTAATGTGTGTCTGTGTGTGTGTGTGTGTGCGTGTGGTGTGTGTCTGTGTCTGTATGTCTGGTGTGTGTGTGTCTGTCCGCTAGTGTGTGTTTGTGTGTCTGGGGGGGGGGGGGGCACACTGGGGGCTGCCTTGAGGTGTGAGCCCAGAAAGAGAATGAAAGATGAAGGACAGCTCCAAAATGAACAGGTGACATGGTGAGGAAGCCGCGGCTGGAAATGTCCCCATCAATGTCATCCAGCACACACACAAAGGTTTTTTATAATAGAGGTCACAGGTCATGTTCAGTTCAAGCCCTATTGTATAATACTTATTATAAACACTTTGTATAATGTGTTATTTGGATGGAGATGGCACACACAGGTTTAACATACTTTCATATGTATCATCAGGTGTCATCAACAGTTTTCGATTTGATAAATAGATTTAATGAAAAACACACAAAAAGCATGATTGGACCAGACTCACATACGTAGTCACACATACACACAAAAGAACAAGCGGCCGACACTCATTTGATTTGGTATTGGGAGGAACCCCATGCGTTCATAAAGGTGAAGGTGTTGAAGTCATGCACGTTAAACCAGGGCTTGTGTGTGTTCTGTGTGTTTAACACCCCCTGCTCCTCTACGTTGATCACCTTGTCCTCCACACCTAATGAGCAGAAGACAAAGACCCGGTGTTCCTCTGTTTAATCTGCAGTGTATTTAGGTCAGACGCACACACACACACACACACACACACACACACACACACACACACACACACACACACACACACACACACACACACACACACACACAGCACACATACACAGATCCTAACACAGACACACACACACACACAGATCCGAACACACAGACCTGGAGTTTCCCAAACAACATATCAAGAATAGGAGAGCATTTTTTTTATTTTAATTACAATATCCACGGCCCCAAGTGTCCAATTCCCTTTCATATCAGTCTCTAGTGGCCCGAAGGGAAGGAGAGAGAGGGGATCTGCATCACTGCAGCGCTGCTAGGTAATTACTGCGGAGGTAGAGAGAGAGAACAAGCTTATCAGTGCTTGGGAGATACTTACCTGGGCCCTCCTTTTGCAAATGTGACATATTCATTATGAGGAATAATCAAATGCAAGGCTTTTTTACCAGGGTGCCTTTGTGCTTCTCCTTAGAACACACGGCTGTTGTTTTTTATTATTCCCCCCGGCCTATATGAATTTGATTTTCAAACAAAAAGTAGGAAGATCAAAGATCAGAAAAGGCTTTTGTCGGTTCCCCTGTGATCATGAGAACCGAGTGTAACTACAGCCTTACCTTGAGCGCTGGCCTAGATCGGAGACGGCGTTGTCTGCAAGGGGACATGGTTATTATACCGGTTAAATCAGGTGATTCAGGCATCGGTGTAACTGGGTGGCAAGGATCTACTGGGATGGGAAAAGGGATTAAAATTACAAATTTACTTACTTTACCTAATGAGAAAACTAACTTGTTAAGAACACTTTTGCGTTTCCAATGATGGAATCCACTTTGCTATTCCTTCTGCATGCCTGTACGAAAAAAAAGGTCATCCCTCTTCGATATGAGGGGTGATATGACTTGTTTGCTGCCTGCTATAATCCAAACTAGTCCCGGTGGGTAAATAGATTATTTGCAAAAGTCTTCAAGATATAACTTTGAGGGCAAGTTTCACTGAAAATCTCCCGATATCATCCCGATATGTTTTGCTTTCCTGAATGGACTTCCTGTTTGGATGCGTAAAAATAAATAAATAAATAATTTACATTTTTCTCAATCGCATGTCTTGTAAACGAGTGCAGAGGTTCACCTGGAATTGTGTAGCCGGCAATAAACCCTACATCCCATACAACCCTGTTTGTAATGGTTGTATAATAACCAGAGTTAACCTCAAACCGGGAAACACAAACCCTATAATTACAACCCTATTAATAATCTCCACTAAAGGGTGCTGGCTGATGTTGTATCTCCACTAAAGGTTGATGACGTTGCTGTATCTTTGTGAGGGCGGCCTGAAACACCTCAAACTGTCTTTCACCAGGTGGCTCTTTTGACGGTGGCTGTGTGCTTTCTCTCTGGGTTCCTTCTTTTTTTCTTACCTTCTCGCCAAATGGCCGCCCTTCAAAACAATCACACTTCTCCGTCTGAAGCGGCACAAGGCCGAAGCAAGGGAATGATGGGTCTTTTAAGAAGTGTTTGGCGGTGTTTGTGTGAGGCCATTACCTGACAACGGTCGCCGGGGTGGTTCAACAGACGAGCCCAGCCTGGCCTCCAGGTGTGCCCGGGGCCCTGGAATACCCGGGCCATTTAATTGGCTCATAAAAATACATTTTGCTTCCTAGACCCCCTTACCGGGCACCTTTTTGTACACACACACACACACACACACACACACACACACACACACACACACACACACACACACACACGCGCAGACACACACACACACACACACACACAGATGCAGACACACACCCAGACGCAAACACACAGGCTTTCTCTTTCTCACCATTCTCTCCCTCTTTCCATCCCTCTCTCTACATCCCTCTCATCCCTCTCTCTGTTTCTCTCTCTCTCTCTCTCTCTCTCTCTCTCTCTCTCTCTCTCTCTCTCTCTCTCTCTCTCTCTCTCTCTCTCTCTCTCTCTCTCTCTCTCTCTCTCTCTCTCTCTCTCTCTCTCTCTCTCTCTCTCTCTCTCTCTCTCTCTCTCTCTCTCTCTCTCTCTCTCCCAGGCTGTCAGCAGCTCCCTATGCCAGTCCGTCCGTTAGCGTTAGCAAGAGGCCCGTGCGCCAGACAGAAGCGCCGCTCTGCAGGGCCTGTTGAATAGTAATGGCTCTGCGTTAGCCTAGCTTAATGTAAGCTACCGTAGCACCGCCCAAGGGGACAGGGACTCCCGCCAAACAGAGATTGCATTGCTTAGCACCAACGCTAGAGCTAGGTTGAGGGGTGGGGGGTAGAAGCCGAAGGGGACAAGGGGTACTAGCTTAACAGGCTGTAGCATATTGTTAGCGCACAAGGCGCTAGCACCCGGTACTCAGGGGAGCCGGTGGAGCAGCTGTATCACAGCGCAGCGCAGACGGCCCTGCAGGGGGAGTGGAGAGAGTCATTCATTCTCCGTCTCGATCCATCTCTCTTTCTCTTTCTCCTTCTCTCTCTATCACTGTGACTCTGTTGTGGTTATTTGCATTGCAGATATTTCTGGGTTGAGTGTGTGTGTGTGTGTGTGTGTGTGTGTGTGTGTGTGTGTGTGTGTGTGTGTGTGTGTGTGTGTGTGTGTGTGTGTGTGTGTGTGTGTGTGTGTGTGTGTGTCATATCAATAACTATTTATCAAGCAAGGTTTTACCTTGCTTGATCAATACAATTGCTGACGGGTGACCAGAGTGTCCAAACACATTGCACGTTGTTGTTGTTGTTGTTGTTGTTGTTGTTGTTGTTGTTGTTGTTGTTGTGGGTGCTGTTTCTGTTGTAGTCGTAATAAATCCTATTCCACCACAGGTTCCTATACACCTGTACGTTTCACCACGTACACTTCTTCACAGCCTTAATGAACCAGATGCTGTTGTCTCAGAGCTGTGGCTCTGTCTCCATTTCAGTTTGTTTGCTTAGTAGTTAGTAGCTGGAGTTCCATGATTAGAGTGTGCGTGTGCGTGTGTGAGAGCCTCATCTCTTCAGATTGTGCAGGGAGAGAGATGTCTCAGCAGATACTGTGGTGTAGATCTCCCAAAGGATGTGTGTGTTTGATGCGCCCTGCACTGGTGGGACTGTTTTCCTTACTCGCACACACACAAACAAACACGCCGTCACACACATTAAACACGTTCACACACGACATGCACCCACATTCTGTTGTGTCATGTGAATACCTTATTGTATACACACACACACACAGGAAAACGTTGTTCCTGTGGCCTTTCAGATATACATGTATGAGGCAGTGTTTAGTCTGGGAAGTGAAGATCTCCCATCAGACCGGTATCAGATTTAACAGATTTAACTCCTTCGATTGGCCAAAAGAATGTCCCGTGCATGGTCGATTCGCTCATCACTAGTCTCCGAGCCACCCTAACCGACCAGTAAGCCTTTGTGTCAGCTGCGTCGAAAATCCAACCAACCAATTTTCAACCAGCCCATCCCGTGCTCAGAGGCCCTCTGAGCACGGGATGGGCTGGTTGAAAACCCAACCAGCCCAGCCCGTGCTCAGTATGGGCCAGTCGGCCCTCCTCCTCAGTGCTCCTCCTCCAGCCTCCAGTCGTCAGAGGGCTGTTTGTTTTGGTCTGTGTTTCTCCTCCGACTCCAAAGCAGCGGCTGGATTAAAACAGCCGGGCAGTTTCAGAGCTAACCCTCCCTAACACCTGCTCTCCTTCGTGTTGTGTTCTGTGGGGGTAACTTTGGAAATACACACACACAGTCCCTCAAACGTTTCTTCACCAGGCCGCCGGACCGACGCTGAGAAACCGTTTTCTCGCTTAGGAACGGCAGCAAACACACCGTCTATCGATCTGTCAGGGGTCCGAGAACGGCCTTGTGTTCTACCAATAGCTTTAGTGTTACCATTGTCGGTTTCTTTTTGTTGTAGTACTGGGTTGTTTCCCAGCAGTAGTGGGATTTTGTGTACTTTTTTTTTTCTCCGAATCGCCCATAACCTCCACCCTCTCGCTCTCCCCGTCCATGTCTCTCTCCCCCCGACCCTCCTCCCTCCCTCCCCTGCAGATCCCCTCTGCTGGCCAGCTAATGGAGGCAGTGCGTGTGAAGATGAAGGAGAGGAAAGTGCTGACAGAAGAGCTCGCCGCGCTCGCTACACCAGTCAGCGAAAACGCCTGACTCCCCGGGCTGAGGCGGGAGGAAACTGTCATCCTCTCCCTCTCTATCTCTCTCCCTCTCTCTCTAGCTCTAGCTCTCTCTATCTCTCCCTCTCTCGCTCTCTCTTTCCTGCTTTAGCGCTCTCTATCTCCCTCTTGCTTTATCCCTATCTATCTCTCTTGTGCCCGCTTGCATTCTCCCTCCCCTCCCTCTCTCTATCTCTCCCTCTCTCTCTTTCTCCCTCTCTCTCTTCCCCCATTCACTCTCTCTCTCTACCTCTTCCGCTCCCTCTCGCTCTCTCTCTCAATCCCTCTCTCTGTTCTTCTCCAGACGGGGGGGGGGCCGTCGGGTCCGTGGCCGGGCGTTAGCTTAGCCTCGCGGTTGGTGGCGGCGGTGGCAGAGCTAATATTTGCTGCAAGCTGAGCGCCGCCGGCTAGCTCGCCGGGCCGCTCACTCACCTCGCGGCCGGCGCCACGTTGGCACACTAGCCCTCGACATCTGTGTTAGCGCCTGGCGCATTCGATCTGTCAGACAAGTGGGGGGCCCTTTAGCGCCAAGCTAATTTACACCGCCCAGCCATACACTCTCTCCCCCTCTCTATCGCACTATACTCTGTGTCTCTCTCTCGCGCGCGCCACGTCGCCCTGAGGGTGATGGGGCAAGTGCTTACGCCGACGCTTAAGTTGGACATCTCCTTCTCCTGTTTCTCTCCCGTTCTCTCCACCCTGTCTTTTTGCACTTTTTCTCCTCCTAATTTGGTGAGCGTATGAAGGACTTTAGGGTGCGGGGACTTGGTCCCAGGGATGCAGAGTCAACACTTTATCAAGGCGTGATGACTGTACAGTCTGGTGCGTATGTTCCCTGTAGTGGAGGACCTTATTTCATCAGTCCATATCCTCCAGAGGTGTGAATTTGCTGCTCACATCTCGAAGAAACACAATTCCTGTAATAAAAAATAAGTTTTTATAGGTAATATTTGTTATTGTAGATGTTTTTTTTATGTGTGTTCACTGATAAAATACCACTTAATTATGAAAACCCGGCCGTGTGTTTGTTGTTGCCTCATTTTTAAATAAAGATATTTTACATTTGTATAACCAGTGTGTGTTTATAACCTGAAGCCGGCCAGGTTTCCCGCTCCCGGCTTGATTGACAGCTGCATTTCATCAGGAGTTCCCATCGGTAATGAGTGACCCCG
>OLKM01000112.1:422500-435000 GCA_900291075.1 Melanogrammus aeglefinus | reverse complement strand
TTCTGATGGGTCTCAAACCTTCAAACCTTTCAGGCATGTAGTCAAACTCCCTGACCATCAGCCTCTCCTGCTGACAGATGATAACGGCTGAATCTAATCCAACATAAAGAAAAAAAAAGAATAGCATTAATAGGTTTCATTGGTTGTTTCACACTGGAATCCCTGTCCTCCTGTTCCTCCTCTTGAGAGCTCCAGACCTGAAGTGACGGCAGGCTCTGTGCGGACGTGAATCCCACCCGAAGGTCCCACGCAGCGAGCGTCTCGTATGGGCCGCGGGCTGGGGGGAGGATGCGAAGGTGCAGGGTCAACCGCAGCACTTTTTCTATGTCATGCAGTAAGCCAGCCGTGTTTGGCAGAGAGAGCCGACCTCTCCACGGTAAGAGCGAAAGTTACAGAATCTGTACGCGACTAAACCCCCCAGGAGAACCCCCTATAGCCTGCTGTAGGTAGTCGTTGGTCCACCACCACCTCCTCCTCCTCCGCCTCCTCCTCCACCTTTTGGCTTGTTCTTATTTGTCTCCTATCCTTCCACCCGCTTTGTCCTCCTTATTGTTGCCCAGCTCGTCCCTGGACTCTCCTTCTAAAGCCTTTCCTTATGGCCACCGCCTCGCTGTAAGCCACGGTCAGAGAGCCCTGGGTGGAGGTGCGATGGATGGAGGGTGTGTGTGTGTGTGTGTTTGTGTATGTGGGGGTGGGGGCGGGGGGTCAGGAGGGTAGGGCAGGGTTGATCCCGTCTCTAATCTCCTCAGCTCTCAGCAACATGGAGGCTGCTGTCCTCGAGGCTACACCAGAGAGAACGCGGTAGAGAGAGACACACGCTGTCGTTGGACGGCTGCAGCAGCATCGGCGTGTGTGCGTCAACGGAGCCTTGGGCCAGTAATGCCGCCGCCTCCCTCGGCTGTAGTAGAGTACCAGCGGCTCAGCAAGGTGGATGTTTGTGTGCACAGGTGTTGTTGTACAACAGGGACGTAATACTCCTGACTCTCCTGGGAGAGAAGTGTGTGTGTGTGTGTGTGTGTGTGTGTGTGTGTGTGTGTGTGTGTGTGTGTGTGTGTGTGTGTGTGTGTGTGTGTGTGTGTGTGTGTGTGTGTCTGGGGAGGGAAGGTCTAGTCCAAGCAATATCTCCACCGTTCAATAACAGCGGTGGTGCAGGACGGAGGCTTTGATCGCGGCCGTGCTAGCGCTCTAGAGGAGGAGACGCAGGGCTAATAAACAGTGGATAATGGGGCTTTGGTCCTGGGCGATGCAGCCCTGCGTTCAGCCATTGTTCTCGCACTGTATTTCTGCATAATCATAACTTGGTTCCAGGGTCTAGAGGGGCTTTGGAAAGCACCTTCCCACGTGGACCGCAACTTCTCCCGTCCTCATTAGCGGGGCGAAAGTTTGTAGGGTAAGAACACACACACACAGCGCTTCCAAAAAAGTAGCACACCTTTGGTAATCACACTAATGAATTCAAAGCCCACCTACCCGGCCCACCCGACACCCCCTACCCGCCATTTCTCTATTTTTTCTCCCTCCAACCCTCCCCACTCCCTCCCCCCGTCTTTATTCCGTGCTCCCGTACAGTGGCAGGGAAGAAGGCACAAGAAGCGCCCGAACAACAAAGAAGTGTTTGTTTGCATAACATTAGCCCCGCTCTCGCGCTCTCTTGACTCGCGGTGCTCACACACAGCGGCACGGCCCGGCCGCAGCTCCAGGCCCCCCGCAAACACAGGTGGAGCGGGCCGCGCATCGCTGGGACCAATTAGAGCGCAGCATAGGTGCATTAGCATGTTTGAGTGGTGTAGGGTGAGATGTGTGTGTGTGTGTGTGTGTCTGTGTGTTTGTGCGTGCGTGTGGGTGGGTTGGAGGCGGGCAGGGTTAAGGGTAGCAGACCTCATAAAACACACACACACGCGTTTGACCGTGGCCCCCCGATGGGTCCCTGGCGACGCAGCTGGCGGCGGTGTGTGACAAATGACCGCGGGGGCCACTCGCAGCTTGCCACGTGCACGTTTTTTTTTTCCGCCACGTTTTTCCATCACGCGTGCGGCCAGTTGGTAGCGGTCTGTTATAATCACGCGGCCCCGCCGTTCATGGGTTTACATCGGTTATTTCAGGCTCTGCGCGTCGACCACCTCGCTCAGAGGTCGTTTGTGTAGGTGGCTGAACAAATCCAATGAGCTTTACATTTAAATAAATTCACTGCTTCTCTCTTGTAGGTTGTATGGCTGAAAGGGGAACATTTTGGATGCTACAAATGTGTTGTAGTGTTTCGTATTCTGCAAGTCTTGGATAGGATATTTTCCATTGCCTCAAGTCCCCGTGTCAGAGCAGTAGAGAATGTGTTGTAAATGTACACCACTGCAGTATTGGAGATATACTGTTCTATATATGTTATAAAGATACATTATATTCATTAGTCCAGAAGTCTCAACCGCTTTGACTAGCAACCCTTTTAGGCCTTGGATGTTTCAGGATGTTTCAGGACGCAAACCCGTACTAAATACTGTAATAACAAGACATTTCTGTCGAACACGCTTCTTTTATGTTAAAAGTCAACCTTGGGCCTTGTGTAAGACCTGTGTACGTCTTATTGGATCTAAATATGTGAGCTAAACATTGGACTTCTAAAAGGTAGAGAACCCTTCTCCTAACCAATTAGATTTCCTGCCCTGACCCAAGGGCTTTTCCACCAACCCCATTTTTGTTGTACATTTTTTTTGTAGACTTACTGTACATGTGACACTCACATTTTGCATCCAGGCATATAACAGAACCAAAGGAGGACAAAAATGTACCATACTACTAATAACAGTGAAAGTGTAGTATATAGAGTACAAAAAGAAAGAAAAGTCACCTTTCATTATGAACTTTTGACAGGAAATCCATATTGAATATCGAACTGCAAACATAATCAGGAGTAAGAATTGAAACATATTGTTTAGAGGACATGATGGAAAGCTCTCCCCCAACTCTTCACGACCAGACGTGAACAGCGCCTCATTCCCACCCCGGGTCCACGCAGGTGGTGTGGGAGGTGGGCGGAGACCACAGAGTGCTCGTGGTCATCATCCTGCAAAGATGAGAGCAATGACTGCTCACAATTGAGTTCATCTCCACATCTGTCTGCCCACTCACAGGTAAGAGTTATCGTCTCGTGGGGCAAGACAAAATGCACCTCGGATCACGCACACACACGCGCACACACACACATACATACCCTTATAACCACACACATTACGACCCCCACACACACAAAAGCACACACACATACAAGCACACACACACACACACAGACACACAGCTCTGAGCCACGGGCCGCGGGCACTTCATCAGCGCTGTCGTTGGAGGCTGTGCGCGTGGCCACTCAGTTAGGAACCGTGCTTATAGGTCACCGACAACCCTCTGTGATGTATCGCCAACATCTCCTCCTTCTTAGGAAGAGGAAACACTATTGTTTTCTGCTCTGACATTACAAATTGCTATTACGTATTGTGTTGCAAGCATGGGAAAGGGGGACCGTTAGTAGTGGACCTATCGTGGCTCATGGCTTCTGGTTTGATTCCCTCTCTGTATTGGAGGGGGAAAAAATATTTGGTGTGTCAATGAGCAGAATCCTTAACGCCGATAATCTGATGCTATCTGTCGTGGCGAAAAACCGGGGTCAGGTTTTTCCTATTACCCCAAGTTCCAAGGTTTTTATTCTTTTGCCACACGGAGAAAGCAGGTGATGGCATTGTTTAGCGAGCAGTTTGTGTCCAAAAAAATAGTAAGAGCTTGACTGTCCAAGGCCGTCAATTGGCTGTCATTTATTGTAAATACAATATAACAAAATAAGGATGCAAAGCAGGTATCTATATTAATGTGTTTCACAAACAGAACGGTCAATAACTGTATCTGCACGTCCACCTTCTCCCCGCACACATGCACTTCCGTCACCTATTTAAAGGGTGCACCATCAGCCCCTGTCGCAGGTGTTCACCCATCACAGGTGGGAAAGAAGGAGAAACTAGTGGGTCAATCAAAACATAAAAAACTTAAATGCGGCTCCTACACCATCGATGAGCTCATGTTTACTTAAAACAGGTTTGAAAATTCAGCCTTCGCTGTCCTTTTCCATTAACTGCTGATAGTTATTTGCTTCTTTATTATTTTTATAGGATTTAGAAAGTTTGTTTACTATCAGACGGCAAAAATTGTCCGTGTATGCATTTATAGAAACCTAGCGTAATGCTTTAATAACCTTTAACCACAAGGTGGCAGCATAGATTCATTCCTCATTATAGGCAAGGCAAGGCAAGGCAAGGCAAGGCAAGGCAAGGCAAGGCAAGGCAAGGCAAGGCAAGGCAAGGCAAGGCAAGGCAAGGCAAGGCAAGGCAAGGCAAGGCAAGGCAAGGCAAGGCAAGGCAAGGCAAGGCAAGGCAAGGCAAGGCAAGGCAAGGCAAGGCAAGGCAAGGCAAGGCAAGGCAAGGCCAAGCAAGGCAAGGAAAGTGCAGGCAAGCAAGGCAAGGCAAGGCAAGGCAAGGCAAGGCAAGGCCAAGGCAAGGCAAGGCAAGGCAAGGCAAGGCAAGCAAGCCAAGGCAAGGCAAGCAAGGCAAGGCAATAGCGAAGGCAAGGCAAGGCAAGGCAAGGCAAGTTCAATGCCATTATAGGCAAGGCAAGGCAAGGCAAGGCAAGGCAAGGCAAGGCAAGGCAAGGCAAGGCAAGGCAACTTTATTTATATAGCACTTTTCATACACAAGGCAGACTCAAAGTGCTTCACATATAAACATTGTCATACAATAAAATAAATAATAAAGTAAAAGAAAAACATATGCAAAGAAATGGGTAAAATAGAAAAAAGGCATTTTAGTATTAAAATAGAAAATAAAGGCAAAGTTAAAAAAGCTTTTTAGAAAGTGCAATGTATTTAAGATTTTAGCAGAAAGCTATAGCAAACATAAAAGTCTTCAGTCTTGTTTTAAAGGTGCTCAGAGTTGGGGCAAGTCTTAAATCCTCTGGGAGTTTATTCCAGCTATTTGTTGCATAGTAACTAAATCCTGCTTTCCCATGTTTTGTGTTTACTCTGGGGATAATTAACAGATTGGTCTCAGAGGATCTTAGTGGTCTAGAAGGCTGATGTAGTGGAAGCATATCAGTTAAATATTTTGGGCCTAAACCATGTAGGGATTTATAGGTTAGCAACATGATTTTAAAATCAATTCTCTGACCTACAGGAAGCCAATGTAACAACTTCAGAATTGGTGTAATATGATCAAATTTTTTGGTCTTTGTTAGAACTCTAGCAGCAGCATTCTGAACAAGCTGAAGCTTCCTCAGAGTTTGTTTTGGGAGGCCTGTGAGGAGACCATTGCAGTAATCAAGCTAACTAGTGATAAAGGCATGTACAAGTTTTTGTAAGTCTTCGGTGGACATGAGCCCTCTAAGTCTTGCTACATTTTTAAGGTGATAATATGCCGATTTTGTAACTGATTTGATGTGACTTTCAAAATGTAAATCTGAATCCATGATAACCCCTAGATTTCTGGCTTTGATTGAGGTTTTCAGGGACAGAGAGTGAAGGTGTTGGGTTACTTTAAGCCTTTCCGTTTTAGAACCAAATACAATTGTCTCTGTTTTGTCCTCATTTAGTTGAAGGAAATTTCGGCACATCCATTCCTTCACTTGCTCAATGCACTGGCACAGCAGATCTATGGGCCGATAGTCATTTGGTGATAGCGATACATAGATTTGCGTGTCATCAGCATAGCAATGATGGTCAATATTGTTATTTTGCATGATTTGCCCTAGTGGGAGCATGTAGAGGATGTTGAATAAAGAGGGTCCTAAGATCGAACCTTGTGGGACTCCACATGTCACGTTGGTTGATTCTGATACAAAGTCGCCAATGGAAACAAAGTAGTTCCTATTTTGTAGGTAGGACCTGAACCAATTTAAGACAGTGCCTGAAAGCCCCACCCAGTTTTCTAACCTTTCCAGAAGTAATGTATGGTCTACAGTGTCGAATGCAGCACTGAGGTCAAGTAGCATTAGTATTGAGGTTTTGCCAGAGTCTGTGTTAAGACGGATGTCGTTTACAACTTTAATAAGGGCGGTCTCAGTGCTGTGCAGGGGTCGAAATCCTGATTGGAAGGTGTCATAGCAACCAGTTGATGCCAGGAAGTGATTAAGTTGCTGGAGGACAACTTTCTCAATGATTTTACTTATGAAGGGTAGATTTGATATTGGTCTGTAGTTGTTAATAATAGAGGCATCTAGGCTCCGCTTTTTTAAAAGGGGTTTAATAACTGCAGTTTTCAAAGCTTTTGGGAACTTGCCTGACTGGAGAGAGTTGTTAACTATCTGCAATATGTCTACTGCTAGGCAGTCGAAAACATTCTAAAAGAGGTTGGTAGGTACAGTATCAAGGCAACAGGTGGATGGCTTTAGTTGTGTCACAGTTTCCACAAGATTTTGAGAGTCTATAACATCAAAGCATGCCATCCTTGCCACGTAATTTTTGCCTGAACAGGGTGGTAGTCCAACATTTTTGTTTGACGTGGAGATATTGATGGCGCGTCTGATACCTTCAATTTTATCAATATAAAAAGCTGCTATTAAATAAAAAGGCTATTAAATTAAAAAAAAAATACAAAATATGAATTGATAGCGTGTTTCTTGCTCGTTATTGATCATTTTAATTGTTTGTGTCCATGGAAATAATTTTTTTGGTAACCTCATTATTAAGACTAGCCCACTTTATTGTAATTGACCATAAACCAAATATTACCTATGAATATTTGACCAGAACACTGCTGCTTATTCTGTTCTGATGCTGTATACACATAAACCATAGGGTACGTACGAACAATAATGTATCGCCTTAACCACATTTTTCGCTCAAATGCATTTTGCCATGTTGTCCACCAGATGGCGCCACTCACATGTTTTCTCCACTGGCAACGCCGGCCACTGTTGGCAGAAGCTTCGTTTTGATGTTTCGGGGTGATGAATATCGAAAGATTATTTTCTGTATATTTGCTTAATTTATGCATTAATTATTTATGACACATTTAAAGGGGCCTTTCCTTTAAACTTGAGTTTCCGCCGAATATGTGGAATGACATGCGTTATTAAATGTAGACCTACTAGCGGACGGAGTAGGTCATCCACAAAGTAATTTTTTATCTGGCTTATAATATGCTTATGGACCCTTTTCACAGAGACATCCTAGGATAAACAAGTGTCATAATTAATGATGGGTCTGCTCTCCGGGGCCGAGGTACTAAACTAGTGGATATGATCATTTACCATGTGCCCTGATGTATAAGCAGTAGACCCATGATAATTGTGTTTGGCCTAGGCTGACGCCTCTGTGAACAGGGGATATCGGTCGTGTTCCATGAGCCGTGGTTTATGAGTCGGAGTGTGAATATACACACAGCAGCAGCACATTTGCACACACATGGGATTTTTCACTTAACAGTTGATTAAAATTATAGACTATGCATATGAAAGACTATCGCTTCGAAACTAAATCAACAGCTAGACAAATAGTCTGAATAATACAATTAAATAACCTTACTTAATTACATTTCTACTGTGAAAGCCACAAAACCATAGGCATACCTGCATATATACAGTATATATACTGTGTGTATATATATATATATATATATATATATTATATATATAATATATATATAATATATATATATATATATATATATATATATATATATATATATATATATATATATATATAATATATATATATATATATATATATATAGGCAAGCCATCTGGCGTGGAAAAAATAGATAAAACATTACTCCAAATTGTGGAGATGACTCTTAATCCATATTCTGATTGTAATGACTTTATAGTCTTTTATGATTATTCACAATACATTGATTGGTCGGATTCAGCAATTGTGAAATGACACGACTTACTAGTGGTTAACAATGTACAATGTGAGTGTTTAACGTGGATTCATTATGTTGATCCGTCCCAGCTTCAGCATCAGCAGCAGCACCCTGAGCCTGGCTATGGGCGCTGTCCAGGGTGCTGAAGAACAACCCTTTTGAACGCAGCCCCGGGCCGTTTTCATATCAACCACTTCAACAACAGGGTTCTGTGTTGTGCGTGGGTGGTTTCTATCATGTCCACATATGCACATTACAGCATATCCATCGACCCCCCCCCCCCCACACACACACACACACACACGAAGCTGGGTTTATCTTCTTTGCTCATACGATGATGGTTTTTTTTTCGGCTTTCTTCGACCCCATGTCCCCCCTGGTGGGAGGGGTGTAGAGATCGTGTCGTGTTATCTGTACGCGGGGATGCAGACGTCGTGCTCCGAGAGACGGATGCTTTAAGAAACGACGCGTACGACGCAACCGTGCTTACGACCTACGTCACGGCGTGCAGACATGTGGTTTTGATATTCAGTAGTCTACCCTGCTGATCGCGGCTTTGCTCAACCCCCCTCCCTCCGCTGCCAAGAGAGATTCCTTTGGTTAGAAGAACGGCGCAGAGAGATCGAGGGGTTCGTCGATTTTGCAAGGAAAACCATCGCAAGTGGGACCCGAGTTTACCTGTCGCGATCTGCAGCATCAGTCCACGTACACCCCGGCTAAAACCACCGTGTAGAAGTCATGTCTGTAGCGGGACTGAAGAAGCAATTCCACAAAGCCACTCAGGTAGGGGTCTCCTCGTTTACACACCGAACCCGTTGGCAAGAGCTCCCTGCTAAAAACCTTTTTTCACGCAGAGTCGAACAGCGTCGACTACGTGTGTAACCTGACTTGTCCCCGGTGATGCGGTGTAGCGGCTCACCGGTCGTGTGGATGGAGGCTAAGCCTATTTGGTTTCTGCAACATCGTTGTTTGGTATCGTATTTACCCATCGCTCGGGTCTGTCTTGCCGGATTCATATCATGTGTGGCGGATTGCGGTACTGCACCACCGACCCACCATGGTGCAGGGTGGTTGTGGTGGTAGTGGGGGGGAAGGGGGATATATTGACGATCGTGTTCTTGTAAAAAAAATATATTTACTAGACACCCTGCAAACTATTTTACATCCATATAAAGAACATAGACGTGGATTTTCCTACGAGAGCAATCCGTGATGGAAATCATGCAATGGAAAACATGGCTTCACTATCCTACCCTTCAGATGACATTCTACAGCCCTCAGCGTAGTTCTCGGTATAGCCAGGCGCTCCCATAGTCGTGTTACAGGCTGTGTGTGTGTGTGTGTGTGTGTGTGTTTTGAAAAACTACGGCAACGATTATTGCGCTGCACACGAACGTTGCATAACCGTTAAGTGCGTTGTGACGGAAATCCGTCTTTACCTCCACGGTCTTCTGCTGTGACCTCGCCGCCCTCTAAACGCACACGACACGGCTACAGCTCAGCCGTGTAGTGCACGGTCCACACGAGGAATGGAAAGACATGGACATCTTCCAAACTAATGCGCAATATATCCATATGTCCATGCACCACGTCGTTTCAAGGTTACAAAACAGGACGATTTGTATTATCCTCGGTAACTGGCTGGGGTACAATATGTGACTCGATGTGTGTCATGATCTGTACTGGTATCAACAACATCTACCTAGGAGAATTTGTAAAATTTCGTTTTTGCTCAAGAACTTCTGGAGAGCAGCTTTGGCACAAAAAAATCTGAGCAGTCTCATGTCTTCCATGGTCAGAGACCTTATCCTGTCTCCCCACTCTCTGGTTCTCCCCTTCCTTAGAACCCTCACCTTGGCTCCCTGCTCTCCGGTTCTCCCTTAGAACTCTCACCCTGGCTCCCTGCTCTCCAGTTCTCCCTTAGAACCCTCATTCTGGCTCCCTGCTCTCCGGTTCTCCCTTAGAACCCTCACCCTGGCTCCCTGCTCTCCGGTTCTCCCTTAGAACCCTCATTCTGGCTCCCTGCTCGCTGGTTCTCCCTTAGAACCCTCATTCTGGCTCCCTTCTCCGGTTCTCCCATAGAACCCTCACCCTGGCTCCCTGCTCTCTGGTTCTCCCTTAGAACCCTCACCCTGGCTCCCTGCTCTCCGGTTCTCCCTTAGAACCCTCACCCTGGCTCCCTGCTCTCCGGTTCTCCCCAGCCATAGAGCCCTCACCCTGGCTCCCTGCGGTCCGGTTCTCCCCAGCCTTAGAACCCTCCCCCTGGCTCCCTGCTCTCCGGTTCTCCCCAGCCTTAGAACCCTCACCCTGGCTCCCTGCGGTCCGGTTCTCCCCAGCCTTAGAACCCTCACCCTGGCTCCCTGCGGTCCGGTTCTCCCCAGCCTTAGAACCCTCACCCTAGCTCCCTGCTCTCCGGTTCTTCCCCAGCCTTAGAACCCTCCCCCTGGCTCCCTGCTCTCCGGTTCTCCCCAGCCTTAGAACCCTCACCCTAGCTCCCTGCTCTCCGGTTCTCCCCAGCCTTAGAACCCTCACCCTGGCTCTAGGGTTCCCTCCTGCCTTGGATCCTGACTGACGCACTCAACAGTCTCTAATCCATTTACAGCACCTAACCAGCGTCACTGCCTCTACTCTGTCACACCCCTGCTCTCCGTCACTGCCCTCCCTCACCCCCCCGCTCCCTATCTCAGTTTCTCAGACCCCCGTTTGCATGAATAAGCTTCCTATTGTCTGCCCCATCATCATCATCAGCTGCATCCTCATCCTCTCCTGGACCGTTCAGCAGAGGAAGAGTGTTATTCCAGGAGAGAGTAATTACCTAATCATGACACTAATAATAGCCCTGCTTGCGAAGGTCAGTGCTTGTCACATACTAACTGATCCATTGTGACAGATGAACCGAACCTTTCAGTCAGTTGTTGGTTTTCTGCCCGACCATTCAGCGGTAAAGCGCAGCGTTAGGACCTGTGAGAGATCATTTTATATGGTTATGTTCCGCTGTTACGTTCAATTATATGTAATCAGGTTCCTCACACTCATAAATGGTGTATAGTATTAGTTAGGTTGTCTGTATGCGTTCAGTGGATTGAAAGGGATAATTAGTCAGGTGTGTGTGTGTGTGTGTGTGCGTTTGTTCAGTGGATAGAAGAGCATAATTACCTAAGTGGGTTCAGTTGATAGATGAGGATGTAAGTGTGTGTGTGTGTGTGTGTGTGTGTGAGAGCGTTTCGAAGGATTGCCATGTTCATTATACCAGAGTTTATGATGCAATTTCATTCCTCCAGGTTCCTAAAACTCCAAGTCTTCTCGGTGGGTATGACATGGCATGTAGGACACAAAGTCACTCTCGGCTGTCGCTCCAGCTCAGACATTCTGACACACGCGCGTCACGCACACGCGCACGGCAACAACCGCACGCACACACACACACACACACACAGAACTCTTCACAAGGACAGAGGCGGAGGCAGAGAGGACGACAAGTTTTTAGAAAAGCGCCAGGCTGTAATTGGAGAAGGAGGATTTGTTTAGCGTTCGAAAACGTTAGAAATTAGAGTGAACCATGGCCAGTTGCATTGTCTTCTTTTTGGTTTTAGTCAACATTAAATCAACCATAACCGTGCCTTCCCAGCTTTAACATTTTTACTTTTTTCATATTTTACTTTTTTGCTGTTATCCAATCTGACAGTGAATTAAGATAAATGTCAAAAAGGTGGAGATAGGGATTAGAACTCTTGCCCGGGGAGGCCTTAGACACTGGGGTTTGAACCCAGTACCTTTCAGCTGGGACTCAGCCACCCTAGTCATCAGACTGTCCTGCCCGGTTAATGCCAGCTTATTGGTAACAAGGTCATAGTTCATAGAAAGGAGGAATGTGATTTGAATCGTGCAAAAGGAACAAATCCTGACAGCCAGATGTTTGTTGGCACAATGGAGGCTTGATATGAGCTGGAGAGGAAACGTGTTTTAGGATGAGTTGTTAAACAGGAGACCGTGTAAGGAAGTGACATAGGAAAAAATGTAGGTGAATAATTTAAGGAATCCGTTTACATTTCGTGTTGTATTCCGATTGCAGTCATTGGTCTCAAGCCCACCGTTTCTCGTCATTTTCTCCTGCCCTTCCTCCTCCTCATGCTCCTCCTCTCCTGAGCCTCCCCCCTCCCATTCAGCCTCTCCTCCACTCCTCCTCTCCTCCTCCCCCCAGTGTCGCCTCCTCCTCCTCTGCTGAACCTCCTCCTCCTCCTCCTCCTCTCCTCCTCCTTTCCTCCTCCTCTCCTCCTCCCCCCAGTGTCGCCTCCTCCTCCTCCCGCGAACTCCTCCTCTCCTCGCTGAACCTCTCTCCTCCTCCCCGTGTCGCCTCCTCCTCTGCTGACTCCTCCCTCCTCCTCCTTCCTCCCTCCTCTCCTCTCCTCCTCCTCCTCCTCCTCCCTCCTCCTCTCCTCCTCCTCTCTCCTCCTCCTCCTCCTCCTCCCTCCCCTCCTCTCCTCCTCCTCCTCCTGGGAGCAGGACGACAGCAGGCTCCCTGTATGGCTCAGTAATCCAGCAGGATCAGATCCCAATGTCCCAGTCCATATGGGCCCCATGCCAGCAATCTGTTCTTTCCGACCCCCACAC
>OLKM01000112.1:385000-420000 GCA_900291075.1 Melanogrammus aeglefinus | reverse complement strand
ATCTGTTCCCCACAGTAAACCCGTAACAAAAAACAGCGTTATTGCTGTACCCTTACTCCAGTATTTAAGTCATGTATATAATAACACATTATCTGTAATTATACATTTTAGGTTATCTTTTGGATGGGAGGCATAGCCAGGTGAGAGTGTGCGAGTCTAGAACATATATATGCTTCTTGATTAACTATAAACTCAATAATACAGGAGGAGACGGAGAGATAATGAATGGAGATCTCCTCTCACAGCTCTGTCGTGTTCTGTAACAACGACAGCCAGATGGACCTTGTGATTATGAATGGCGTCTCCAGTTATCTCCTAGTTAAAAAGCACCAGTTTTATTGGAGATGATGGTGATGGACTTCCATGAGTCAGTGCAGAAGTGAATAAATGATAACGTGAGTGAATGAATGCCATCCCAATGGCTCATTTGCATTCCTGTTTTCTAGATGGCTGCATCATTTATGCATCTCTAGCTCAGCATCTCCACACACACACACACACACACACACACACACACACACACACACACACACACACACACACACACACACACACACACACACACACACACACAATTATCTTGTTTATCTTGGAAACTAGCTTTCTTTAGTTTGCATGTACACATTCTGCACTATTGTGTGTGTGTGTGTGTGTGTGCGTGTGTGTATGTGTGTGTGTGTGTGTGTGTGTGTGTGTGTGTGTGTGTGTGTGTGTGTGTGTGTGTGTGTGTGTGTGTGTGTGTGTGTGTGTGTGTGTGTGTGTGTGTGTTTGTGCACATGGGAGAACCTCAGGGTCCAAGGATGTGGTGGCAGATTGCGAGTGGGTGACTCATCCATCCGTGCACTTTAGCTGGCACAGTGTACGACAGATCTCGTGCACTTCCAGACCTCCTCGTGCACGACAGACCTTCACGTGCACGACAGACCACCTCGTGCACGAGGGACACAGCAACCGACAAACCCAGCTGGGAGTTAACAGATGGGGAGAGAGGAAGTGAGAGAGCGAGAGGAGAGTGAGGAGGGAGTGAGGTAAAAGGAGTGGTGCGGAGGTAGGACGATAGAGATGCAGGTTGTGGCGAGGGGAGGGATGGAGCTGGACAGAGGAAAGTAAGAAAGAAAGCATGAATTAAATCCCTCTTGAGCCTTGAGTTGTGACTGAGGGGACGAGATAAACCATGCAAAAAAAGATATAGTAATAAAACCTTGGTGAGATAAATAAGGGGAAGGGATGGCGTAGTAAACGTTTATCACACCTCTGTTGTGCTCTGCAATCACACAGAGGGATGGAGGATGAAATAGTTGTCTTCAAGACTTTCTGCTTTTCTGTTTAAATAACTCTTTTAATATATCTTACATTTCACCTGTTTTATACGCCACACTGGGGCTGTAGTGATTGGCTGGTTTGATAAAGCTTTTCATCACATTACAAGTTTTGGAAACAGTAAAATTGAATGCATTAATAACTAAATACATAAACATAAACATAAATAAATAAAAAAATACATAAATAACTAAAATACACACATGCAGCTCACCTCTATTTATATGTTAGGGTTAGGAATTGGGAGCATAAAAACATAAATTATTTTGAAATCTAACAATGAATAAAGTGTAAATGGTCCTTGATATCCTTGATGCAGTCCTTAAAACAGACTTAATTACCATGTAGTATAGTAGAGTACAGTACGGTTTGCATGTGTCAAACAAAAGGGCCCGGGATCAAATCAGGCCCGTGGTCAAATTGGAACCAGCCTTTGCAATCATATCAGCTCCCAATAAATGTCCTTTTTGCCTCTCAAGCTCCCGTGATGCGTGGCACTAGCACGACCCAGCAAGCACTGCCAACCTGCCCCTACTTTGGTGCTGCGTGCAGAACTGCTGCACCTCCCTCCCCCTCATCCCCACACAAAACCATACGCTATATCAAAGGATGCATACTCAGGATTTCAGGACCCCTCACTGTGACAACGGCACCATTTATTTAGTGCTAGGTGCCACCAACCTGCCGTGGAGTGTCAGTCAGCCTGCTGGTTCTCCATTGGCAACGTGTCAACAAAGGCAGCCAAGCTAACCAGACGGGCGGCCGCTGTGCGATTCCATAAACAGTCAAATATTGATTTTATAGTTAATAAAAAGAGAATCACTTTTCTCCTTCAAAGTTAGTGATTTATTTTTGTCCTACTTACTGTATAGTTCCCTGCTATGTTAAGAGATGTATATGGCCCTTAAAGCTGTGAGGCTGTCCTTATGTCCTCTTGTGAGGCTGTCCATCTGTCCTCTTTTGAGGCTGTCCTTCTGTCCTTCTGTGAGGCTGTCCTTCTGTGAGGCTGTCCTTCTGTCCTTCTGTGAGGCTGTCCTTCTGTGAGGCTGTCCTTCTGTCCTCTTGTGAGGCTGTCCTTCTGTCCTCTTGTGAGGCTGTCCTTCTGTCCTCTTGTGAGGCTGTCCTCTGGTTAGGCTGTCTCCCTGGTTTGACCCTGGCCCAGGCTCAGCTCTGCACAGCAGCAGGAGTGGTTTTCTGTATCCATGGGTACAGGACATGCCTGCAGCCTATCAGCGTCCTGCCGTTCACCCTGACATGCAGTCACAGAGAGTGTATTGCCTCTAATGCACCTGTCTTCCAGGGGAAAAGTACATGACACACACTGCTTCTTTGTGTGTGTGTGTGTGTGTGTGTGTGTGTGTGTGTGTGTGTGTGTGTGTGTGTGTGTGTGTGTGTGTGTGTGTGTGTGTGTGTGTGTGTGTGTGCGCATGTGCGTGTGTGTGTGTGTGCGTGTGTGCGTGCGTGTGTGTGTGTGTGTGTGCATTTGGGCCTACATCTATGTGTGTATGCACCCATAATATAATATATCCCAGTGCCCCTATCCTGGATACTGGCCAGTAGTCTTCACTGGTTTGTTTCCATATGTTAGGGGAGAGACCGGCCATGCCTCCTACCTGTCTCTCTACTGGTTTGTTTCCATATGTTAGGGGAGAGACCAGCCTCTATGCTGGTTTGTTTCCATATGTTAGGGGAGAGACCAGCCATGCCTCCTACCTGTCTCTCTGCTGGTTTGTTTCCATATGAGAGACCAGCCATGCCTCCTACCTGTCTCTCTGCTGCTTTGTTTCCATATGTTAGGGGAGAGACCAGCCATGCCTCCTACCTGTCTCTCTGCTGGTTTGTTTCCATATGAGAGACCAGCCATGCCTCCTACCTGTCTCTCTGCTGGTTTGTTTCCATACGTTAGGGGAGAGACCAGCCATGCCTCTCTGCTTCGGCTCTCGGTGATTAAGGTGTTATATCTCCAGCTGTCCACTGCCGGACCGTTTATAAACCTTACAGTATTTCTGTGTGTCTGCCAACATGAAGGCAACACGCTGCTGTGAAAACAGACACATTTTATTTAATGGTCTCGATTGCTGCAATGAAATGACAAGGCATTGCAGCAATGGCAGCAGTCCATTTAAAGAAAGTGTCTCTTTTTGAAAGATTGGTTTTGAACCGTTGCAATTTAACAATGACCTGGAAACTCTGAACCGGGTCGAATGATAGCTTAAAACGCAACAGGATATCTTCAGTTTGTCCATGCTTTATACATCTTGTGCCATTACAAAATAAGGAAATGAAGTCACCATGTTTCAAAGTACTTTATCATAGAATTGTCAGAGTAGGATACTCTAAAGCTCAATTCTAAGAAAGCGTTTGATCTGCAATGAAATACTCAATTTGAAATGTCAAAGCAGCACAAAGTTCATGCACACAGGGCATTGGCATGTTTGGAAGGCTTTAAACCTTGTTTGAAATTCCATCAGAAAGCGACTCTGCATCATCTCTGGGATTATGGTGGGCAGACCCAGAAAGGCCAACAGGGACCTGGGTTCATACTGCCGATCTGCAATGTCGTATATAGGTATTCACACCTTTCATATGTAACGATTTTAGAACGTTTATTGGATTTTGAGAATGAGAGGGATTTTGTGTCCTTCATCCATGTATTTCTTGGCGCATATTTGATACACACTCAATCTGCTGCGTCTTCCATTGGGGAAAGGACTTGAGTGGTGGAGAATCTGGCCGGTTCTGGCGGGGTGTGAATAGTCGACTGTTACTGCAGAGCCCTGCCTTCTGGGGGCTTTGATAGGAAGAGACTTGGGGTTCTCAGTGGATGCATGGTGCCTCTCTGTCACTCCTTCCCAACCTTCTCCTCCTCTACTTCCATAGTCTCTCTCTGTATATCTGTCTCTCTCTCTCTCTCTCTCTCTCTCTGCGCATCAGTATTCAGGCCATGGCTAATGTTTTATTCAGTGATTGTGTGTCACGTATTCTGGGCATCATGCACTGCAGGGAAACACAAGCTAGGCTTGGGTAGTCAGGGGCTAGACGGTTTGCGGACAGTGAGTCTCAAAACCTGCGATGATGCAATTGTTTTTTTCTGCAATCTGGTTTCTAAAATAAAGGATTTATAAGGGTTGAGTGTTGGATGAAAAAAAAGTGTTGGATAATGAAGAATATATTCATAAGTCATAGTGGATGGATGGCGTCAGGTTTTCTTCTCAATCAAGGCTCATAAATAATCAGTTGGGGATTTGTGTGTTTTCCTACCGCCTGGTTATGGTCGTAGTATACCGTAATGCTACACAGAGCAGCCATTAAACAGAACATATATCCCTGATAATGGCCAGCCCTGCAATTAACAGAACACGACTCCAATAACCATGTCGACAGGCCTGACTGGGGCATTCCTAACCACACATTCACCGTGATCATAAATATTAAAGTCCTCAACACAGAGTGTCCTCATGTCTCTTTAATAGTGAGCCAGCGGTGAGCTCTGGAGTGGTGGGACGGGGACGCGGGGGGGGGAGGGAGGGAGGGAGGGAGAGGGGGAGGGAGTGGAAAGGTCATCATGTTGTTTGATTTACTGCTGAGAAAGTCTCTTGTCTCCCTGGGGTGGGGGAAGTTCGAGTGATAAAAAGTCACATCACTCCACAGCCCGGGGGTCAGGGGTCATGACCCCCCCCCCCCCACACACACACACACACACACACACACACACACACACACACACACGCACATATCCTGTTCAACGCAAAGTGAAAGTGATGGAAAGAGAATAGAAATGGACTTGCTGTCATGACCTCTTCTGTTGATATGCATTGTAGACGCCACATGAATTATGCACGTACGACGCCGTACACTACACACTCTCCCCCTATACACGCCACAGCTCTGTGACATCAAGACAAAGAGAGAATGAGCAAGAGCCGAATAGACAACACACAAAATGGTGGAGGTGTAAACAGAGAAGAGAGAGGGAGACGACGGAGGGGTAGTACCATGTGGAGCACAGGAAATGGAGAGACAGGACGAGATGAGGGAAGACGAGGAGGATGGCGGGGAGACTGTGATGTGATGAGAGGAGAAACCCGGAGGGGGGGTTAAGAGGAGCAGATGAAGACAGTTTGAAAGGTATGAAGGCTGGAGAGACTGGGGAAATGATCAAGAGGAGAAGGTGGGGGGATGGAAGGTCTGAAGAGGGGAAGGGGAGGAAGAGGGGGGAGGGGGGTGCAATGACTGAAGAGAGAAGGTGGAGGAGCAGTGAGAGATAGGGACTGGTGAGAGGAGGAGGTGTGTGCGTGTGTGTGGAGAGAAATGGAAAGGAGGAGAGACTGATGATGAGGAGGAGAAGGATGTGGAAAGACAGGGTGCGGAGGAAGAGCAGTGGAAGGAATGAGAGGAGAAGAGGAGAAGGAGCAGGCAGCTGTGTCCTCAGTGTGTACCGCGCTGGGTGCCACCAAGACAAAAGAGCACAGTAATGACTGGTGGCCCCAGCCAGAATTCCCATATGCATGAACGTGCACGCTTAGCCACTCCCGATTCTGCAGATGGTGTGTGTGTGTGTGTGTGTGTGTGTGTGTGTGTGTGTGTGTGTGTGTGTGTGTGTGTGTGTGTGTGTGTGTGTGTGTGTGTGTGTGTGTGTGTGTGTGTGTGTGTGTGTGTGTGTGTGTGTGCTGACTCAGTACTGTAACCGCGGATGGAGCAGCTCCAGCACAACATTGCACCCAGACCAGGGTGTGTCTGCATGGAGCCATTTTGAGTCCAAGACGTGTTGTGGTGTGTGTGTGTGTGTGTGTGTGTGTGTGTGTGTGTGTGTGTGTGTGGTGTGTGTGTGTGTGTGTGTGTTGTGTGTGTGTGTGTGTGTGTGGTGTGTGTGTGTGTGTGTGTGTGTGTGTGTGTGTGTGTGCCTTCCCTCAAATCACAACCAACAGGGTTGAATGAGAGATTTTACTGAGAGCAGTGGGACTCCAGATCCTCCTGATGGAGTCGTGCAGGTGTGACGCATCACCTGTGACTCCACATGCATGCGTCATCATCGGTAGGAGGTGGTTGGAGTTAAGAACCTCCATCACTTAGACAATCTCCTTAAAGAGGCACCGTCACTAATACCAGAGAGCAGAGCACTGCTTCATACGTGTGTGTTGAAAGAACGATGACAGATCAATCCTCAAGATCGACTCTCTGTTTCCAGGATTCCTTTTCTCCGTTGATCCGATTCAGGAAAAGATGTCAGTGGTCAAACTTTTTTGGGCTGAAACTGTGTTGATGTCGCAGACGGCAAGTTTTTCCACAGCATGCATATGAAGCAGAATAGCCAAGCAAGGCAGTTCCCTTCATCTCGCCACCTATAGGGAGGCGGTCTCACAGAGTCGGTCTCACAGCCACCCCCTGTGATCTCCGTCAGATGTGTCCCAGCTCTGAGGAGGCCACAGTATCTCTCACTATAATGCAAGAAGTCCCCAGAAAAGGTTGGCTGGAGACCAGTTAAATTGTGTCGAGACTGCAGAGGGCCAACTGACCTCGAAGTTTGTTTTGCTGCATTGACTAACTAAAACTCCCATCCACTACTGCCAAGAAATGCACGCTTATTAATGCACCAAGAGGGGGTCTTTATAACTCAAAGCACAGCTCCTGCTTGTTTCTTGGACAGAAAGTGCTTCTAAGCTTGCGTCTTGTGTTGGGACGCTTATTGTTGGCACTTTTCCATGTGAGTAAACGCGAGTGCCTGCATGTGTATGGATTCAGAACCGTGTAACTGCAACCTTTTGTTGTTATTGTTGTGCTGTAATGCCATACTTATAAACAAATTGTCCCCGGTAACTATTGGTATTATCCAAGGTTTTACATCAAACCTTACATTTTTTGATTGATACGTGTGTATAACATTCGTTCTTTATAAATAAAACATGGAAAAATATCTATTGGAATAATGTGAGGATTACAGCAGATTGTGTAAGGGAGTGTGAATAAACGTGTAAAGTGTGATCTTTCTCACACTTTGATCAACTATATCCCCCCACGTTGCGCAAGATGTAAATAACCAGTTACTTGCTTCTCTGGACTGCTGTCGTTTTATTATGAATCTTGCCTATTTGTCCTGGTTGAGTGAGCCTTTTAATGGTTTTCCTTGTGTCGTCTTTGTGCTAATTTTTGTTATTAATTATCCCGACGCTTAAGCAGTGAGCTATTATCTTTGTCTGCTTTTAGATAAAGCAATTTAAAATAGTTTAGGTTGGTTGCTATAGTGTGCTAGCTTAATAGCTGTCTTTAAACTAAGTGTGATTCAGTGAGATAGAAAGGAGCATGTGTCTGATTTCGTATGAACTACTTGAAAAGAGATGACAAAGTGGAAAAGACTGCAAAAGTGTGGTTTGCTCTTCATTTTCTGTACCTATGCTTCCATTTCTTTGGGAAACTTATTTTTATTTTTGAGTATATTTTAAGCTCATTGGATTACCTAGGTATCCGTGATAGCCTTATGTACACGACGCATACTAGAATATATATTTTACAAAAGAAAAGCCAGTGAAACAATGAAAGATAATATCTTCCAATAATTGAAGATGCTATACACATTGCTTTAATATGCCAATGCTATGAGTCACTTCCTGTCCAATAGTTCATCATCAAGGAAAGACACACTCCTGACCTGACCTGATAAAAGTTCAATCAATACTCACTGTGGCGCAGTTAATCACACACACACACACACACACACACACACACACACACACACACACACACACACACACACACACACACACACACACACACACACACACACACACACACACACACACACACACACACACACACACTGTGCATAATATGATGAACCATCTGCAGAATTCTGATATGTCCATGTGTCCAGTTGGCTCACACAACAGTATACTAAATATATGAAATAGGTTTCGTAAGGGTGGAGACAGGAGAATTCTCTTTCATGAAGCTTAAGCGCTTTGAGTGCAACCAAAGTGCTATAGAAATCCAATTTTTTTTATTATTATTATTATTATTATTAATGTCTGAGGTAACATTAAACGGCAGCCATGACTGTCTGTAAATTAAGCTCATGAGCACGAAACAATCATGGCCTATAGCAGCTTATAGCTGGCTCGTGGTAGGTGGGTTCAGAAAGACCACCTGCCACGAGTCAATGGGAGGAGATGGGAATTAATTCTCGTAATGCAAAGCCAATCATTTTTCCTTCGTTCTGTTAGGATCTCGTCTTTATATCAAGTTTTTTCTGAGATCCTGATTGAAAGCTATATGTAATTACAAAGTTGTGAACGATTAATTATTCATGAGTTTTGGCCATTTAAGTCTTGGCCTCAATGTGCCACGTAAGGTTTATTTCCGCTTAAAAGATCCGAAAAACTTGCGGCTCTCTGTCAGTCTGCAGCGCACCCTTGAAACGGTTGTGTTTAAACCAACGGGTGACGTCCAGACTGTGGGTAACACGACTCAGGACTAGAGGGAGTTGGGTTCCACTGCAGTATTGATTTTGGTGCTGATGCTAGGCTGACTGTTTCTCCCCAGCTCCGCCACTCTGCCGGCCCCCCCTCCCCCCTCTCTCCTCACCCCCTCTATCTCCTTCAGGAATTTATGTTCAATTCATCTTCCTTAGTGTTTGTGTACAAACACACACACACACACACGCACGCACGCGCACACACACACACACACACACACACACACACACACACACACACACACACACACACACACACACACACACACACACACACACACACACACACACACACACACACACACACACACACACCGACACAAACATGCCAACACACACACACACACACGGCCATGAGGCAGTGTTTGTATTGGTTCTCGTGTCGGTCTGGTGTTGTGCCTAAAGAAACCTGTGTTGGAACAGATAGTAGAGGAATTTTGCATCAGGGATCTGGGGTGAAGTGGAGTGTGTTTGTCTTTGTATGTGCGTGTGTGTGTGTTGTTTATGCTGTCAGGCATTTGTCAAATTACAGGCTACTCTCTCTCCCTTTGTTTGCCAGAACTTTCCCTCTGGAGTGCTCCTGAGTGGAGGTGAGACCTTTTGGGTCTTTGCTAGCGGTCTGCCCCGAACAAGAGTGTACCGTTGAGTATACTTTAGTTAGCTCTCTCCGTTGAGGAGGACATCCGCTTCCATTCACCTGCCTCCTTGACTCGTATGCCATCATTATATCCTCTCCTCCCATCCTCTCTTTGTTTCACTTCCATATTCGGTGAATTCTCATTTTCTAAAGGTGAGGAGTATTAATTATCCACAACGCGTCCAGAAGCCCCTTGTTCTCCGTCGACGTGACAGCCGATCGATGTGCGGTTTGGCGTATCGATTTCCTTCTAAAAAAACAAATCAGGACACCATGCCTCCTCCATCACTGCCACACCTTTATTCAGCAGAAGACCATTCTAGCTAACAATTTCACCGACAAATGCATCCATGGCGTCAATACATTGACTGTTCTACTGCCTTGGACTGCTGGGCGGTTAATGCAGATTATAATGCCTTCTATGTTGTGTGCCACCGTTTAAGTTAAATAATTTATCTATGCTGTTCGCCCAGTTGATTCAGTGATGTGCAGCTACGAAAGGGAAATGAGAAATGGAGAGTTTTTGCTAAGAAGTAGGCCTACTACAGTGCTAAAATATTTAAACTTTCTCCCTCCCCCTTCACTTTATGTGTGTGCACGCGTTCACGTTTCTTGCCGTGTGATTCAGTGAAAAAGCATCAATGCGAAATGGTAAATGGACTGTATTTAAATAGCGCTTTTATCCAAAGCGCTTTACAATATTGCATTCACCCATTCATGCACACATTCACACACCGATGGCGGCGTCAGCCAAGCAAGGCGACAGCCAGCTCGTCAGGAGCAGTTAGGGTGAGGTGCCTTGCTCAGGGACATCTCGACACTCGCTGGGGATCGAGCTAGCAACCTTTCGGTTTGGCAGCCAAACCGCTATACCGCTTGGCTACTGCCGAACCATGTCCGAGCTATAAATACATTTTATCACCGGTGGACGGATGATCATTTTAACGTCCACATCTTGGATCTCTAAACTTGAGTATGACCGAAAGGAAATATTAGATATCTCAAAATTTCAAAGTGTCTTACATCTGCAGGGCCTCGGATGGCGCTTCACTACCTGTTTTTTTGATTTAGAGATAAAGCTAATTCACTAAAAGCACTATCAATATATTGCTTGTCATTTGATTACCAATCCCCGGTCGATTGTATCTGAATGATAGAATCAGTCGACTGGGACATGCTCCTGTCTTCTCTCTCTTTGTCTTGCTGCCCCCTCTTTCTCTTTTTCTTTTTTCTCACCATTACCCTGAAAACTTTAACTCACTCGTTCTGGTGTCTTTCTGTCATGGAGAGTGACCATACCAGGAGTGACTCCAACGGTGGATTTGTTTGAGTTCCAATAGCTTCTTCTGAGCTAATACCGCTCCCTTCACGTAGCTAGCAAAAAATGGAAGGCTGGCGTACACTGTAAAGCAAAAAAAAAAAAGGGAGAGGGGAATGTGTGATTCTGAGCAGCGTGGCGTCTCCTTCCCTGTCATATGGTGCGTTAATGACATGACATATTGACATGGATGGCGTGGGTACGTTGAGTTATTCTCACCTTGTCATGGCTGCTACACAGAGCGCCGGCTGGGGGTGGGGCCAGCCCAGGCACCGTGGATAATGACGACTGCCGCTGTGCGGTCCCTGCCTTATCGATGTGTGTGAAACCACTTCAGACGCTGTCAAGTGTGCCAAGCCATTAAAATAAATATACGCTTCAAATTTAATTCAATTGAAACACCTCGACAAAAAGTAAAAGACATTCTTCTGTCAATTTGCCCACGCCACACGTCAAATAAAACCCGCTTCTGTCATTTAGCGAGTGGGGGGGGACGCCGACCGGGTTCTCGTTCAGTGGTTTTCAGCCGCGTAGCGCCGCTTCAGAAAACACAGAGGGGCTCACAGAGGTTGTTTTGCATTCACATGGAGAGATAGTGTGTATATTTAGATGTCAAAACACGCAGGACTCATGGGACGGGACACACATCAGCACACATGATGGAGTGGCAGCTGGAGTCTCCGGCCGCACGTGCAGCCGTCAGCCTCTCCGTTCGCGAGTTTCCTCCCTCCTGTTATATAAGAGCCGGGCAGAGGCTTACACACCAGATTACCACCTCATGGGCCTCGCCCTCCCTCGCCGAGAGAGAGAGACCAGAGAGAGACGCAGAGGTCGGGGAGCTACGCAGCCTGCGGAGCCGCGCGGTTGTGGAGCTGTGTCCAACCAGGTTTGTTCTGGACACAGGTTTTTCTCTGGTGCACATTTGGATAGGTTATTTTGTGGCAATTGATGATTGAGATCTTGGTTAGGGTTGATTTGATTGTATCAATTAATAAATGTAATTTGGTGGAAGCTTTTATGTCATAATTATTCTAAAACAGAAGGCTCAAAACTACCCCGAGTCTGGATAGACAAAATAATTAAAGAAACGAAAAAAATCTAGGGAGAATAATCAATTTTTTTTACTGAAGATAAAAAAGAAAAAGCTTAACACACAGAATTCCAACAAAAGCAGTCTAACACATCGGCTGCTTTAAAACTGGGGCAGAAAACGTCAGCAATGTGAGGATGAGGAATATGATGATGATAATGATGATGAAGTCAAGGACACCGAGACCTTGATGTAGGGAGACGAGGAGAGGAGAGATTAATATATTATTCTGAGGGAATGACTTGGAAATCAGCTGGATCAAAGTAATGCAGAGACAAGCGTCTCTTAGGTGTTGTTATGAAACTGTTTGTGACATTCAAACGTTTGCCATTTCCCACTCGGAGTCATGAGTCCTCTCCCTCTCACCTTCCCTCCATGTTTCCCCCTCTCCTATTTCTCCTCTCTGTATCTCTTGCTCTGTCTCTCTCCTTTTTTCTTCCTCTTTTTTTTCTCTCCTTTCCTCTCTCTTGCCCTGTCACTCTATCCCTCTCTGTCCCTCATTCTCTGGCAGTCCTCCTCTCCCCTCCCCCTGCCTGCAGATTGTGTCGTACAGCGGTGTCCTCGTGCGCTCCCCCTCAGAATGCAGCAGGTACAGAGAGACAGGAGCTGTGCTGTGCTGTAAGGTGTTAATCCCTCACCAAGCTCAGCCACGTTGTCTGCGTAAAATACCCTCTAATCAGGACATGGAGAGCAGAGGAGAGGAGAGAAGAAGCCAGAGATTACTGCGCTGGAGCCCTATCCCTCTTCTCTCCCTCTCCCTCTTCCTCTCCCTCACATCCCCTCCTCCCCCTGGGCCCAAGCATGAGTAAGTAAGAATGAATTCCTCCTCTTCCTCCATGCACACCATATATGGGCTTGCTTCCTTCCTGGTCTTGCCCGTCCTCCTCTGCGGATAGAAGGAGGAGCCTGTAATGGAGGAGCAGGGCGCGTAGGGGGGGTTGGGCGTTGGGGTTGAGATTTGGTCAGGGAGGACCCCTCCTCCTCCTCCTTCTACGATTCGTCTCCCCCGGAGGGGTCACCCCCTCCTCGTCCTCGTCCTGCTGCTCCCCCTGCTATTGTCCAGTTGTTGCTCTGCGCCGCTAATAACCATGCTAATCACTGCTGGCGTTTTTTAATCTCCTCCCCGCACCAGGAACAGTTAAAGCACAGGCCTCCATGTGCCCTGCCAGGATTAGACCGACCAGGGTGGGGCGGGGAGGTGGTGTCTCACATTGAGCTCCATGTGACCGACGGCGTCACTGACGCTAATGCTAGCAGCGTGCGCTAACAGTACTAGTGGTGCGCGAGCTGCCGTGCTGTGTGGATGCATCTGCAGATTAGCAGTCAGGGGCAATCCGGCCAGAACCAGCAATGGTTCCTCTGCTGCTCGTAAAAAATAAGATGGTAGACGAGTTTTATTTTTTCGGGTAATGGTTTCAGTCACAGTGTTCAGAGAGTTACACTGCAGAGATAAGAGTTAAGAGATGAGGCTGACGGCTCTCTTCTCCTGCTAGTCCTCTGGGGCAGAAGCATATGCTCCAGACCCATAATTGGGTCTCTTGTAAGGCTCTATGTAAAGTAATTGTTTTTTTCAATTATTATTAGTTATTCAAGCTATTATTGTTATTATTATTATATATAATCATCCCCTAATAGACCCCTGTATAGGAGTGTTTTTGTGTGTGTGTGTGTGTGTGTGTGTGTGTGTGTGTGTGTGTGTGTGTGTGTGTGTGTGTGTGTGTGTGTGTGTGTGTGTGTGTGTGTGTGTGTGTGTGTGTGTGTGTGTGTGTGTGTGTGTGCGTGCGCTCCTGTGCATGTGTTTGTGCGTGACCTCTTCGTTTAATTTTTTTTGGTGTTTTCAACCTATTAATAACCTCTACTACTATTGTCTGACCCAGGACACTAATGGAAGCTGAGATTGATCCAGCCATCTGAATGGGCAATTCTATTTTTAAAGAGGAGGAATCAGCTCTATTGATTACCATGATGGCAGAGTGGTTTTGAGTATTTTAATGGGATATATTTGTTCTTGGTAAGGCAGTTTCAGCAGCAACTTGTCACCTAGTGTTGGGTGAAGATCACACTGTTTTAGATAGACCGTTAGTCAGTAAAATTACTATCAATCTTTAATCATGTATGTGTCTAATTGGATGCAGCCTATATCTGGGAGTGTCAGTAAAAACTGTAGACAGTTAAAGACTGGTGACATACAAAGTTAATTATTTATCTTATGTTTGAAAAGTAGAACTTCTCGGTACACTGTTGTGAAATGACTAATTTCGGTCCAGTGTGAGAAACCACAGCTTTAGTTGGTGTCTATTGATAATCACATTCATCACATTCGCAAATCTGAAATGTCTCCTTCTCATCATGCTAGTGTTAATTCCTTACTTCAGATTATACTGTTGGTTAAAGCACATTGCATATCGGACTCGTCCAAGAGGATGACAAGAACACACCATAAAACAAAAAGTTTACTTCCATTTCTGCACAGAACTTGGGATCGCTGCTCAGGAAAATCCAGAATAATTGTATCCAATCACAAGACTTAAAGTTAACAACTTCCTGTGTGCTTCCACGCTAAGCAGCAACGGTACACAGTACTCAATAAAACAATGACTACAATCTGATATGAGAATATGTGTTTGAGATGTCATGGTGATCCTCAGCAGAGATAAGAGAGAGATAGTTGGAGATTGTTTTTATATAGTGTTATCAGTCCAAATATTGTGTTATCAATGCTCTTCTGAAGGTGCTGAAGTCAGGTATATATGTCTTTTAATTGCTTCTGTGCTTCTGTTTTAGTGATTCTTTAACAAGCACCTGCTCTTATGTTAATCGATTGTGTGATTAAGTTTGAATTGAATATCTTTGGATCATCGTCTATTAATAAATCAAAAAATAAATCCTTTCTTGTTTTCCGAATATATTCTCTGGATTTACGAGCTGATTTTCAAGTGACCTATCAGAGAGCTTGCTTCCATGGTCCATTGTGTCAGCAGTAAAGAGGCACATGGGTCCTCCGCACTCCATGACTCAGCCCTCAAAGAGGAAGATATGCATTGTGACGTTATCACTGCTGGCCAATGATTCACCCCCAAACTTGTTACATCAGCCGGTTGTATATCACATCCAGTTTAGCTCGGGGAGGGAGGGGGGGAGGGAGGGGGTCTCTGGCACGCAGAATAAGGAGCCACTACTGCTGCATCAGCCGCGTCCTCTCTCCCTGAAGGGCAGAAAGAGCGGGAGGGAAGGAAACCAATGGTGGAGGTGGTGGTGGTGGAGGTGGTGGAGGTGGTGGTGGTGGAGGTGGTGGAGGTGGTGGGGGTGAAGATGGTGGTGGTGAAGATGATGAGGACGGTGATGTTGATGGTGGTAGCGGTGGTGCTGGTGATGATGATGGGGACGGGGGTGGTGATTTGGTGATGGTGGTGATGGGGGTGGTGATGTGATGGTGGTGGAGCTGCTGGGGGTAGTGGGGTTCAGTTTGTGCGATGGCCACACTGACGTGAGTCCCCCCAGTAGTACCGCGGGGGGCCGGGTCGGACCAGCAGTGCCGCGTCTGGGCTCATCCAGAGCAGAGGAGGAAGAGGACCCGGCAGCGCTAGGAATACAAAGAGCCCAGGTCTGCTGCAAGGAAGGAGGGAGGTGGAGGAGGAGAGGATGGGAGGTGTCATGGTTATCTGCATTTTGCCACAAATTTATGGCAACTGCCTGCAGCCCATACACGCAGTCCCCTCTTCGTCCTTCCAGCGGCTCTCTCGCTCTCTCTTGCGCTCTCTCGCAATCACTCTCGCTCACTCTCGCACTCTCTCTCTCTCGCTCTTGCTCTCGCTCTCGCTCTCTCTCTCTCTCGCTCTCTCTTTCTCTCGCGCTCTCTCGTTCTCTCTTGCACTCTCTCTCTCTCTCTCTCGCACTCTCTCTCGCACTCTCTTGCACTCTCTTGCACTCTCTCTCTCTCTCTCTCTCTCTCTCTCTCTCTCTCTCTCTCTCTCTCTCTCTCTCTCTCGCTCTCTCTCTCTCGCCTCTCTCTCTCTCTCTCTCTCTCTCTCTCTCTCTCTCTCTCTCACTCTCTCTCTCGCTCTCTCTCTCGCTCTCTCTCTCTCCTCTCTCTCGCACTCTCTCTCTCGCTCTCTCTCTCTCTCTCGCTCTCTCTCTCTCGCACTCTCTCTCTCGCTCTCTCTCTCTCTCTCTCTCTCTCTCCTCTCTCTCTCTCTCTCTCTCTCTCCTCGCACTCTCTCTCTCGCTCTCTCTCTCTCTCGCGCTCTCTCTCTCGTACTCTCTCTCGCACTCTCTCTCGCTCTCTCTCTCTCTCTCTCTCTCTCTCTCTCGCTCTCTCTCTCTCGCACTCTCTCTCTCGTCTCTCTCTCTCTCTCTCTCTCTCTCTCTCTCTCTCTCGCACTCTCTCTCGCTCTCTCTTGCACTCTCTCTCTCTCTCTCTCTCTCTCGCTCTCTCGCTCTCTTGCTCTCTTGCTCTCTCTCTCGTTTCACCGAAGTATGCTGGACTGTCATTCTCCATCCTGTCTGTGAGGACGGGGGGGCCCAGTTATAAACGGCCCGCCAGGCTGACGGCTGTGGCCAGGGTGGAAGTTATGGGAGGGAGGGAGGGAGGTCTTCTCTCTTATCCGCTGCCTCACAATAACTTCAGGCAGCAACTACAGTGATGGGTCCACCTTTCTCCTCCCCCCTGCTGGTCTCACCCTCCACTGCTGGCACTTTTCTTCCCCTTGTCTACCGATTTCCTTGAGTCTAGTTATTTCACAATGGCCTCCATCTTTTCCTGCTGAAAATCTCTCTCCCACTCTCTCTTCCCTCTCTCAGTTATTCCCTGGGCTTGTTGTGACTCCGTTCTTTTTTTCAACAATGCCTTGGTTCTCTCTGCGGGTAGTTTTATCTTCCTCGGTGTCTCCGTAAAAACAACTCAATTAGTTTCCCAACGGCGGCGTGCATAAACAGGGCATTCTTGCACTGCGGCACGCTTTTATTCAGTAGTAAATTATGGAAGGGGCTGCTGCCTTTTAGTCGATGACACGCTTGTTAGAGCCATGTCTATGATAGGCTGGGGACAGAGAGAGAGATAGAGTGTCTGTGTCGGTTTGTGTCTGCTACAGGCTGGCAGGGATGTTTGATTATCTTGTGGTTGGTTTACAAAAACGAGATTATGGGGCAACGGACTTTACCGTAAAACTTTTCCTGAATTATATAAATTGAACGTATGGGGTTTGTTCTAAGGATAGGCCACTTGCACATTGTATTCAGTGGCGAATCTTTCCATTATATCATGAGGCTAATCACGCTGTTATTTTTTGTCAAGGAAAATCTGAGCTCATAATTTTCCTTAGATGGTTCGGGGAGGCATGAAGCCCAGGCGCTAGAGAGGGTTGGCTGGTAACCGGTAGGTTGAAGGTTCGATCCCCGGGTTCTCCTAGCTGTGTCGAGTGTCGCGGTGTCCCTGAGCACGATGCCTTACCCTAACTGCTTCCGACCAGCTGGCTGTCAACTTGCATGGCTGACACCGCTATTGGTGTGTGCATGAATGTTATGGGCGAATGTTATGGGTGAATGTTATGGGTGAATGCAATATTTTAGCGCTTTGAGTGGAGACTTGTAAAAAAAAAAAAGCACTCTATAAATGAAGCCAATTTACCATAAGAAAATTGTTTGTCAGTCCTTCTGCTTGAGTAATCCTGTAAAGCAGAAATACAATATCATATCTTCTTCCTACCAATAACTCAGGCACGCCATAGACATCAGAACATTGCTATGAGCAACATCTATTAACAATATTGATTCATGATTTTCATTAAGAATGTTATATCATACAATTATTTAATCCCATTTTCATAGGGTATCACCACATTTTACAAAGAACAAATATTGACAAATTCTTTGATATTAATAAAAGGGTAAATTAACCCTGAAATCCCTTTTTTTCATTTAAAAATGGTTCACAACAGCAACAACTCAACAACTGAGTTATTCTGTAATATCTGGTGCTGAAGAGTAAACTGTGTCGTTTATCTGTAGAGGAAGGAACCATCCAACCCATCCAAAGTGTTCTAAATATAGACCTCATGAATGACTAACTTGTCCTTTACAGGACGCCGTAGCGCCTTAGGAAGAGGGAGAAGAAAGCAGCACTAAAGAGCCGTAAGAGGCTAATCTGGTTATGCCATCAAAAGTTAAAGGCTGAAGGTTCCTTCACCATGGAGCTAAAGAGTGACGCCGGGATTATTCACATCCAAGGTGGCTCCTGCCCACGGTGATAATCCACTTCCTTCTCCTAGGGTTAGGGAGAAGCAGCCTTTGTATTGTCAAATAAAATGCTTTGCTATTAGTTCATAGTCGTTCAGCAGACTATTAGGTATAAAAATTACTAATTCAGATAGATAGATAGATATATTTTTTATATATTAATGCCATCCATCCAAGGTCGTTGTGGCATGAGGTACATGAAGCATCAGCCATTAGACAGTTAATGTCTGTAATTGGAACAAAAGTTCATAGATCTGACAAAAAATCCCAATGGTAAATCTGTCTGACTCTCAGCCAGAGGAAAACCAGCGACCTCATCATGTAGGATACAGTGATGAGTATTGTGACTATCGCAAGAAGATAACTGATTCCACCTGAGTGCGGAATGGTGAACATAATCGAAGGGCAGAGATAGGCAGCAGCCTAGCATCTAGAAATGACATCCCCCAAATCTGAAACTTAAATAAAAACTGTTTCGGCAATCCTTTTCCAACAGTTTGCCCCTACAAGTTTTTGTATTTATCTTTAAAAAAAAGCCAGTCAAACTTTTTTCCCAATAAGGTTGCCGATGTGATATCTAAACAAAAATATACAAAAAAATTAAATTACAGCTAAATGATGCTCCTAAATCGCTTCAAGAATGTTTTAAAGATAGGACAACTTGGTTATTGAGATCGCAACCGTCTCAACCCATAGGAGCCAAGTGAGCCTACTTCCAAACACTGAGGAAATGGAACGATTAAAAATATGTATGTGTATGATTTGCTCTTTAATGAACGGTGCAGATAATCACAGGAAAAAAAGGATTCAAATGATGGTCTCTTATTGACTTACGGACATTGACGGCCTGCAGTGCTTCCAGAACAAGATCAATTGGGAAAGGCTAAAAGGAATGCTGAAACTCAGTGCTGTCCCTATGCACCCAGTCACTGACCCCAGGGATGGATGGCAGTTTAACTAGACAACTTTAATCCCACGCCTTAGAACAACTGCAATGAGAAACATCAATGTTTTTCAAAAACAGACTTTCCTAAACAGATAAGTACATACAGGTATATATTTATAGAATACTATTTAAACAAAACTGAACTTTAAAAGAAACGCACGTTTGTAGAAGTGCGTCCTGTCAAGAAGAATGATTGTTTCTACGCTGCAGGGCCGTCCCCTCCACATCCGTTCTGCAATCCTCTTATTATTATTATTTCGATTCCAGGTCCAGCCTTCATCAATCTGGTGCTCAGACTCCAGACAGCCCCCTCACAGCCAGCACTCCACAGACAGAATATACCATTCATTCATCCATCCATCCATTCATCCATTCATTCATCCATTCATTCATTCATTCTGCCCCGGTGCTGGTTCCATGCAAATCACACCTCATACCTGCTCTCTGTCCTCCGAATGATGAAGTCACCGCCAAACATAATCAAACTCTCTGGGGGGAGTGGGGTGGGGGAGGTGTGTACATTTACAGTGATGAGGTGTCATGGGGGTAGAGGTGTGTGTGTGTGTGTGTGTGTGTGTGTGTGTGTGTGTGTGTGTGTGTGTGTGTGTGTGCGTGTGCGTGTGCGTGTGCGTGTGCGTGTGCGTGTGCGTGTGTGTGTGTGTGTGTGCGTGCGTGAGTGATTCTGACCAAGGGGAATATTACATTGCCTACAGAGTGGCACGCAGTCAGATATGAGCCCAGTGCAGGCAGGTGCCCGTCGTCATGGCAACAGGCTCGTGGCAGATTTGAAGACATCGTAGTGATGCTGAGGAGGCGCCGCTGACGGGAACCGTAGGACTGAGCACGAAACTGTGCAGGGTGCGAATGTGCATGTTGTGGTGCGATCTGTGTGTGTGTGTGTGTGTGTGTGTGTGTGTGTGTGTGTGTGTGTGTGTGTGTGTGTGTGCGTGTGCCGGTGCCGGTGCGTAGTGCGTAGTGTCAATCTTAACAAAGGCCTGGCTTAGTCATAGAACCTTCTCACTCGCTTCTCACTCCCCTCTCTTTCTCACATTGTGTTTCACTCTCTAGGGCCAATGTAGATCTTCCCATTGTTTGGTATTTTATAAAATATATGACTATTTTTCATCCTTAATTACTTGGCATACTTTTCTCTTATTTTTTTGCAAATGCATGAAGTCAGGATGTTGCGATTGTTTCTATTCTATATGGATTATAATATATATCCTTTAAAGTATTACATCACCCCCAGTCCTGTTGTGATATTAAAAGCACAAAAAATACATATATTCTGAAATACTTTCTTCTCTTTCATTCGTCAAAGAAGAACATTTCTAACAGAGAGATCCTTCTTCCACTTTTGGTCACCCAGTTCCTCAGTGTGTCCGCACTGCTCCTTCGGCTAGTGTCGTGATATCCTCTCCTCCCTCCCCCATCCCTCTCCCAGCCTCCTCCCTCAGTGCCCCCCGCTCCGTGCCCATTCCCCCCCGCCGTTCGAGGGCTGCGGCCTGTCCTGCTCTTGTCAGATCACTGTCGCTCCGCCGCTGATGACATCACAGACCTGGAGGTGGTGCGTTGGGCAGGGGCTGACCCGCTGCAGCTTAGCGTACAGACAGACAGCCGTGATGGGGTGGGGGGAGTGGGGCACCCAGGGCCAAAGCCCAAAGTGATTCCATGGGTTGGCTCAAACAATCATCGAAAGCCCAAAGTCACCTCTGTCATCCGTGTGTCTCTTTCCCGTGTACTTACCACTCCTCCATGGATAACTCCTCCCCTTTTTCTCTTACCACACTGCTACTGTTTATGTAATAATTATAATAATAATAATAATAATAATAATAATAATAATAATAATAATAATAATAATAATACATCAAATTCATATAGAGCTTTTCCCAATGCTCAAAAACACTTCACAATAGCATAAATAAAAACCAAACGAAAACCAACAAACAAAGCAGAAAGTTTAAAGGTTAAAAGCAAGGGAGAAAAGGCGTGTTTTGAGGCCTGTTTTGAAGGATGAAACCGTGTTGGCATTGTCTGGGAGGGCATTCCAGAGGGAGGGGGTGGCTGCAGCAAAGGCCCTGTCTCCCCAGGACCGGAGATTGGTCCTGATGGGGAGGAGAAGGTCATCAGCGGACCTGAGGCAGCGTGAGACAACAGACCTGTTGTTAATGAGCTGTAATGATGCTTGTTTCTGTTTGATTGTGTGCTTCTTTACTGGGGTTAAAAAAAAGGCTGACCCCAACTTGGACGAATTGATTTTGACTTGGACCGTTGAAGGAAGAACAAGAATTGGTCACCTGAGCTGACCTTTTTTCTGAATTCTAGACTGAAGCGCTCCTCTGTGCGCCGTGATGAGCTCCGAGCACAGCTGTGTGTACGTACAAAAACACGCGTATAATTATCCTCAGAAACTCAATCTCAGGGTTTATCAACAAACGTGCAGTCCTGTAGCGCTCTCAGTGGGGGTTAATATGCCATTCTGAATATTTTCCCTGCAGGGGTCCCGTTTGTTTGAACTTTATTTAATTACCAGGTGTCTGATGAATAAATCACTTTCTCCATCTATCGCTATCTTTCCGATTTCTCCTAACAATGTGTTGTTTCGGCCTGCAAATTTTTGGGGAAAGAAACCCTGATATGTTCAGGGTGTGGTTGTTTATTTTCTCATCGTTAAATCACAGATTTCTAACAGTGTATATATATTGCATCCCCTTATTTGTAAGACACGTTCAAGTCAATATCAGCATCCAGGGTTATGTACAGCATATACAGGGTTATGCAGCATAAAGGTTGTACCACGCTGTCGAATAACACGCCCTACCATCTCCCTGCCGAGCAGGGAGATGGATGGTATCTTACCCCTTCATGATTAAAGGGCGGTGCAGTGTACAACGACCTTGTGTGGGAACGAGACGAGGGCTGTTAATTACCTGCTTTCCACTACACCCACTCATGTCGTTCTACATGTAATTAGCACATTGACACCTCACAAAACCCATGTTGTTGTCTATCTCGCTGTATTTCACCTAGGAAACGGAGACATGGGGCAAAGAGCTCAAGCTAGCTTATCGTAGCTTTGCCCCCCCATGTGTGAATGGACGATAAATGTCAACGGAAATGATGAATGTAAAATGTGTGGTGTTTCCCCTGTGGGACCTGTGCGCCACAGTGGTGCTCAGCTAGGCTAGCAACAGTCAATCATATTTTATTTACTACTTTTCATAAATGTATTTTTTAACAATGATTGATTCATTTTCTTTTTTGCATTTGTGAGAAAATACCTCTGTGTCCTACCGGCTCAACATTGTCGCTATTTATTACCCCACAAACCAACATTAATAATTCATTAAATGCATGAATATTAACCATGTTCATTTCTGTTTTGTGTTCTGCAGCGAGTGAGCGAAAAGGTTGGAGGGGCGGAAGGCACCAAACTCGACTATGACTTCACCGAGATGGAAAAGGCAAGTTCTCCATCTACCTGGCAACCTAAAAAACTTACTTACACTTACTGTCTATTGACAATTACCTTTCAGTAATTTAGCAGCCATCCAGTGCTCCAGTGACCCCCCTACCTAGTACTCCAGTGTTATTGAGGTCCCCCCTACCTAGTGCTCCAGTCCTTTGGGGTGTTCCCCCTACCTAGTGCTCCAGTGTTATGGGGGTCCCCCTTATCTAGTGTTCCAGTGTTATGGGGGTACCCCTTACCTGTTGCTCCAATGTTTTGGGGGTCCCCGTACCTAGTGCTACAGCATTATGCTGAAGTCTTTCACGCTCAGTACCAGCTGCAACTCCTCAGCTGACCACTTGGTGGTGCGAGGGAGTGGATACGTGTGAGCACCTGCATGGTGCGGGGGCAAAACAAATGTGTCACTGCTACCTGAATAAGACATTTAGGGAAGGGCACGTGAGATGCGCCTTGAACTCAAGGTGCGTTATTTTGGGGACGTCGAGGCGCCTCTTCCGAGGTACTGCAACGTCACGTCATGTGTCTTCGTGCATGGGTGACCTCTAAAGGTCAGTGGTTCCATTACAGGCGTGAAGCGAGGCTGAACCATGTGGAGCTTATTTGTTGAGGAGCTGAAGCCACCTGGCACACCTCGATAGTGGAGACACACAAGCACACACACGCCTCATTCTCTCCCCCCTGTGGTGGTAAAAATAATATTGATAACACATTAGTAGTCCAACAACATCAATGGAGTTTTATTTTCCATTCAATCGTTACTATGTCATTTAGCAGGTGCTTTTATCAAAATCGACTATCTTTGAACTTGTAGGAACATGTCCTTTGGACCTGGTAGGGGCGCGGCATCTTCAGAGAAATAAAAAGGACTAATCATGCCTAATGCCGACAGCTAAACTGCAGACAATGAGGATTAAATCAAATGTGTGTCTTAAGCAGAGACTTTTAGCAGACTTAGCAGACTTACCATGATTTTCGGGATATGCCTACAGCTAGACTGTGGACATTGTGGGTCATACACAGTAACCTTTAGCTAGGAGCCGGGCCCCTTTTAATGTTTTTCATAATTTGTCTCTTTAACATAACATCTTCTCACTCTCCTCTGCTCTCCTCCCCTCTGCCTCCTCTCCTCTTCCCTTCCCTCACCTCCTCTCCTCTCCTATCCCCTCTGCCTCCTCTCCTCCCCCCCCTCCCCTCCCCGCTCCTCTCTGGTGGTGGTCAGTAGAAGGTGGATACCACCGCCAGGGCTGTGATGGACATTATGACCAAGACCAATGAGTATCTCCAGCCAAACCCAGGTATGAAGGAACATACCATTTCTACGACGTGTAGATGAAGTCCATAGAATAGGAAACTTTTTCTATAACAAAAAACTCTCATAACAAAAAACAGCACAGTCAGATGTCTACTGCTTAGTGTGGTGGACCATTATATCATCTGTATCATTGTAAATTACTCTTTCTAAAACATGCTGTATTTCTAAAACTACAGAGCTATCACAGTCCTTGGAGGACCATATCTCTCTCTGCCTATGACCTTTGTCCCATGGATAACATGGGTGACCAGAGATCAGATGAGCATTGTGTTTCTGGTGGTGGGCTCACTGTTCTTCCTCCCCCCCCACTCCCCTCCACACAGCCACCAGGGCCAAGATGAGCATGATTAACTCCATGTCCAGGATGAGGGGCCAGGAGAAGGGCCCCGGCTACACCCAGGCAGAGACCGTCCTGGGGGACTCCATGCAGAAGTTTGGCAGGGAGCTGGGGGAGGAGTCTAACTTTGGTAAGAACCAGTTGTGGTTCTAGACCAGTCCAACTGGGGACCCTGCCCGGGATAGGGGGATCTGTTAGAGGGGCCATGCAAAATACTGCAGTCCTTTTTAGATTAGGTGCATGACAATCTTTATTTAGTTAGAGGACATTATAAATGAACACTGCTGGGACAGTGTATACCCTTAAGCAAAAAAATAAAGAAGATATTGATTTGGTCTTTGGGAATTAATCTTATTATTGAAGGGAACATTGCATCATGACAATTTGACCTCATACCCAGAGCAACACTGTTATGAGAAAATCTATTAACAGATTGATGGTGTGTGTGTGTGTGTGTTTGTGGGTGTGTTTGATTGTCTGTGTGTTGTGTGTGTGTTGTGCGTGTGTTGTTGTGTGTGTGTGTGTGTGTGTGTGTGTGTGTGTGTGTGTGTGTGTGTTTGATTGTTGTGTGTGTGTGTGTGTGTGTGTGTGTGTGTGTGTGTGTGTGTGTGTGTGTGTGTGTGTGTGTGTGTGTGTGTGTTTGTGTGTGTGTGTGTGTGTGTGTGTGTGTGTGTGTGTGTGTGTGTGTGTGTGTGTGTGTGTGTGTGTGTGTGTGTGTGTGTGTGTGTGTGTGTGTGTGTGTGTGTGTGTGTGTGTGTGTGTGTGTGTGTGTGTGTGTGTGTGTGTGTGTGTGTGTGTGTGTGTGTGTGTGTGTGTGTGTGTGTTTGTGCGCGCGCGTGTGTGTTCTAAAGGCCTGGCTCTGATCGATGCCGGGGAGGCCATGCGAGAGCTGGGGGAGGTGAAGGACGCTCTGGACATCGAGGTGAAGCAGAACTTCATCGACCCCCTGCAGAACCTCCATGATAAGGACCTGAAGGAGGTGCAGGTGAGGCCCTGCAGAACCTCCCCTCCACCTGACCTTGTCACCTCTGAAGCCTTTTTAGGAGAACAAGGCCCAATCCCATTTCTACCCCTTACCACTTCCCCCTACCCCTTCAAAACAAGGGGAAGGGATAAGGGGCAGAAATGGGATTGGGCCCAAGATGAGGCCGTCTGCCACTCATCCTTTCACAGCACATTATACTTGTGTACTGAGTGTTATCTTTCCCTCTACTATCGATGATGTTTAGATTTACATTATTTTATATTGGGGAAAGAAACCCTGATATGTTCAGGGTGTGGTTGTTTATTTTCTCATAGTTAAATCACAGATTTCTAACAGTGTATATATATTGCATCCCCTTATTTGTAAGACACGTTCAAGTCAATATCAAGCATCCAGGGTTATGTACAGCATATACAGGGTTATGCAGCATAAAGGTTGTACCACGCTGTCGAATATTGGTTTATATTTCATTTATTCTAATTCTAATTATTTTTTACTCTTTTATTTATTTTAATTGTTGAATGAATTATTATTTTATCAAATTTAACTTATGGAATGAGAAAAACAATGAACTTGTAGCTGATACTCAGATTGGACATAAATCCAGGAACTCTCCTTTGTGGTAAATCATTTGAACTACCATTGAGTGGTCTCCAGCACCCTCTGGCCTCTCTCCCCTCCCCTCACCTCCGTCTCCTTCCTGCAGCACCATCTTAAGAAGCTGGAGGGGCGTCGCCTGGACTTTGACTACAAGAAGAAGCGCCAGGGCAAGGTGTGCGAGGACGAGATCAAGCAGGCCCTGGAGAAGTTTGACGACTCCAAGGAGATCGCAGAGCAGAGCATGTTCAACATACTGGAGGGGGACGTAAGGAATACGGGCTCTGTGGTCCAACCCACAAACACTCTCACTGTCATTATACAGAAACACATATCTTAGTTTATATAGATTCCATTCTTCTTCATTCTTCCATCTCCTAATTTCATTGAACCGTCATATAATGGAACCAGCTTTGTTTTGTGACTGAAAACGGGATGAATAAAGCAGGAAATTAGCAGGAAACTATTTGAAAAAAGCTAAAGAAGTTCGTACAAGTGTACATTTATGTGGAATTGTATTTTCTGCTTATTGTTAATGTTCTAAATTAGTATAAAGTTGAGGAAATGTAAGGTTTATATTATATCATGTAAACTGAGTTCTCACAAACCTAAACCTTTTCACGTCAGCCTTTAAGTGAGCCCGGATGACCTGGTTCAAGCTGTTAAATCGGACGACTGTGTACCAGCTCTGACTCCCCCCCGTCCGCCTCACTCGCCTCTTGTGTCTGTCTCCAGCAAATCGAGCAAGTGAGCCAGCTGGCCGCCCTGGTCCAGGCCCAGGTGGAGTACCACAGCCGAGCCACAGAGATCCTGACCCAGGTGTCCAGCAAGATCGAGGAGAGGTCAGTACCAACGCCGGTCAGGTCTCTCTCATCTCATCAATGTAGGCCTTAGGACTGAAACATTAGCGCGATTGTGTGCTGATTTGTCTGCACTGCCTTTTCAGAATAAGGGATGCGTCCAGCAAACCCAGGAAAGAGTTTGTTGCTAAGCCCCGCACCTCTCTGGACTTCACCTTCAGTGAGAATCACAATGGAGGCATCGTCAGTGGCGCGGCCCGCTCCCCAGGTAAGACCCGGAGAGCGTGAACCCCGCCTGGCCTCATTCAGCCGGAGCCCTGGAGCTAGACTGAATGTCTCCCTCTCTCTGTCTCTGTCTCTGTCTCTGTCTCTGTCTCTGTCTCTGTCTCTGTCTCTGTCTCTGTCTCTGTCTCTGTCTCTCTCTCTGTCTCTCTCTCTTTGTCTGTCTCTGTCTATGTCTCTGTCCCTTCTGTTCTCTGTCTCTGTCTCTCTATCTGTCTCTCTGTCTCGGTCTCTGTCTCTGTCTCTGTCTCTGTCTCTGTCTCTCTCTCTGTCTCTCTGTCTCGGTCTCTCTGTCTCTCTCTCTTGTCTTCTGTCTCTGTCTCGGTCTCTCTGTCTCTGTCTCTCTCTGTCTCTGTCTCTGTCTCTGTCTCTGTCTCTGTCTATCGCTCTGTCTCTCTCTCTTTGTCTGTCTCTGTCTCTCTATCTGTCTCTCCGTCTCGGTCTCTCTGTCTCTGTCTCTGTCTTTGTCTCTGTCTCTGTCTCTGTCTCTGTCTCTGTCTCTGTCTCTGTCTATCGCTCTGTCTCTCTCTCTTTGTCTGTCTCTGTCTCTGTCTCTCTCTCTCTCTGTCTCTCTATCTGTCTCTCTGTCTCGGTCTCTCTCTCTCTGTCTCTGTCTCTCTCTCTCTGTCTCTCTAGCTGCATTTCCATCCCCCTGCTTTTATGCGAATTTTGTAGTATCAAATCAGTAAACGGTGATGGAAACACCAACATTTGCATAAAAATCCTCTAATTCGCAAAAAAGTTTTTCCTCTCGCTTGAGGTGATTTTTCGACTTATGCGAAAGAGAGTAAATGTGCAAAATGGGAGATAGAAACACACCTTTCGAAACAGCTTTGACGTAGCGAACATTGAACACACAGGACTGACAACGTCTTTTCGATTTCCGCATAACGACCCTATAGTATCTGTGGTATAAAGGCTGGGACGAATTTCGAATTATAAATATGTAAAATGTATCCTTTAAATACGTCCATGGAACAGATGGTCAATATGAATAATTGATAGGCCTACGTGTGTGGACCGCTGAAGAGGTAAAACTTTTCCTTACAAAAAAAAAAAAACATTAATTTTAGATGGAAAACAACAACGTGATTCCACTATATATCAGGACCTAAGAGAGAGCAGGTTATCAAAAGGATACGACAAGCTCTGGAATGTGTGTAGTTTTCCACTCTAACCACTTGATGGAAACGCACCTAATTCAAAAAAAAAATTGCGACCTTTCTAAAGATTTGCTCAGATGGAAAAGTGAAGGTGAAGCTGTCTCTGTCTCTCTCTCTCTGTCTCGCTCTCTCTGTCTCTCTTTCTCTGTCTCTGTCTCTGTCTCTCCCTCTCTCTCTTTGTCTCTGTCTCTCTCTGTCTCTCTCTCAATCTTCTGGCTTATCGGTCTTCTGTTGTTGACTGAATATAAATGTTATTTCTGGGGATTTTATTCAAATCAAATCAGTTTTATTGATTTCATTTTGTGGGTTTTCTTTTAATCGGTCTGAGTTCTATCTCTGCATGGATCTTCTGAGGATTTCAAAGTCTGCTATTTGTGATTCTCCTTCATTATGCTACTTTGTAAAAAAAAATAATAATACATGAAAGAGCAGCCCCTTGTGGTGGCAAGTGGTACCGCACATGTGTTAATCCCCATAGATCAGGGACGTGACACGGTGATTGTTGAAATGGGAGATGTTAGTTTGGATTGTATTTCACTGCTCTACCGAAGAAAGTAACTCCAGACCAGGACACATTTTTGCAGTGAAAACAAGGAACAGCCTGTATTAAACTACACATGGGTTTTTTTTAAAATCAATATGGATGGTGTAATGTATTTAGTGATAAGACGAACTGAACGCCTCTCTTTCTGTGTGTTATTTGTTAATGTGTTTCTTGCAGGAGCCAGATCCCCAGGTGAGCGAGGGTCAACATCTGTTTCCATCCGTGTGTCTCTGTGTTTATTGCTCAATGTTTTGGTCCCCTTTCTTCATTCCAATGAATCCTACTATCCTTGCATATCTATCCTTGCTTTATTTTTTTCTTACCTTTTCCTTCCGCTATTTACAGCAAGGTCCCCAGGTGAGCCCATTGTAAACCCTGAAGAGAGCCAGAATCTCTCCGATCACCTCCTGCTCCCTTCATTCCTTCCTTGGTTCCTCCATTCATTTTATTTCTTGTACAGGACTGTTTCATGTACAGGACTATTTCATGAACGGGACCACTGGTGTTCCACATGGCATTATTGTAGATCCCCTGATTTTCCGGGGCACTTTAAAGATGGGGGTTCAGTGCGGTGTCATCAGAGAATGTTACATACGATCAGCCATGTGGACATGCAAGCCGTGTCACGTTGCAGAAAAGCCTAGGCTGTTTCTGTGTGTGTTTTTGATTCTACCCCTCTCCAACCTCTTCTTGACTCAAGAAGTTCAAAGCCTGCCTCCATTCAGTTCTCCAGGTCTATCATCTGTCAGATAAACACACATACTGTAACTGTGGCTTGGATTGATTCACGGAACACTGAAAGATTATGGTGACAACCAGCGCCCAACTAGGTTATAACAGATAGATGAGGATAATGTGAGATCCAGCAATTGTTTGCTTGCTTCTTGAATCTCATAATTTCTTTCTGAGTGAACTTTCACATTTATTGAGATTTATGCGATTATGTTTGGTTCTCGCCCACTCTCACACTCTTGCTAGGTACAAGTAGTGAGAATGAACGGGATGATCAACTATCTCCAAATAATACTCTTTCAATTTTTACTTGTGCAATAATTATGCATTTCGTTTCATGGATGTAGATTACTATAAAAGGTGTTACTATGGTGAAACATTTCAAATGTTAAACACACAAAATGGAGGCAGGCTTTAGCTGGTATTCTGTCTCATTCTTCTAAGAATGAGTGAAAGAGTGATTCATTTTCTCTTTAAGTATGTCATCTTCCTTTTATTGATTCATCCTTCTATGTAACAAATGCCCAAAATAGACCGAATTAAACATGACTAAAGGAATGTGTAATATTACCAAAATAATATTGAAATATGAAAGTCATAAGATGTTGATGTGATTTTTCCCAGATCAGTTTTTTGATCTAGATGTTACACGTTGATTTATTCATGTCCCTACTGATACTTTCCTGTTCTGGGCCACCGTTGGAATGGTATAAACACAAACGTGACTGTTCTTATCCTCTTTGCTCTACTTCTCGCTCTCTCCCTTCGCAGCAAGATCTCCAGGTGAGCCAACAGAGAAATGCAGAAGATAAAATATTTTTCTTTCACTCCCCTCTTTTTTTCTCCTCTGTTGTGACGTTGGTCTATATTTACATTGCGTTTGACCTTGGATGGACATCTTTTTTTCTTCGTTTTAATTTTGCAGTGCAGCTTGCCTGCAGCGCTCTAGAAAGTCCTGTGGGCTTTTTTGCTTTTCTTTTTCTTTAGTGTGGTTCAGGTCCATCTTGTCTTGTGAATATACTCGTTCCAAAAAAACTCTGATGGTGTGCCCCGATGGTACCTCTTCATTTGTGATAACATTCTGACAAGCACTGTTGGAATCTTTTTGATATATAATGAATATCTTTTACCCTCCCTATTTCCTCCCTCCCTCTCTCTCTCTGTATCCTTCCCTCCTCCCTCTCTCTCCTTCGGCCCTCCTCCCCCCTCCCTGTTACAGCCAGGTCTCCAGGTGAGATTATGAATACTGTTTTTCCTTTTCACATTGCATCGTCTCCACCCCTGACCCCCTCCTTCTGAACTAACTCCCCTCTCCTCCCCCGCCCCCTCCCCCACAGCTCCCATGGACCAGCCGTGCTGCCGGGCGCTGTACGACTTTGACCCGGAGAACGAGGGCGAGCTAGGCTTCAAGGAGGGGGACATCATCACCCTCACCAACAAGATTGACGACAACTGGTACGAGGGCATGCTGCAAGGCAACTCGGGCTTCTTCCCCGTCAACTACGTGGATATCCTGGTGGCGCTCCCCCACTAGGACCCCCCCGGCACGACGGCGGCCACGGCAGCCATGTTTTACGGTGGCTAAAAAAAATTAAATAAAAGGTAATCCTGGCCTGTAATTCCCTCCTAAATAACCCCAAACCACCATCCTCCCACATCCCACAGCCCATGTTTCTTTCTCCTAGTTATCCGTACATGACCCATACTCAAAACAAGAGAAGGAGGGGGGGAATACATGGAGATGTAATGTTGGAAAGATGGAAGTTTGGCAGATCGACTGGGGTGGCAAACCACATGTATGGAATCTGGTGGAAAATGTTCGGAAAAATACAACACGTAAAATAATAAGCGTTTGGTTTGGGTGATCTTCATTTTTCAACAGATCAAATCCTTGTCTTGATTTTTGTCTGAATTTTATGATGCTGTTGTCAGGTGATTTTGTTGGCAGGCCATGTTTCAGATGCACTGTTTTACTCTGGTTCACTGTACATTGTGGAAGGCTTTAGCACATCTTAAGCACCTTTTCTCTTGTTCTCACGTAGTCGTACCGGTGAATTCTGATGCATTTATTTAGGTTTCTAAGGCTTTAGTCTCTAGGTTTTCAAACTGTGACATGTTTTACCTGAATCAGAGTGTAGTTGGGCAGACCTGTTGTTGTTCCTTCATATTTCTCTTAAGTGGTAAATCCTTTGCTAGCATATTCATTTTAGCGTGTACACTAGAACAGGTCCATTCAACGCACCCAAAGGGTTTCAAGGGTCTTTTTGTGTGTGCATTTAAACCTCAGAGTTGGACATTCAAAGTCATGAACAAAGTCATATAAACAACCACATTATCAGCAACAACAAAAATTAGCTGAGAATATATTTCTGTAAAGAACTTATATGACATGTGAATAGATGTGGAGGAGAGTCAACCCACTGCAACCAATCGGCTAATCTAAATCAGAATAACATTATTTATACAAAGGAAGAAAAAATGAAATAAAACAATATTAAGTGCCACACTACTTATGAATTTGAGCCAGTAACCAACGAGGTAACGATTATTAAACTGAAAAAGTACATCGTAACTGTTTTGAAGTGGCATACGGGAGGAAAATCTGTGTTTCCTTAATAAAAAACAAGTCTCAATCCTCCAATATGTATTAACAACTTGAACGTGGACATATTTGTGAACATGGTTGATGTGTTTATGTGCAAAGACTTGCTGTAAATCTGGTCGTTTTTTTTCCTCTTCTATACAGCAGGTTGTTTTCTTTTGGTTGTAACATAATCCCAGATAGTCTTTTAGTGTTGGGTAGTAAAACTGTCTATATGCCATAAATACAAACGCTAAAACCTGAAGTATTGTAGGTCAAACACTGGTCTGGGGGACTTCATATTTCACCAACGGTTAAATTAGCAAAAAAAAGTTGACTTCCTTTTGTTTTGTTTTCCTTTTCTTAAAATGAGCAATAGTGATCAAGTATAACAGATCTACGCAGCCGGCCGAAACTCACCAAATAACCAGACACATAACACAGGTTCACATTTCCCACACACAATGACAACAGCTCGTCGGGTCTATTGTAAGATAGCAGACAAACATTATTACAATATTTATATTATTGTCCTCTGTTGATCCATGTGCCAGTTCGGTGCGCGCTCTTCAGGACCCAAAGACATCTCCACTCCTGTGCGTTTGATGCATTAAGCTTCTGAGAAAAATATCTCCACAAAGCGTGTGTATATGTGTGAGGGCATGCGTATGGGTGTGTTTGTTTGAGAGAGAATGTGTGCGTTTCTGTATGTATGTCTGTGTGTGTGTGTTTGTGTGAGAGAGAGTATATGTGTGCATATGTGCGTGTGTGTAAGTATGTGTTTGTGTAAGAAAGGGAATGCATGTGTTTGTGTGTGCGTGTGTGTATGTGTGTTAAAGAGAATGTGTGGGCGCATGTGTGTGTTTGTGTGTGTGCGTGTTTGTTTGTGTGTGTTTTGTGAGACAGTGTGTATGCACACATTTGTTTCCAGTGTGTGTGAGAATGTGGGTGTTCCCTGACATGTGTGTGTTTTGTGTGTGTGCGTGTTTGTTTGTGTGTGTTTTGTGAGACAGTGTGTATGCACACATTTGTTTCCAGTGTGTGTGAGAATGTGGGTGTTCCCTGACTGGTGTGTGTGTGTGTGTGTGTGTGTGTGTGTGTGTGTGTGTGTGTGTGTGTGTGTGTGTGTGTGTGTGTGTGTGTGTGTGTGTGTGTGTGTGTGTGTGTGTGTGTGTGTGTGTGTGTGTGTGTGTGTGTGTGTGTGTGTGTTGTCAGCGTGGCTTGAACAGCACTGCTGTAACAGCAGCTTGAGCGCCGTCTCACGTCCGGCTATTTTAAGGCATCCCCCCAACTTTTCAGCGTGTTCCCTGGAAAAGCATAAACTCCAATATCTAACTATCTGTGGGTATGTGGCGATACGATTGTTTCACTTCGAATAATGTTGTATTTGTGCATGAGTGTTTGGAGGGATTGGGGGGTGGTATAGTTAGGTGGGCATACTGTTGGTGTTATGCGCACAATAGTGCAATAACTGTTATGCGATAACCGCTGTTTATAACGCCATAATATGTCCAGACTAAAGGCAAATAGAGATGCCTGTTTGATGTGAATGGACCTACATGGAATAATATTGTGTGATTATGCTGGAAAAATAAAGCCCACATAATTGTGTTGTGATAAAAGAGAGGGAAGCACAACGATTAACGGAAAGTATTCTTCGACTGGGATAATGATATTGATTGAAATGGTCTTGCGTTTTATTTCATTTTTTTCAAGGTTATTTAATTGAATTAATTTATTCCTTCTTTTCTTTTGTCTTTCTCTTTTTTATCAATTGTTACGTGTATTTTTGCCCTCAATGAGGACTTTACAGCTTTTGCGTGTTCTGTTTTCACCTCGTGTGTGTATAGTGGCACATCTACAGTAACGTATCTTATTTTTGTAACTGTGATAAAGTATATAAACAATATAATCAATCATTATGTAGGAGGGAATGGGGGAAGATATTTCATGTGACACACGGTTGTTGTTTTTATTTATTTTGTTGCATCATTCTCTGTTTTCAGTCATTTTGTTTCTGTTGACTGTTTCTTCATTCCTGCACCGGATTAAAAGACAGAATGCTTGATGTAAAAAAAAAAGGTGATGACAAAAATCTCTAAATGTAACTTATTGAAATAAATACTAAGACGTCCTGTCGTTCTCCGTCATTCATAAAACACACACACACGCACACACGCACACACACACACACACACACACACACACACACACACACACACACACACACACACACACACCATTTTCGAATTCATGTTGACTTGATCCACCACTAAAATGTATAAAAAAATTAAATATTTCTTCAAGTGGTGGATAAAAAAGGTATAGGCCTATATAACGTAACCTTGACCATTATTATTTTCGATAAAGGCTCCATAAACGTTCTTCAATGGCCTTGTAAAACAGAACATAGGCCTATAGGAAATGCACGGTACATTTATGATCTATATTTGCTGTCAATGGGAGGATTTTGGCTCCGTTAAGACATTGGATTACAGCTCGCTTTACAGCTAATAGCCCATCGCACGGTTGACAAACTGGTGGCATCCCCGTCTTTCACATCCCCTATCATCTTTCACCACCACCATGAGGTTACACCCAGTTCTTCACATTCGCTGTTGCTTTGCACATACAAATGTAGGATGGACACAAATATGACATACATGAACGTCGGCCCATTACGCCGTATCATTCCATCAATTGACTAGGATCCAACAACGATGGCAGCGTCTGAGTCAGCGCTAGGCTTTCAGTTCAAACCGAGCATGTCGGCTCTGCAGTCACACACCCTCTCGTGACTCCCCTCGTCTCGACCGATCACAGCAAATATAGACACAGCCTGTCGGTATACACAGCCAGGCCCGTTTCACACGGCACAGTTGACATCTGTCAATAAAGAGCCCCGCCACCCATTGAATTGATCATATCAGTATATGTATTGTTGATAAAAGTAATGCCAAATATAGCTATATTTCTGTCATCAGCACGTTACCTTATAAACATTTACTTGTCCCAATGAGTTTTGTTCGGCAAAGGATATAGCACCCCCTATTGGTAGCATATATAGATATAATCATTTTAACGTCATTCATTTCATACTACTGTTGTTATTTCTATTTATATTGACTGCAGCGACGATATTTCACACGTTACTATAAATAAGCTTGTTTATTTCCAGTCCG
>OLKM01000112.1:315000-382500 GCA_900291075.1 Melanogrammus aeglefinus | reverse complement strand
TGTCATTACATGTCTTGTCGTTGGCGTTCTTACATAGTTTCTCCATTCAGACGGCCGGGCTTCCTCTCAACACCAGGCTGGAGCTGCTAATACCTCCTGTCTGTCACGCAGAGCCCTGAGATGCTGGCTCAATGGAGATGACAAACGAGCCTGCAAGACGAGTCAGACCGCTATCCACCTCATCGTACACTGGGCCAGGGCCACACTGCAGAGAGAGGGAGGGAGGGAGGGAGGGGGGGGGGGATGGGGGAGAGAGAGGGAGATGGGAATCAGAGAAATAGGGGGGAAGAGAGGGGAGGGGGGGAGTTTGTGTGTTTGCATACATTTTGAACTTGCGTGTGTATGTGCCTGAGAGTGTATTTTCGCCTGTGTGCATGTGTGGGTATATGCCAGTATTTGCCTGTGTGTGTGTGTGTGTGTGTGTGTGTGTGTGTGTGTGTGTGTGTGTGTGTGTGTGTGTGTGTGTGTGTGTGTGTGTGTGTGTGTGTGTGTGTGTGTGTGTGTGTGTGTGTGTGTGTGTGTGTGTGTGTGTGTGTGTGTGTGTGTGTGTGTGTGTGTGTGTGTGTGTGTGTGTGTGTGTGTGTGTGTGTGTGTGTGTGTGTGTGTGTCTTAGAGCGAAGGTTGCCCAGGGACTTATGTGTCCAACAGGTCTATTGAAGAGAAAAGTGTCTGTTTCCGTCTCCCTGTCGTTATCTGTCATTCTCTCTGTCATTCTCTCTGTCCCCCCCCCTTCTCTCTCTCTCTCTCTCTCTCTCTCTCTCTCTCTCTCTCTCTCTCTCTCTCTCTCTCTCTCTCTCTCTCTCTCTCTCTCTCTCTCTCTCTCTTCTCTCTCTCTCTCTCTCTCTCTCTCTCTCTCTCTCTCTCTCTCTCTCTCTCTCTCTCTCTCTCTCTCTCTCTCTCTCTCTCTCTCTCTCTCTCTCTCTCTCTCTCTCTCTCTCTCTCTCTTCCTCTCTCCATCTATATACCTCTATCTCACTATCTGTTGAGGTTACCTTATCAATCTCTCTCTCTCTTTCCATGGAGGGTCTCTCGGTCATTCAGGCATATGCTGGGATCCAGGAGGAAGGATCAGAGTGTGTGTGAGTGTGTGTGTGTGAGTGTGTGTGTGTGTGTGTGTGTGTGTGTGTGTGTGTGTGTGTGTGTGTGTGTGTGTGTGTGTGTGTGTGTGTGTGTGTGTGTGTGTGTGTGTGTGTGTGTGTGTGTGTGTGTGTGTGTGTGTGTGTGTGTGTTTAATCTGGGTAAATCGTCTAATTAGAATCAACCATGTGGAATTAATAAATATTTATATATTTAAAATATAGACATTATTATAGAAAGATATAGAAAGAATGCAAATATATCTTTTGAGGATGGACTTTTCCCTGCCATGATGGGTCAAAAACAAAACAAAATCACATGAGTCATATCTTTCTCGCTTTAATTTCTTTTATGTTTGAAGGACCATCACAACAAATCTGAACAACATTCACATATTCTTATACTTTGCTGTTTTTTGTATATAAATGGAATGACAAAAACAACAAAACTAATACAAAAACATGTACTGAATCTTAGTTTAAAAAAAAGAGACCGATAATTGAGATAATAATGATCAATTCCTCCAGGTTTTTCATTCAATTCCCCAACAAAAAAAGCTAACATTTGCATACGACAATGAAAACAAGGAACACCTTTAAAAACACCTACAAGACAAAGAGTCAAATCGTTGCGCACCCTCCAGCCCCTTTTTAAGCTTCTCACCAGTCTGGTGATTTTAGGTGTGAGACAACAGAAAAAAATACTTTCATGACAAATGGTGCTGGGTTTAGGGTCCCCGCCGCACAGCATGCAAAACAGAGCCCTCGCACAACATTTGGTGTGCAAATCCATCAATCCATTCAAATGGAGCCCTGAGCAACAATGTGTACACAGCAGTGCATGGTGCCGCGACCTGCCTGAGCCCATTGTCTGGCCCCCGTTGAGGGGATCTGGGCCTGGATCACGGACTAATCCCTCGACACTTGAAAACACATGTTGATCAAGACCAAAGTCCTAAGACAAATTCTAGTAAAGATATACAACAAGGAGCTAATCTTGATGAGGTGGACATACTGTACAGGTTGGCAGGCAGACAGACCGTCAGGGAACAATCGACACACAGAAAGACGGACGGACAAACAGACAGAGATATAAAAGATGTAATAGATAAATTGATTGATCGATCGCCAGACAAAGATAGACAGCAAGATTGTCGCACTGTCAGATGGATGACTAGATTGACCGAGAGACAGACAAAGATAGATAGACAGACAGGGAGATAAATAGAACGATCGACAGACAGCCAAAGATAGACAGACTGACTGACTGACAAGGAAAGTCAGACGGACAGAAAGACAGACCCATAAAAAAATAGATTAAGAGACAGACAGACAGAACCTGTTCACAGCGGTTCCGTGAAACTTCCAGTTTCCTCGGCCTGCGGCCAACAGGCGCAGGCCGAGGTGAAGGCCTCAACTGCATGTTTCTGCGTACCTCTTTGCTCTGGCTTTATACCAAACATAATTTGGCATTATACAAAACAAGATGTGGCATTATATCAAACACGTGGGGCGTTATATGAAACATAATGTGGCGTTATATCAAACTCGGTGTGTTCAGCGTCAGTGTGAGTTTCTGTGTTTCGGTTCGTTGACATGCCATTGGAACTCCTCTCTTTACAGTAATCCCAGAAACAGTCACGCCCGGGCCAACCCCTCAGCCCTCTAAACCTATCTCTGTGTGTGTCTGTGTGTGTGTGTGTGTGTGTGTGTGTGTGTGTGTGTGTGTGTGTGTGTGTGTGTGTGTGTGTGTGTGTGTGTGTGTGTGTGTGTGTGTGTGTGTGTGTGTGTGTGTGTGTGTGTGCGTCTATGCGCATTTGTTTGCCTAATGTCAGATGCCCTAACTTTAAATTAACATGTCCCTTCAACGGTTCACAGTTAGCACCAGGTTATTGAAGTAAAAACAACAAAGTGCCAACAACCCCTTGTATCCACTGCAAAAGAGACCAACATTATATATGAACAAGCTCAAAAAGGCCACTACAAAAACAGGCCTTATATCTTTATGTGCAGAAATGAATAATCCACTGCAGGAAGACTTTTGTGCAGGGAGGGGATTACGAATAAACTCTCTCTCTCTCTCTCTCTCTCTCTCTCTCTCTCTCTCTCTCTCTCTCTCTCTCTCTCTCTCTCTCTCTCTCTCTCTCTCTCTCTCTCTCTCTCTCTCTCTCTCTCTCTCCCTCCTCCCTCTCTTCTCTCTCTCCCTCTCTCCCTCTCTCTCTCTCTCTCTCCTCTCTCTCTCTCTCTCTCTCTCTCTCTCTCTCTCTCTCTCTCTCTCTCTCTCTCGTCTCTCTCTCTCTCTCTCTCTTCTCTCTCTCTCTCTCTCTCTCTCTCTGCTATCTCTCTCTCTCTCTCTCTCTCTCTCTCTCTCTCTCTCTCTCTCTCTCTCTCTCTCTCTCTCTCTCTCTCTCTCTCTCTCTCTCTCTCTCTCTCTCTCTCTCTCTCTCTCTCTCTCTCTCTCTCACTGTGTATTCATCTGTAGAACTGACTTACCTTTAACCTGGGTGAACACTCAGGTCAGCTTGGCGCTGCCAAGGCACCAGCTGGCTGCACCTCTGAGAACCTACATGGAAACACTCAGTAATACTGCCAGATCCCCAGCCCATCGTGTGTGTGTGTGTGTGTGTGTGTGTGTGTGTGTGTGTGTGTGTGTGTGTGTGTGTGTGTGTGTGTGTGTGTGTGTGTGTGTGTGTGTGTGTGTGTGTGTGTGTGTGTGTGTGTGTGTGTGTGTGTGTGTGTGTGTGTGAGAGAGAGAGTGTGTGTTTGTTTGTGTTTGTGTGTGTGTGTGTGTGTGTGTGTTTCCCTCTCCCTCTCTCTCACTCTCTGTCATTTAAGATAAAATACATTGAAATACATTGATTCCATTAAAACAGCACATATCATTTCCAAATTACCACAGTAACACACCAGTATCGGGGATCCCGAGAGCCACCCGCGACCGGCCTTGCATTCGAGGAGCTGATTGCCTTCACACAAGACGCGACTTGCATTGGCGTTTTGACTTAAGTACAGATAATCCACTTGTGGCAGTGATTGAGGACGTACAAATCCCACAGTAACAGACACACAGGTGGTAGCGCAAAAGAAAAAAACCACATACCAGACTCTGTTCACCAACACCCAGTTCCCTGGCCCTACACCTTAAAAGATATATCTATGCATTATGACTGTAAGAGCGGCTTTAAGAGCAACTTCAGAAGCAGCTTCCAGTCCAGCTTCTACCCCGCTGGGGGGGGGGGGGGTGGTGTTCTTGGTGGATTGTTCCCTGGTGTTTGCAGTCTGGCGGGATCCTGTGAGATGCCTATTAACCTCAACCTTCTCCTTGATGACATGTAGCTTAAAAAACGATTTATCCTTTTTACTCTAAGTCGCTTTAAAATATTGATATCCCGGTAATTCTGTGATTCATACTTTTGTTACCGCCTTTCTTTCTCTTTCTCATGACTCATTATTTACTAGTCTTTTCAGTGCTGTGTGCATTCGTTACTGTCGTGATGTATTCATGTCTTATTCATAGTCTAGTGACTGCATTCATAGATGTCATGCATTTGAAGGATGTATGTCTACCCATAGACTCAACTAGGCAGGTCAACTCCTAGAAATACACACACACTCACACACTCGCACACACACACACACACACACACACACACACACACACACACACACACACACACACACACACACACACACACACACACACACACAGTAAATGTGTGGGATTGTATCCGGCTCTCATGGCCAAGCACTAGTCTCTTAAACCACAGAGGAAGAAGAGGAAGAGGAGGATGGAGATTACCTTAAAGGGCCATGGGACATTAGCTTTATGTGAACACAAATGATCTGCTAATGATATGGACACCCTGGAGATTGGAAAGTGACAAGTGTGCCACACAATACAGTACAGTCGGGGTGTAGCTCTCTTTTCCATTAATGTATAATTAATATTCTTTACATAATACGATTTGTAATAATTGCAAGATTTTGTTTTACGATATTTTCTTCAGGACTATGTTTTCTCAAATTATTAATATTGTCAACAATCTGGCCCTTTCACCTCTCTTGCTGCGGTAACAACAAAGAATGCATGCCACTACAGACACACGTATGGATGGGTATTTATTCTAAGCACACTAACCATTCCAGAACACACCGCACGCACACCCTGTCTTCATATCGAAAAATAATCAGATAATCCGACAACAGACATCTTGAAAGACACGCAGTTGTGCACCCCCCCCCTCCCCCTCAACCCTGGCCCCCACCTTCATCATTTTCCAGCAGTCCTTCATCTCCTCGGCTTAGCGCCACACGTCAGGGGTTTGACGGCTGAAGCCCCCCCCCCCCCCCACCCCGACAGAGAGCTCCTCCTGGCAGAGCAGGAGACCAGCAGGCTTCCTGCTAGCCAGCGGAGGAGGATTTAGCCGAGCGGTGAAAGCTTGTCAGAGGGAACACGTACTAACAGAGCTGCTTGTTGTTGGGGTGTGTGTGTGTGTGTGTGTGTGTGTGTGTGTGTGTGTGTGTGTGTGTGTGTGTGTGTGTGTGTGTGTGTGTGTGTGTGTGTGTGTGTGTGTGTGTGTGTGTGTGTGTGTGTCGGTGGTTGCAACATCTTTGACGCTGAGTGGACGTCCAGTAGATGAAGTGGTTGTTATTTGCCATTTTCGAAAGGGGTAGGCTGTTTTGATGACCATGACCTAAAGGGCTTTTAAAAAGGTACACAAAGAGACACTGAAATTAAAAAGAGGCCTGAAATTAATAAGAATTATAATACATTTTTCTTTCAAGCTCTTTGTAAAATTTAATTACAAACAAATTCAACTATATTTAAGACTGAAATTAGTCATAATAATGAAAAATATACACATTTCAAGTGCTTTTCAAGGTACACAAAGACACTTCACATACAAGTAAGACGTAAATTGGAGGGGATTATAAAGTACGCTATGATCATTTCACACGTGTGGTGGTTTGCCTGTTGTTTTTTCCCCCTAAATGATTTAGCTTGTGGTATTCCATTAGATTGCATGTTAAGCCTTACATACACAACCTGTTGTCCAGCCCCACTCTAACAGCTAGCATGCCCTGTGTGGGACTGTGTGTAGCATGGCTGCTTCAGGCAGCCTCACCTGGCAGAGTCTCTGGGGCTGGGTGAGGCTGCACACCTGTTGCACATCGAGTTATCTGTGTGCAAAGGTTAACCATCTCCACAAACACTCAGGGAAGTAACCAACACAAGTGGGGTATACTATGAAGCGCGCTGAACATACCCAGGCTTTCTTGGGATAACCTGAATCAACAAAAACGAAATTCCCAATCAGAGTTAAATGGTACCGCGACGCTCACTTAGGAGTGAATTTGTCAAGCCAGGTTTTCCACTTCAGTTTCAATGCGCGATCGTGTAAATTTCGTTAGTGAAAAGATTCTGCATATTCTCAAAAGATAACTAGGCCAAATGCAGAATTGTTTGCCAATAATCCCAAAAGAGTTATGATTTCAAAATGCAAAAGCAACTTTCAACCTCCTTTATTCTATAATTCAGGGAATTCACTTCTAATACACCCCATGTAAGAAATGGATAGCATATGTTTTCAACTGTTGAGTGTTGTGGATTAATGTGGAGCAATGGATTACTATAAGACCCCAACACCAGCAACCGGGGCTCAAATCTTGCCTGTCCATCATCATGCCTTTAACCACCATCTAGATGTGGTGCCAGCACGGCCTTGAGAACATTGGTTCAAGTTTGAAATAATCAGAAAAATTCCTTAAGTGAATAAGTATTCCATTTGACATAAGAATTGGGACTTTTTAAACTACTAATAAATGCACATTAAGTGGGAGTCTAACCCTGCACACAGAAATTCAAAACTGACGCCCTACCTCCACTCTAGCACTCTCACAGAGGCTTTTCCTGAAAGTGTATAAAATCCTTCCTTGACAGTTTGAGTGGGCAGAAAGCTAGGAAATACCAAACGCATTTAGCAATCTATTGAGCACAGCTACAACCATGCGAATAGCACGGCAAATCGTATTTTTACGAAACAGTAAGTGCACGGCTCCTTTGTGTAGCACTGCCTACATAAGGTGCAACAAGGACGATCAAATAGCGAATACCCTCTGATGAGAACCTTTGTGTCTCATAAAGAATATTCTCAGGCAATACCAAGGTATCGAATCGAAGGTCCCGAAAGACCCTCTGTTTCTGGAGAGACCCCTGTACGATACGGACTCCGAGGTTCACGGGAACACCCACAGATGGTGACGACATTGTCAAAAAGGGGCTTGGACGCTAGGACCGATCCGACCCAAAAGTCTTAGTTGATAACATCCTCCCAACCAGGTTTTGTTGGCAGCATAAGTCACCAGGGTGATACAGCCACGCTAAAAAGAGAGCGACTTTTGGGTTACAGCTAACCCAGGCTTTGAGCGCAACATACCTCGCTAACCCACTATTCAAGGTTCTTTAGTATACCCCAAAGGTTAAGTGCAAACTTGACAATAAACCAACCACCACCCTGCGTCCTTTGGTTTGGCGAAGCCCAGAGAAGTCACCTAGGTGGAGTGTGGCATTGTCCTTTGCTCCACCGTCTACCTTACAGTTTGCCCAGAGGGCAAAGTTTGTCAAGAATAAGGACATGATCAACGAGGACAACCAGGGCAGCGCGAGGCAGCTGCAAGTCAAGGGGCGGAAGCTGTAGGAGTATCTCACTCAGGTTCTCGCCTCTCAGACCTCCATAAGGCTTAGTGGCAGGGACGTGGCTCCTGGGGGGGGGGGGGGGGGGCAACTGTCCATTGAAATACACCCTCAGGCCTCTTACATGGGGAAGGTTATCCAGCCATTGATCTGTGGAAGAAGCAGGAAGAGGAGAAAACGCTGCTCCAGAAGGTGGCCCAGGCGGTGGAGGCCCGGGCACAGAAGGGGAAGTCGGCTGGTTAAACTGTTGCACACTGATTACTCAATGTGCAACAGGTGTGCAGCCTCACCCAGCTCCAAAATCTATCAGAATCTGCCAGGTGAGGCTGTTTCTACCAGCCATCCTCCACACACACTCCCACACCCTGTGCATGCAGAGTGCCAAAAGTCCTCTTCCACAGAACCATGGGGGAGAAAACCTTTGCGCTTTAACAAGCCTTCGATAGACGCTCTCACACATGCTCATGCACAAGTGCGCACACACAGACTGTCTGGCGGGAGACAGGGAGACGACTCTGTGCTAATGAAGGAGAACCAAACAGGCAGAGCCGGCGCATGCAGCCGTGAAGCCGTGGCTGCTTTGGGCTGCAGGTGAGGGGAGGGAAACACTGAGGCGGCCGGCGGGCATGGACTCACGCAGGCCGGGACAACTGTGAATGGGGTGTGGACCCACCCACACACACCCACACAAAGATACAGACACACACATAAAGCCAGAGATGCGTGCAACCACAACTACACCGATTCCCTTACAGATAAAGACACGTGCATGCATCAACACGGATACACACACACACACTCAAGCACACAAGCGCCATGACAGCTCTGATGTGGATGTTCTCACAATCGCAATCAAGCATGGAGATAATCATTGCAACATCCTCAGTACACCTTTGTGAGACAGCATGTTGTTAGTTGCAAAAGGAGGGTATAAGAGAGGTGTCGAGGCACACTTTAATTAGACCTCATTCATATTGAATCCCTGATGGGATATTTGGATGATGGAATTACAGCAGTTAAAAAATAGATAAGATTAACTAAGAACATTACAGTTTTTCTCAGTCGCTTTGGTACATTTTTCGAATCATCTTCAACATTTGCAAAACATTAAATGCATTTCTCCAAACAATTCGTACAAAGAGCAAAACACCAGGGATTACCTGCAAAAGCCAGTCTCTTGCTCAAAATCCTTAGTTCAACACTCAAGTAAATATCTGTGTCAATGAACATGTCAGTGCCATCAGAATGACAAGTCCTTGGGTCATTGTGTAAATTTCTTAGTCATTTTGTCAATATAACAGTGTATTCTGGAGGGATGTTCTGATGTAAACTATGTCTAAGTCTTGAAGACAATCATTGTAAATTGTAAGTTACACCTTAGTGTATGTGAGAGGTTGATTGCAAGAGACTGGACAAGATTCACATTTACGCTTTGACTGTTTGTTCTGTAATTTGTTGACAGACCATGTGATTGCTAGAAATGTGAAAATAGGACAATCTCCTTAGGGTAAAATGTACATGCATTACTGTAGGAATTACAGTGCAGTCTACACCTCCTGACGTTCCTGTCTGTTGGGCCACAAATTCTCATTCTCACGCAGCCTCACTCCTCTTCCTCTTCCTCTTCTCTCTGGGACCTCGTCCAATTTCTTGTCCTTCCATTGTCAGACAATGTGACATTGTGTTGTGCTACAGAAATATATACAGTATACTTGCCAGTTCATGGTTCATGAGATGCACCTTTGAGCTATTGATTGTTGATCGTTGGTTGATCCAACACTTCACACATTTCCCTTCTTTAGAGAAAGTCAAGATTCACCTGGTAGCAATTTACCAATTCAGGACTGATTTAGAAAAAAAATCTAATGGAAATGAATAGATATATGCTTGACATATTATGACAACTTGTTCAACCATTTTGCATGCAAAGACTTGTGCAATGAACTAATGCCTAAATGTTGTGGGGGTGAGAATATTAGAGACCCATTTCAATACATTTTGATCAACATGACATGATAATGTAGAAAAGAGCAGAGAATTGAACATAATCATTTGCATGAATGTACCAAAGCATTTACAACTTGGTCAAAGATTTTTATGTTCACAAGTGACACACTATGATGTGAAGATTGTCGTAGTTTTGAGAATTTCAATTGTACTCTGAGAAATGTACCAAAGTGACTATTTGCTTTTTGTATATACCTGACCTATATATATATATAGATAGATAGATAGATATAGATATATATATATATATATATATATATATATATATATATATATTTATAGGTCTATATATATAGGTATGTAGTATGTATGCATGTATGTGGGTGTGTGTGTGTGTGTGTGTGTGTAAATAAGAGACAAACATTTTCATACTTCATATGCGATAAAATGTCTTTGATTGCTCACTCTTTGCTCACAGCTAACTGGAATGTTTAAAAGGATAATAACATTCAGAATGTATTTGCTTTTGTGTTTAAACAGCCAGTGAAAAACTGTATGAACCATTTGATCCGCTCCCTCCATACATAGTTTACCTTGATTTGTTTCAGCTGTGTCAACCGTAGAAGTTCATTATGATAGTCATTGTAATGATAACAGTCATTTGTAGTCCTCTTTATCTCAACCACTAGTTTATTTAAGAGGCAGGTATGCGTAGCTGTGGTTTTTGGAAACAAAACAATTGATACCGAAGGACATGTGGACATAAACAATGAGGAGGCTATTGACTCTGTTCATCCAGGATATGCCCCTAAACACATGACGCGGTTATGTTGACCATCAACGACAGAAAGAGATGTAGAGAGACCCAGAGAAGGAGAGAGAGAGACGTAGAGACCCAGAGAAGGAGAGAGAGAGACAGAGAGACCCAGAGAAGGAGAGAGAGAGACAGAGAGACCCAGAGACGGAGAGAGAGAGACAGAGAGACCCAGAGAAGGAGAGAGAGAGAGACAGAGAGACCCAGAGAAGGAGAGAGAGAGACAGAGAGACCCAGAGGAGGAGAGAGAGAGACGGAGAGACCCAGAGAAGGAGAGAGAGAGACGGAGAGACCCAGAGACGGAGAGAGAGAGACAGAGAGACCCAGAGAAGGAGAGAGAGAGACAGAGAGAGACCCAGAGAAGGAGACGGAGAACCAGAGAGAGGGAGGGGGGAGAGGGAAGGAGGGAGAGCGAGAAGCCCCAGAGAGAGAGAGTGATTTAACGGCAGCGTTGCAGCCCAGCACAGTGCTTCAGTTATGTAAACTGGCCCAGGTTAGGAGCCAGTCAACCGTCAACGCTTTGCATCCTCCCCAAGCCTCTGACTCTGCTAATGCAAACAAAAGCAAACAACACACACACACACACACACACTCACGCACACACACATGCACGTCGACACACGTAGACACACACACTACACACACACACACTCACGCACACACACATGCACGTCGATACACGTAGACACACACACTACACACACACACACACACACACTCACGCACACACACATGCACGTCGATACACGTAGACACACACACTACACACACACACACCTACACACACATACACACACACACGCGCGCACGCACACACACACACACAAACACACACACACACATAGACAAGCAACTGCATGTAGATACATGTTGACGCAAACATGAAAACAGACACAAACACATAGTAACACACCCACTTATTCAAACAAGCAAACCCATTGACACACAAGCAAACACACAAACAACTGCATGCACACTTTGTCAAGTGAAAGCAATGTAGCCCAAAAAAAAATCACATTTTTATGAATAGACATTTTCAAAAGGTTTACAGTGAGTAATTCTCCTTGTTGCCTGTGATAACAACCAGGTGGATTCACCACAAACCAAGGGGCAGTTCTTTCCTCCCTCAATTATGAGTCAATAATGTCCCCTTAAACCCATCTGCGTACCGGGCTGACCACAGCCCATCTCTACAGGTGTGATGTGTGCGGTGCTGCTGGTGCTGACGCCGGCCCATGAGCCTTACACAAGGCCCGACCAGTCCCAGCCCTTCAATGTTCTCAAGTGAAGTGTTCCAAATTCAAATGCATCTTATTTGTTTGCTTTTGTTTGGAGAGAGCCGTTTCTCTCTGCCGCGGGCCAGAGGGCTATGTGAGATACAAATTAAACCTGACCTCATTTGCCTCCGCTGCTGTACGCCTGGCCGTGTCGCGCGGCAGCTGTACTCCGCAGAGCCAGCCTTCATTTGCCTCTCCGGGGCCCCATCTGTGACGGACAGCTGCGTGTCGACCCAGGGCCCCCCCCCCCACACACACACACACACACACTTCACTGGAGACGGACGCTCGTATCGTGGAACCGGTGGTAGGGGACCCCCGCGTCAGCCTCAACAGGGGGGCCCTCAGCAAACTGTCAGGATGATACTTAATCACGAGTTGATGTGGGATAGTATTAGAGTAACAGATAGATAAATACATTATTAGGCCTATATAACTACACACACAACTCGCACACATGTTTGAAGACCAAGCCACTGAAGTAGAGTGCACTTCAAGCTCTTATTTTAATTACACTTTTTTTTTTTAGGTTTAACCTCCATTCGTGAGTTCTGCATACGTCTTCCCACCTTGAAGCAAATGTAGCAGATGTTGCTTTGGTCCCCTTACTCGCCATTCAGTTAATTTGGGAAGAGGCTTCCCAAAATGCTGTGACAATATGTTTGAAATAGGAAGCCTTTTTTAAGTTTCCTTTTAGGGTTAAGGTTTAGGATTAGGTATGAGGGTGTTGATTTGGTTTAGGGTTACTTGGTTTTCCGCCTAGCGTTACGTTTTAGGGTTTGGTTTTTGGTTCTTGGGATTGATTTAGGGTTAGGGTCTACTATTTGGTTTAGGTTTAAGTGCTTCGTTTTTGGTATGAGTTTGATTTTAGTTTAAGGGTTTCCTCTTAGGGTTATGTTTTAGAGTTTGGTATTTCTTTCTTGGGATCGGTTAAGGATTAGTGTTTCACCTTAGGGTTAGGTTTTGGGGTTTGTTTTTTTATCCTAGGGTCTGGTTTTAGGACTACGGTTTACTATTTGGGTTGGGTAAGTGTTTAGTATTTGGCAAGGGTTTGGTTTCAGGTTTAGGGTTTTCATCTCAGGGTTAGTTACAGTGTTTGGTTCTTGGGAAGGTTTAGGGTTTCTTATTTGAGTTCTGTTTTGAAGGGTTGAGTTTCGTTTTAGGTGCTATTATTATTAGGTTTTAAGGTTAGATTTTTTTTGTCCTAAGGTTTGGTTATATGCTCTATCAGCATTGTGTTGTCTAATTGGGCAATATAGAGATTTTAATTTTTTAGATTTCCATTTTAAGTAAAAGTTATTAATGTTCACTTGCAACCACATTAATCAAACAATATAATAGCCTTCATAAGTCTACATCAATGGATGCAGAGGCTACAAAGAAACATAAACACACATTGTATTTTTGAGAATCATTTCCTTCTTCCCGACAGCTGAATTTGCCGTTAAATATCAAGTGCAAATAGAGAGTGCTGTTACTTCCGGCTCCAAAATGTGTGGACAGGGTCATCGTCGAGCGACGTTGGTTGTTTTCAAAACTCACGAAACAAGAGTAGTACAAAAACGGGATCACAAGTAAATATTAGCTGTCAATGGTGTATGACTGCGTGATGCGGTGCCAAGTCGTGAGGCATAACCAAACTATGGCAGGTATTAGTCCCAGCCCCTGGAGACCTTGTGTATATACAGGAGATTAGTCATGTCTAATTGTTCATGACCACCGAGCATGCAAACTTCAGCACAGGGTGAGGTCCAGAGCAAAAGATATGTCTATCATGCCTGTCATCATGACCCATCAAATAAATGGACCCTGGCTTTCGACCATATTCAGGCCAACTGTCTCAGCTACCATATGAATGTTTTTTAAAGTGCAACACTGTGCTCAAAGTCTTCAGACATTTTAGGAGAAGACCATATTAATCCGTCATTCAGTGAAATAAGGGAAAATAAGTTATTATATTGGCAATACTTAACATGAGTTAATGCTGTAATAAGCATTATTATACAGCGTTAGCATTGGTAAGTGGGTTATGGTTAGGGTACTTTGACCCTAATTATACTTAAGGGTTATCTCTACAGCTATTAAATCATTTCGAAATGCAATGCTTAGTTAGCATGAACACCATAACCTTTAAGTAATGGTGTTACTTAAAGTTAAATGTTAATTAGCTGCTAGTCAATTATTAGTCAATTCTATTCACTGCATTAACCAATATTAATGAATGATAAATCAATGTAACCCTATTGTAACAATATTGGTTGTATTATTTTGCTGGGCTTGCTGAGCATGAACTGTATTGATTAACCGGGTTCTTCCTTAACCTGCATGTCTTTCGAGGAATCCAGACCTCCTGGAACAACCGCGGTATGGGGAGCCGAGCAAAGGCTGGCACAGACATATAGAATCAAATTGAATAAAACTAGGGTTTAAGCGTCGGGATAGGGTCAGAGTTTTTAGTAAGGCCTCAAGTTAGCGAAGGCCCAGGGCATCGGTGTGGGGGTCAAGGTTAGGGTTAGGAACTTCCAAAGGCTCACATTGAACCTTTAAAATCTATGAGATATGTAAACTGAATGCGGGCTTGTTCTTGGAAACACATGCATTAGATAAACCCTCACACAGGGCTAACCCCACTCTTGGTTCACCAAGGGGAGAATTCCAGAGCTCTGTGGAAACACGGGGGGATCCAGGGGGAAGGGCAGGGCGGGCTCCACCCCGGTGCTGACAGCGGTCATTGGCAAGGCCCTCGGAGGGACCCAGCCCTGCTCGAAACATCCCCGCGCGAGTGAAGCTTTCATCGGGGTTGTTGTCTGAGGGACCAAACCCCTGTCTCTGTGGCTCCCTCCCTCCCTCAGTTTGCATTAACTCTGACACCCGGTGAAGTGTTGAGCGCTGTAAGCATGCCGGCCATGTTCAGCTCTCTCTGTCTGTTTGTTTAAGAGCTTAGGATGGTTGGAGGCCGGGTCTCTCCTGGAGGTTAACAGAGAGCTGGTGCTTCCTGGTGAAGGCCTCTTCAGAGAGAGAGAGAGAGAGAGAGAGAGAGAGAGAGAGAGAGAGAGAGAGAGAGAGAGAGAGAGAGAGAGAGAGAGAGAGAGAGAGAGAGAGAGAGAGAGAGAGAGAGAGAGAGAGAGAGAGAGAGAGAGAGAGAGAGAGAGAGAGAGAGAGAGAGAGAGAGAGAGAGAGAGAGAGAGAGAGAGAGAGAGAGAGAGAGAGAGAGAGAGAGAGAGAGAGAGAGAGAGAGAGAGAGAGAGAGAGAGAGAGAGAGAGAGAGAGAAGAGAGAGAGAGAGAGAGAAAGAGACGAGAGAGAAGAAGAGAGAGAGGAGAGAGAGAGAGAGAGAGAGAGAAAGAGGAGAGAGAGAGAGAGAGAGAGAGAGAGAGAGAGAGAGAGAGAGTTCAGCATCTGCAGCATGTGTTGGTTTGGGTCAAAGCCTATTGTCTGCCTTTAGGTTTGAAGCCTACTGCAAGAATGGAAGATGTTGCATTTAAATATGAACTGTTAGTTTGATTTTTAAGCATAAACTACAACTTTCATAATAAATGAGCAACATTACAACATTACTTAGCAACATTACTTACATCAAATATACAAACAAAAATAGATTTAGGCAAAACTATATCAGAAAAATAAATAAATCGACCACTAAGAATGTAATGTATCTGGCGGCATGGAGAGATGATAATCATGATGACCAATGCTTTGCATAACGATAGTCTTTGTCTGGATATTTACATTGGCTACTGCAGCTGGCTGGGCCAAATACTGGTGCAAAACAAATAAGGAAAAAAGGAACAATAACAATATCTAGGTTACATTACCGCTAAAGAGGTCTTTTAGTGTTAAACAACAAAACGGCAATGCCCATTTTGGAGGTTTTTAAATAAACTGCTACTTAAGAAGAGGATTTGAATAGTAACATGAAGTTGTGTGTCTTTTGGAGTTTGACCAAAACAAGATTGCATGACCAAGGCTTAATTATATAATCCTGACCTAAAAACAAAAAAAGCAAGAGTATGTTTTAGGTAATACACATAATTCCTTTTCAAACCATTGCAAGGTAGGAGTGTTTAGTAACTGTACTTGATAATAACTGATAATTACATCGCTTAAATATTATGCATACACAGTATATACACGCAAAATTGACAGAGAGAAGGAACACGTCCAATCACATGATAAAGAGTACTTTCTGAGCGTCAATAGATAGAATACATAGGTTCAATAGGTACTCATGAGCGCAGGTATGTGAGGAGCATGTGATGCGTTCAGGTGGAGGTGTGGCCCCTGAGCAGCACTCAGCCAACGACTGAGTCTTCAGGTTACCAGAGGAGACCGGCACTCGCAACAAAACCCTGGCCGAGGAGCATTGAGTCACCTCGACTCCTCACACACACACACACACACACACACACACACACACACACACAAACTCCCAAACACACACACACACTCACACGCAGACCTACTCAAGGAATAATCCGTCCATCGCTTGGGAAAGACGACCGACTCAAACTGATTTTTTTTATCTTGCGCTTGAGGACAGGTGAGCTATTTGTAAAGTGAACCAACCAACAAATATTGTGTGTATAACTTCTGGTCTCCGTAACAACAAATTTGCCATTGAAGTATTTAGCTAAGAAAGGTTGGCCGTGATAGCGGCTGTTTCCTCTGATCGCTTTATTCACTATAAAGCTAACCTTGTGTTGTTGTTTTCCTTCTGAAGGCGTCAAGGGCCCTCCATGACCATGCCCATGGTGGTGAAGCTCGAGAAGGAGTCTCCCAGGGAGATCTCCCAGCCCACGGACGGTGCTGCCGACCAGGGCGAGGACCAGCCCAGGGGGGGTCGCCGGAGGAAGAGGCCCCTGCAGCGCGGGAAGCCCCCCTACAGCTACATCGCCCTCATCTCCATGTCGATCGCCAACTCGCCCGACCGGAAGCTCACTTTAGGCGGCATCTACAAGTTCATCACGGAGCGCTTCCCCTTCTACAAGGACAACTCCAAGAAGTGGCAGAACTCCATCCGCCACAACCTGACGCTCAACGACTGCTTCATTAAGATCCCGCGGGAGCCCGGCCGGCCTGGCAAAGGCAACTACTGGGCACTGGACCCCAACGCCGAGGACATGTTCGAGAGCGGCAGCTTCCTGCGCCGCCGCAAGAGGTTCAAGCGCTGCGACTTCACCACCTACTCGCCGTACGTCCACGAGACGGCGTCCGTCTTCTCGCCAGTGCAGATCCCCCGCTCGGCCGCGTACGGGAACAGCCTCTACCCCAACATGGCAGTCAGCCCCACCTACGGCCAGCAGCTGCCCTCTGCCTACTACCCCTCCCCGTCGCCCCCCGGGTTCGGCCCGGCTCAGGCACGCATGTTCAGCATCAACACCCTGATCGGACCGGAGGTCATGCAGCAGCAGCAGCAGCAGCAGCAACAGCAACAGCAGCAGCAGCAGCAGGCTATCCGGGGCGGGTACAGCCCCGAGGGGCCCCAGAACTCGACGTCGGGCCCCTGCAGCGCCGGGATACCCGGCTTCCAGGGACAGACCTGCGTAGGGGCTGCGCCGTCATCCCGGGGGTCCGCCCACGTAGGGTTCCCCTACTCCGGGCCGCACGGCCCCCCCAGCCACCACCACCACCACCACCACCACCACCCCCACGGGGCCCAGGGCTCGTACGGACAGGGGCACGGACAGGGGTACGGGATGGTGGGGCGGTCGATGGAGTCGATAGACCATTACGGCAGGGTGTCCCCGGTACACCTGGGCTCCTTCTCCCAGTACAACGGGGCCCAGGGACCCATGGCTAACACCGGGGGCTACCTAAGACACACTACGTACCCGGGGAACATGGAAAGGTTTGTGACCGCTATTTGAGACTTTGGGCCCAAAAACAATGGGAAAGACTTTAATGGAGATAGTTGCTTTTATCAAGGACTTAAAACCTTAGAAAAAAATAATGTGACATTTCGGGACTGTAACTGTAGTTATGTTTTGTTATTTTGTGTCTTCAGACCAAGTTGATAAATAGAAAAAAATAATGACACGTTAAAATAGGCCTATTTTTTTTACGATATCTGTATTAGAGCCACTTTAAAATTGGTCTTCAGAGGGACTAGGAGGAATTAAAGCACAGTCAAAGGAGAGGTCCAATAGGCCTTTAGAGTTGAATTCGATTTTTAATAGTTTTATTGAAGTGAAATATGTTAGTAGGCTATAAATTATGCTTAACACTTTTCAATAAAGGGTTGCTTTGAGAAAGGTACGTGTGCATGTATTTGTTCGGCAGATTGCTGTATAAAAAATGCGAAATTAAACTATTTTTTGCTTCGAATTTTGCATACCTTTTTAACTCAAAAACTGACCGGGTATGTGCTCCCGCTTGAAAATATTTCGTAAAGCACAAATAAATATAAGGCAAATTTTTTTTATTTTTAAAAAAAATTTGCAGTAGGCACAATGATTAACGGAGGAAGAGAACTTCGGAAATATTAGGACTTCGGGCTTTGTTTTACTTATGTTTGCGCTCTCTCCGTTTCTGCTCCGGCGCATTTCAAGAGTCTCCTGAAACCACGCTGACGTCAGTCACTGGCCGGCTCCATATCACGGCTAGACATCGCCACAGCACTCAGACACGAGCTGCCCCTGTATAGCAACCGCGCACATCCACCAACCAACAAAACCTGTTCACTTGCAACTATTACAATTGATGTGCATGTAGTAGGCATGTTATCATTATAAATATTTTAACGATGCGTTTGAGATTGAGTAGGCTATAATGTTACGTTTTTGTCTGTATCACACCGCTCGCAGCGCTTTTAATTGTAGTTTGTAGGCTACTCTAGTTTATCCTTCAAACGGAGACAAGTTTATCGTGATTTTTTTTTTCTCCATGACATCTGTAGTGTTTAGAAAAGAAGCTTTGATCAAACAAATGGCAGGACCAGGTGGGTCTTACTCTTCTTAAGGAAATAGATTAATGAAGGGCCTACCGTAGGCCTACCGTGCGGTCTAAAGAAAAGAACACACAATGAGTAGGCTACAGGGTGGGTAAGAATCCCATAACGAAAAATATCACGTATAAATTTAGAAGAAAGGATACGAAATGTAGAAAAGTTGATTAGGTTTATTGTGACAACGTCATGGTCAATGTCAAAGTGGTGGGGCTTTTAGACAAACATTTATTTTTTAAAAAAAAAGTGTTTTGGAATAAAATAAGGCCCAAGAAGTGCCTGTATTTCGTTTCTTTTTTTATTAAGATAATTCCTGCAACCACTTATAGAAATGATTACGATTATGTAGGGCTAAAACTGCTTTTAACTATTTGTATTTTTTCTTTTTAAGACCACAAATTATTAGTATTTTCATGCATAATAAAATATTTAGCTTACACATTGTATACTTTGTCTCTACTTAGGGTATGGCACATATTTAAATTGATTCATGAAAAATAAACCATAATAACCCTCATGGCGAAGTTGATAATAACAATTTATTAAACTTGTACAAAAAGCTTGGAAAGCCATACTCCAACAGGAAAGATGCAAATAAAGAAACATAAACATGTTATTTTTTAGAAAAAGGACAGGTTAAAAAATTGGAATTTTAATACAAAACAAAACAAATACAAACATGACTGAAAAAGAAAGGAAAGGGCTACAGAAGCGAACAAAATGCAATAAATATTACAAATTAACTGATTAAATCCTGAAGCTTTCGGAGCTCCTCATAGTTCTGCACCACATCTGGGATGGACGTCAAGGTCTGTGTGGAGACAAGGGAGCACAGGCCTCCGTTGGCATTGGACGATTCATGATCATGTGATGATGACGACTCAACGTCTATATGAATAAGTGCAGGTACCTTTCGAGCCGTTTCCACCATGTTGTCCAGCATTCCTAGTTCTTTCTCCATCTTTTGCTCATTTTTTAGGTAGACCATTTTCTAGGGAAAATTTAAAAAAAAACACGAAAAACACAATGAAGCTATAACAATAAACCTTAAGGAAAGGCCTGTCTTGCTGGAAGGCTGGTAAACAGCGCGTGGCCTTACGTGTCTTTTCGCCTTCTCCAGGAGCTGGGTCCTGGCCTGCTCAGACTCCACCAGACCTCCCTTCAGCCTCTCCACCTGGGGGGGGGTCACATGTAGGGGAGAAGGTTAGATTAAAGAGGAGCATGGACCAATTTCTTGTGAATATTAACATCAACTTGTATTCCCTTTCAACCTCGACTTTCAAAAGAAATCCCAGTGATCTGAAGGTCATGGTTTGGTTTTTCTAAATAAAGCCTGTATCCGTCGACCATCGCTACAAGCACGGGTGGAGACGCTACCTCTTGGAGGAGCTGGATCTTCTGCTCCATGAAGTGTGGCGTGCCGTCAGATCCGGAGCCCCCTTTCCGCAGCTCGTCCCTCAGGGCCCACGACTCCACCTGCGACTGCTGCAGCATTTGACGTAATTCCTGTTAGCGGAGAAAGGGAGACGGAAGAGATGATGGCTTGACGACAGTTCCACAAAAGAGTGTCAAGTATCGTCGTGGCGATTTGTCCTCAACAAAACAATAACTTGAAAATTAAGAAATCAAACAAAGCAACGTAATCAAAATAGCCACCGAGGCACCAGGGGGACGAATTTTACGCAGTGCAGGGAGAGACAACTGTCCAGTCGTGAATTTGGGTTTCTGAAGGTTTATTTTCCGATCTTCCAAGCAAACAAAACAAATGTGCAACAGTGAGAACTGGCCGCCTCATTTCCTTTGTCTCTCTCGTATAGCTAGTAAAAAACCATGACCGTTCCCAGTGCCTGTCTTACCTATGCCCGCCTACCTCTATATATAGGCTAGGAATAATTTCAAAACAAAAGCATAAATAAACTCAAATTAACTTTATTTATAATACAAACGAGACATAAAATAATCATGTTATTTTATAGTGAGCAAACAAACTAAATAAATATTTTACAATTCAATCTTACGACTGCATAGCTCCAACAAGTATATACATCTCTTATAAGAAGTACGTCTCTTCCACACCCGGTTATTATCCTGTAGCTGGTGAAATGCCGCCTCCTAGTGGCATGGTGTCGCATTGCACGTACTAATTCCATCTCCACCTTGCATATATTTTGCAAGCCCGTGCAAATCGTAGAAGCCCCAAAAGAGGACCATTTGTTTAATTAAACCATGTACGTTTTGATCTTAGGGAATAGCGGAGTCCCTATTTAATGGTCTATGGCCCCGTTGCCCTCATCTCGTATAGTGCCGCACACACACAGCACACACACACACACACACACACACACACACACACACACACACACACACACACACACACACACACACACACACACACACACACACACACACACACACACACACACACACACACCTTACTGTACAGTGTTTACCTTCCAAAAATAACTCCATTAAAACAACCTTTTACAGCAGGCCATGTCTTCCACTATGCTCACAAACCGTTGGCAAAGCCACCATCACCTAAAATGCTGGGCCCCCTGGAGTCCCAGCATCAGTGACCGGTCAAAGAAAGCCTGTTGGCACTACCATGAAGCCGTCCACCCTGGCTAGATGGGGCTTCAGAAAGGCTGCCAGAGTTTGATGGTAATTACTCCCTCCTTATCCCTGGTCCCCCGTCACTGCAGCCAGAACACATGCGGCTTATGATACAACCAGGAGCTCAAATATCATCAGTATCAAAATAATAGGGTACAGTGGTAAGGCCCGGGAGGCAGACATTGTAGTGGATGGATAGCTGGCTTCAATAATGGAGCTACACTTTGGATAGAAGCCTGTTCCTTTTTAGATACAGGTCATGAAGGGGTTAGGGCATCTTTCTCATTAAATGTGGGCTTCTAAAGGACACTGGGGTTTAAGCGCTTTAGTGCTATTGATTTGCAGTACTTTTGTGACTTGTTTGTGTTACAACCTTGTCACTTGTTTGCGTCACTTGTTTCCCTGTGTTACCAGTTTGTGTCTCTTACAAGGTTCTCCGCCTTGTCTATCGAGTCTGTCGGGCCTCGTTGACCCTATCAAACAGGTTCATCAGTGTACTAGTTCTACCGTACCTGAGTTTCCAGCTGCTGGGCCAGTTGGCCCTTCTCCACCTGACCGCTGAGACGGCTCAGCTGATTGGTCAGCTGCACCACCTCGTCACGGTGTTTGCTGGCTGCAGCTTGCTGCTCCCTCTGCAGGTCACAGCTGGAACAACAGACGTGGCATTAAATAGACCCAGCGGGCAGCAAGATAAAGACAAAGCAACGCCTTATGAAAGCAAGGCCACATTTTGCTTCAGTTGTGCAGCACGATCACTTTCTTTTTTTTGGAGCTTCTGGCTTTCATTGCATGGTTTGATTTAATTCTCACTGGTACTTCTCGATGTACACTTCAAGTGAGTGAAAGAGGCGAGGAGGACCTACATGGTGGAGTGCATCTTCTCCAGCTCATCGTCTTTACGCTGCCGTGTGGTGGCCAGGGTGGAGGCCAGCTCAGTGACCGTGCTGGACAGCTCCAGCAGCAGCTCAGGCAAGCCGAAGCTCCCCAGCTCCGTCTCCTCCTTCTCCACCTCCAACCTCGTGATCTTCTTGGGCGTGACGGCGGGCGTGATGCGTGTGAAGGCGCTGGTTTTGCTGAGCAACCCTTCGAACTCAGGCTGATTGTCTGAGGAGGAGGAGGAGAGACGGATTACTCTATATTTCATGCTTCAATTCAATGGGCAATATCCCTGCATTTGAACCAGTTTATGGGATTTGCATGCCTACAGCTCTACTTGTCAACATTTTAAATTCTATGGCCTTACCATACTTTTTGTGTTTGTTTTTCAAACAAAAAACATTATAGCAGTCAAGAGAATTGTCCCGACACACAGTCAATGTGACCCCAATAGTGAACCCGAGCGCCCCCAGACCTCGTTCCTCCTCCTCCTCCTCCTCCTCCTCCTTCTCCTTCTCCTTCTCAGCACCCAGTGCCACCATGATGCGGTCTATGAAGGCGCTCCTGCCTGGTCCCGGGGTTGTGGCTCGGAAAAGCCGCCTCCGCACCGGGCTCGGGGTTCTGCGAGACAGAGACACACCCTCAAGACGAACGCTTACAGTGGGCAATGTGGTGAACGCTTTTCTCCAGAGAACCTATAACCCTCCCAACACCTCCCCCGAGGTCCACCACTAAGTGCGCTAATTTTCAGATGCCAGTGTTGTTCCAAATCGAATACTCTGTGGTGCACTAACCGGAAATTACGATCACGACTGCCGCCGCTGTTCCCCCCCCCTGCAGTAAACATCCCACACTTTGAACGGTGAACTCTTTACTCCTAGCAGCTATAAAAACGATAAAAACTACAAAATGACTCTATTAATGCAGGCTATGTGGAAAATGCGCCAACTTTGGCTCAGCCTGGCTTCGCCCTCTTCTTCCGCTACGTAGCTAGGATGGCTGCCGCTGAGTACGAAAAGTGTACATCGCCACACACTTTGCGATTTGACCGTTTTGAGTACACCATCCGGGTCCTTTCAGTACCCGTATTTTCGTCCGATCTGAATCGGAACGCCCTACATACTCTTAACTTAGGCTAGTAAGTACGGATATTGGAACACGGCACCGGTATCAGCGAGCAGTGCTTGGGGCTGTATGCTGGTGGTGATACCTGCTCTCCCAGAGCCACGTGGAGGCTGTGGGTCAGGCCCTTCAGCGTGTGGAGCTGCACAGTGAGGGAGGTGACCCCCTGGACCAGCTGCTCTCCCAGGCTCTGCTGCGCGTGGGAGGCCCTTGACCTCGTGGCCTCTAGCTCGGCCTCGACCGAGGCCTTCTCCAGCCTGCACCAGACACACACACACAAAGTGGTTATCGACCAAAATGGTCCCTGCAGGCTCTTTTTTTTTTTTGTATTGGTACCAGGTGAGCACACAAGGCACTAATTGGAGCTAGAAACCAGAATCATTTAAAGAAGGCATGTTGCTGTCTTTGCAGTTAGATCGATTGTACTTTAGTTACTCCCCCGAACCCAAAATGTTACTGAAGGAAGTGACGCTTACTGAAGTCCACTGACGGCCCCTTTCAGGTCCTCACACTGGATATTCCTCTCCCGGAGGCCTTGCAGGTTGGCTTGGTACAGCTCTTCGATCTCCGCGGTCTGCTCCCGTACCGCCTCGTTCTCCATCTGCAGAAACTGAGAGGCACCACACACCATCCTAGCCTTGAGTGTGCACATCTTGTTAAACGTTAAAACACGACAAGGACTCATCTGCAAACACTTGGTTGTGAAACATTTAAAACCCATGGAATGCTTTTACATCACATTTATTGCATGCAACTAATAATACGTTTCATGCATAATAATGACGATATAACCTAAAAAGTGCAAAAATAACTCAAAATAATTGTTTGCCAAAACTTCTGTATCACGGCAATGCCGGAATTAATATTCCGTCTATTAATATGTCCATTTTGGATATAGTAAACCCAGGTGGACCCAATGTGTGTCTGACCCAGAGCGCCAGGGGCCTCACCTCGTTCATCTCCCTGGCGGACGAGAGCTGGGTGCAGGTGTCCTCGAGCTGCTGGAAGCTGCTGGGCCTGGGTCTGGCAGTGGGCCTGCAGCAGCCCCAGCTGCTGCTCACTGTGGGCCAGGTCCCGGCTCAGCTCACTAACCCGCTGCTCCAACGGGCCCAGCAGCGCCTCCAGCCTGGGAGGGTAAACACACAAACATAACGGCGGTTCCGCAATCGACGAGAAAATGGAGTGTTTTTTGGCAGACACCGTGGCAAATGAAGGCATTTGGGACCATCTGGAGACTAGTAGGTCAGACAGGTCAGAGGCCATTGGTATTACTTACTGGTCTGCCTGGTCTACGGCCTTCTGCTGGTCTTTCCTGGACTGCTGTAACCTAAGGAGCAGTAAAATAAAATGCAACTCCTTATCCTTCAGCATTTAATGTTCGGGTTAGTAGTACAACATTATTCTCTAGTCATACTCGAGTCAAGTTGACCATTTAGCCATTCAGCAGACAGCACATCATGAATGAGCAGGCGTTGCGTATTCAGACATTGTAGACACATTTAAGGCTGTAAGCATTCCACTATTTCACAACCCTATCTTAGAGTGAACCATTTACTAGCCATTGAATAATGCATAAACCCTTCAAACTAGCCCTTAAACTAGTCAAACTTATTTTCTGTTTCTGTTCCGTGTATTGACGTTGTCCGACCCGTCCAATGGGACGAGGGCTTGCTGTGAGGTCAGGATAAAGATCAGGTGCTATTGGTGGTGGATCTTACATGGCGCTCTCTGAAAAGAGGGCCTGCTCCAGGAAGGTGTAGGAGGCCAGGGTGGAGGAGATGGTGGCAGAGAGCTCCGACACCTTCCTCTCCAGCAAGGCCCGCTCCTCGCCCCCCTCACTCAGCTTCTGCCGCAGCACCCCCAGCTCTGGAGACACACAGACACACCTTTAAAGAGGGCTCCCTTTCAGCACCAGGTGGGAGGTCGATAAAATATTACAAAAATCCCCCTATAGTAACGTCATAGGTGGGAGTGTCCGGTGATATGTGCACTTGGATCTAATACCGTCATTATTTTCATGCTACATTTTTTTGCTTCAATAGTGATGATATATTGTTCTCAATCTTACCATTATCTTCCACTTGACCTAATCAAAATTGTATCTGGGCACAGCCCTAGCTAACGTTCAATGATGTACTGTCAAATACTGTACGGGGTCCCTAACTGGGTTTAGAGCTCAGACCTCACCTGAGTTCAGTATGGTGGCCTGGATTTTCAGATCTCCAATCTGCTGGTCGGCATCTTCGAGATCCAAATGAGCTTGCTGCAGCGCTTCCTGAATCTGTCGAGAGCCACAACCCATTACTAAACATGGGCCTTGGATCTGCTGAGACCAACCACCCATAACTTAACCCAGGGCCTTGGATCTGTTCAGAGCAACATCCCATTACTTGACCCATGAACAGGAAACAAGGCAGTGGAGGTGGGCCTGACAAAGGCCTGTACCTGCTGCCTCTCCCCCAGGGCCTGGTCTCTGTCCAGCAGGTGCTGGTTCCGGTCGCTCAGCGCGTCCGCTGCCTTCTCGTTCAGCTTCAAGAGCATAGGAACCGTCTTCTTCAGAAGGCTTTGCACTCTGGCCAACTGCAAGACAAGGGGATGATTCTGACTAGGGTATATCCGGTATTATTAGGCTTTAGTCAAATTAGATATCGCTGCCGTATTCAAAGCGAGTTGACCATTGGAGAAGACGCTTCTATCCGCTGTGACTTACAGTGGATATATTTACATACATGGCATACAAATTCAGTAATCAAAAAGCAGACGACTTTTAATGAATAGCAAGATTCACGTACGTCATGCAACTCCAAACCCTGTTCCCTTTATCCGAGCAGGATTCAGTCCCAATAGTTCTCCTTTTATTATGAAGCACTTCTCAAGATCAGGCCAAGTGTTCTCCAGAAAGCTTGTATTTTAAAAAGACAGAAACCAAGGAGATATTGGACACTCTCCCACCCTACCTCCTCCGCCATGCTGGCCTGTTCCTTCGTCGTCCTCGAGAGCAGATCGGAGGCGCTGCTGAGGGTCTCCACGTAGGCGTGGTTCAACGCCACCTGCACACAGCCACAAACACATTGAGTCAGGTGTGATGGTGAAAGAGCAACGGCACGATGAATGCCTGTGCCCGCGTCTGCAGGTGTGCATGCGTCTACCTGTTCTGGGTAGGTCTTCTTCAGGGCCTCCATGAGCTCTTGGTGACAGCCCACCCTCTGTTCCATCTCAGATATCTGCTGAGCACAGTGAACCCGCAGCTGCTCCGTCACACTGAAGGCCTGGAGACGTACGCAAGAGGATGGAATCAGGCGTACAGGAAGGATATCAAAAGATAAAGATGGAGCCAGGCTTAGAAGATATAAAGCGGCAAAGAAGGCGGAAACCTTTTGGAAAGCCGCACACTTGGGGTCTGCATTCAGACATTTTGTTTAATTTATGATATTCTAAGCCACACAAGTTGTTCTAGATTGATTAGATGGTATGGTTCAATGCCAATAGATACACCAGCCCAAATACCATGTTAGCGTCATCAGATTGTCCTTAAAGGCGAACCATCAAGCTCACGATTCACTAATACGACAAGGTATTGCTTTATACATAATGCATGTTTTAAAAAAAATAGTCTACAACATTGAGTCCATTTTCACTGAAAAAGTACAAAGACCACTGATGTCCAATTAAGTGAATATAAATCCCGGACCAATGACAACGGTCTAACTCTTTTTACATCTGCAAACAAAGATCCGTCTGAATACCGAAAGAGGAGGTGGCAGAGTACTGGAGCCCTGACGTGACAAGAAAAGCGTTTCTTACGGCTTCCTTGTGGCCGAGGGCCTCGTCCATCTGTCTCCTCATGTCCTCCCTCTCCTGCAGGGCGTCTCGTACCTTCTGCGCCAGCCTGGCCTGGCTGTCCATGAACCTCCCGCACAGACCCTTCATCTGCCCATACTGGAGGGGAGCGAAAGAAAGAGTTTAATATGAGAGATTTACGCATTTGATACGCGTTTGTTTGGGGTGGAGTGGCTGAGGATTTTTTTTTGGAAGAATTTTTAAGGAAGAATATAAGCCAGGAAGCACAATCTTAGTGAAAGACATTAATGGTACGGTCCTACACAGGACACTACAGTGTATTCACCTATAGTGGATTGACATCAGCTACATTATGTTCTGTTGGGCCACTTTCATATAAAAACAATCCTGCTTTAAGAAAAACAATAGTTCCAAATAATGGCGGACACTGACGGACAGGTAAAACCTGAACCAGAAAGTTACAAATTCTAAGTTAAACCACACACACTACATTAATATGATATTACATTTCTTGTAGAATAAATATTCTATCGGCAATCAATAACACGTTGTTATATCGTTTTGTGCGCCCCTGCTAATTCATGATGATCATAATATACGCAGGCCTAGCAAAACCCCAGGCACGGCAGGGGGAGAGTAGGGGACAGCCCGAGGGGGGCCTACCTGGGCTAGGAGACCACAGCGGTCCTCCCTGACAGCCTGCTCCATCTGCCTCATGGTAGAGATGGCCGTGTCCGTGTCTGCACTCAGCGTACCCTGTCGGAGGACAATGAACCACTTAGAGAGGGCAGCTCGAACCAGACCAGACGTGGAGGTGGGTTACGGGGTGGGTGTGAACATTTGGAAATATTGAAAAAAGACGTTTCATCAAAATTAAAGTTTAGAAAGATCCAAGTTCAAAAAATATATCATTTTAAACAAACAAAAAAACTCACAAAAATGTTTGTGTGTAAGTATCTTTTATGTCTCCGGGAAGGATGTCAGAGAGAACCGAACAGGGCTACAATACAAGATGGAACAATATAGTCATTTCAATGGACGTTACCGCGGTGATCTTGGTCTCCTCCACTGCTTGGATCAGACTCTGGAGAGAACTCTGGTCCATCTCCAGCTCCTGGATTCGACCCAGAGCGGTCATGTAGAGGTCTCTGTACGTTGAGGTCTAGCAAAAAAAAAAAAAAAACACGTTTAAATAAAGTACACTACTTTACTATTTAGCAGACACTTCATTTACAGTGACTAGGGGTTCGGCAATCATGCTCTGGGATGCCTAGAGTTTGACTGTAGACATTGGGTTGGAACCTAGGAACCTGAACCAACATATGATGCTTCCTCCAGTCTTAAGAAGGTACATTTAGAAGGAGACCTTCCATTGCGAATGCACAAGCAACCTCAGAATACATAGTCTTAGTCCTCCATGGAAGGTCAAGGTCAAGCCCCTGGTCTTTGCTTGTACCTCCTTCAGCCGTACCCCTACTTACTAAAGTTCCCGTGTGCAGAGGTATAGCTGGTCTTACCTGGTTGAGTTCAGTGTGGTCGGTCTGCACCAGTGCGTCCCTGAGCTGGGACGGTGGCGGACCAGCAGCGGGGCTCTTCTGTCCCCTGGACATGTCCAGCTGCTGCAACAGGATCTCCACATTGATCATGTGGGACCTCAGCCTCTGCTCTAGCTCCTGCCTGGGCAGACCCTCCAGACTGCCCGGGGGCAGACTGGGACAGGCGGAGAGAGGAGACATTGTAAGCTATGGGGGAACCCCCGAGGTTTCGCTCCACGATTTCATCTCTTCTTTGAAGAATTGCGTTTTTTTAACATAGAACCCTTTTTCCTAGGACAGGTTTATTTTTGACATAGAACGTTCGTATTCGGGTACAACGTACAATACGTACAACGTCTAGAAAGTGCAAAATAGTTTTTCTGGCCTTTTGGAATGAACACACATTTGATCGACAACGGTTTACAGCAAACATGTCATTAAGGAGCAGGTTTGGCTCATTGTGATAAACTTGCTCACAACGATAATTGACTATTGACTCGGGAGATCCAACCTAGAACCTTTCACTAAGACTGAGACACCCTAGCAACCACCATCAACTGCCCACATGCGTGTATGAGGTAATGGTAGTACGGTCAATATGTATTAAAGTTGACAAAAAAACGGAAGAACCTTGGGGCAATAACTCACTTCCACAGAAGAGGGTCAGTCGCGGTGCAGCCATCCGCCATAGAGATCTCCCTCTTCCTCACAAACTGTCCAGACGTGTTGAAGCAGCGGTCGACCCACTTCACGGGAGAGGTTCCCACGCAGATGCTGTGGGACTCAACCGCAGGTGGAACGATGGCGGCCACGGCCAAAGGAGCAGACTCTGTGGACATCTTCCCCGAAGCCAAGATAAGGTATTCAGCCATCTGGCGGAGCTGCTGCTGCAGGGACCCGTCGGGGATCAGGGAGGGGTCCGGGAGACCCCTCAACTCCTGGGACGCGGGCCCTGCCGCCGCCACCACGCTGTCTCTGGCCTGCGGTAATTGCTCTGGCACCTCCCTGCGCCGGCTGACATGGGGAGTGACGAGGTACCTGGTGCGTAGGGCGGTGGAGTTGAAGAGGGGCCGGGATATGGGGCTCTCTAAGGGCTCCATGAGGGGCACCGCGTAGGTCATCTTCTCAACCAGACTCTCCAGGAGAGAATCTTCCGCCAGAAAATCAGAGCAGTATCCGGCAGCACTCACTTCAACGGGGGACAAGACAGTCTGGGAAACATTTGCAGTTGCTGGATGTTAGCAACAGTTATTACAGCATCATTCGCAGCTGCGGCTTCAATGGATTCATCCCTTTTCAAAGCGCAGGGTTCTTGATGTTGCGAGTCTGGATCGTGACTCTCTACAACGCCAACAGCTCGAATGTCGTTGTAGGAGGTCGGGCTAACCTCTTCAGGATCTTCCGACAGAGGCAAAGGCTTCTCCAACAGGATGAAGGCCTCTGTAGAGTTGACATCAGCGGCTGCATCTCTTAGGGATTCAAATGGCCCCGTGGATTTGCCACCATCAGTTACACTGTCATGCACGTCCAGCTGAGGGGCTTCAGCGCTGCTCGAATGAGGCTCCTGGGGTGCTTTAAGGTCACTGCTTGGACTCGGAATGTTGAGAAAGTCATTGTTAAAATAGCAGTGCTCTAAATGGCCCTTAAATTGATCAATGATTTCATTGGCTGCCAATTCGCTTTGGTTTATTATGCTTTCATCTTTGGCCAAATAATTGCTGATGTCGAGCTGAACCAAAGGTACTGGAATTGTCTGCTCTGCAACTGTAGTGGTGTCTGAAAGCTCGACCTCTCCTCCGGTGCAGACAAAAGATCTCAACGTTATATCCGTAGGTCCATCTCTAAGTTTAGGACTTTGTTCGACAGAACAAGAAAATCCACATTCTTTGCTACTGTACGGATGATCGGTATGATCTCGATCTCCATAGTCCTCTCTCACAATGCTCATAATGAACTCGTCTCCGGGCTGCTGGTATTCAATCTCTTCCTTGGGTAAAGGGATCGTCATATTCAACGGATGCGCGGTGGCATCCAGAATCTCCACTTCACCTCCATCACAGATAAAGGACTTATAAGTGATATCACATTCAGCCTCTCTGCACCCATTAACCAGAGTGGGTTCTTGCTGGGCATTCATGTTTTTGGATGCCTCGCTTGGGATTGAGTTTGAAAGTTCAGTCAGTGAATCGACCGGTTCCTCCAGTACAGCGTGTTTCATCACCACACCATTGCCCTCCTCTGGGTTAGCGTAGGCATGGTCAATATGGTTGCTCCCCGATTCATTTATTATCATGCTTTCAGAGATGGTCACATCCCCTTGTATCCAACTTTTAGAAGGCTGGTGTGTTGGTAGAACAATGCTATCTTCTGCTACATCCGAGTAATCCAAAATCTCAATATCACCGCCCACACAGGTGAACGATTTGAAGGTTATGTCGCCACTGCAGGCAGTAGAGGCATGAAGTATGGAACACCGATCTACAAGATTGAAGGACCTGTTGCTTTTCTTATTGCCTGGTTGGTTTGGGACATCCATCTGTTGATTAGAATCAGTGGTGGGTTAAAAACAGCAAAAAAAAAACAGTTAAAATAGCTAGATAAACTTGAAAGACTTATTAAAGAAACATGCAGTATAGCGGGATGCATGACTAACCGTGGTTTCAGAAACATCATCAATGGCTGGTAATCTGGAATGGCGTTTTGACGATGGAGTTGATTTCATTTGTTGAAGGTCATTCTCCAGACTCCTTAAAGGAGCGCGCTCCCCCAGCCTGAGGGCTTTCTAATGAGAGGAAATATAAACACAAAATCACTTTAAATACACACAAACGTTAAGGTAGACAGACCAATGTTAATACCAAGAGATAATCCTCACCAACTCCACCCCGCCTGGTTCTGACATTCTAACGAGGGTTTAATCTTTTGATGGGTGAGCAAATCTGGCTCTGCGTCTGCAAAAAAGAAAAACAGTTACATTAGGCAAGGCAACTTTATTTATGTAGCACTTTTCATACACAAGGCAGGCTCAAAGTGCTTCACATATAAACATTGTCATACAATAAAATTAATTAATAGAAAAGAAAACATGCAAAAAATTAGTGAAATAGGTAGAAAATAAAGGCAGAGCTATAAAAAAAAGCATTTTAGAAAGTGCAATGTGTAGAAAATAAAAAGGTAAAGTTAAAAAGGCCTTTTCTTTTTAGAAAGTGCAATGTATTTAACATTTAGCAGAAAGCTAAAGCAAACATAAAAGTCTTCAGTCTTGTTTTAAAAGTGGTAAGTGTTGGGGCAAGTCTTAAATCCTCAGGAAGTTTATTCCAGCTATTGTTGCATAGTAACTAAATCCTGCTTTCCCATGTTTCGCGTTTACTCTAGGGATAATTAACAGATTGGTCTCAGAAGATCTTAGTGGTCTAGAAGGCTTATGTAGTCGAATCATATTAGTTAAATATTTTGGCCCTAAACCATGTAGGGATTTATAGGTTAGCAACATGATTTTAAAATCATGTATCTAACCTACAGGAAGCCAATGTAACGATTGGTGTAATATGTTCAAATTGTTTGGTCTTAATCTAGCAGCAGCATTCTGAACAAGCTGAAGTTTCCTAAGAGGTTAGAGAGACCTGTGGTGCTGTTGATAGGCTTTAAGGTTGTTTTTGGTTTGGAGGGAATAGGTATGCGATTCGTGAGGTTAGCGGTGTGTCTAAGTTTCCCCTTGTTTACTCTCAGGAATGCAAAAGTTGCCATGTTTTGACGTAGGCAACCTTGGGTTCAGCAGATGACGCGAAACTTCCTTTATACTGCAGTCTACGGGTGAACCCTTTTTTGTCTCAGTAATACTCAGGACTACCATCATTACCTAAGCTTTAAGCTACACTTAAAAATAGCATTTCCCTGTAAAAACAGAAAGAACACACACTCTGAATTATGTAGCTTTCCAGTAACTGTTTGCTAGTTAACTTACGTAAGATACACGATAAGCAAGCAGCCAGCCATCAAACTGTCAACATGCTGCTTACGACTATTGACTATAATAATTCGTCTTGCTATCTACAATAAAGCAACACACTTAAACGTTTAGCTACCCCAGTGGCAGAAGTTAATTCACAAGCATCAACCTTATGATAGACGTGTTATATTAGATATCCAGTGGAATTATTTGACGTCCCATGACATGTTTAATAGTAAGCCATAAGCAAAGTACAATGCGCCACTCATTACGGTTCATCGACTCCGGTAGAATAACAAGAGTTATTTTCTGAATTAGATGGAAAAAAATAATATTCAACGATCGCCAATTGTTCAAAAAAGATAAGTAGAACATGTAAACAAACCTTTCGTAGTACTCCCGTCAACTACAACCGCTCTGGATTTCAATTCAAAAAGACGTGAAAGCGTCGCTATTGGTCCACCAAGCTATACGTCATCCAGATATCTGCTTCCGATGGTGTTGACGTACCGCCCTCCTGTGGTCATTTGGGTTGTACTACACCTCTTTATTTTTTTTAAATTGACAATGTTCTCAAACATCGATCTGTTCTGTTCTCTTTGATCGGTGATGTATTTGATAGCCATACTCAATTTTATTATTTTAGTTTTTTAATGTACAAATGTAAATTGTACAAATATAAAAATAAATGTAGCTATTCTATCTTAATATATTCTTAATAAAACTATGCTCACAAGTTTCATAAAATCAATGGCTTAAGATCTACTGTATATAATGTACTTAATGTAGATGCATATGCTAAGCTTAGTGGTCTTGCATTATTCTATTTATAATTCATACTTTATAAAAAGGCAAAGAGAAACACAATGTAGTCACATCTTTTATTATGATTTTTAGAATTCCAGAAACAATGTAACGATTGAGATTCTATTGAAAGTCACAATTGCTGATTTAAGAAGTATACCGTCTATATATAGCATATCAGATATTTTAGCATTTGCGACTTTAAACAATTAAGCATTAGACCCGCCGGACCCGCAGGACTTCAGCGAAGCCCGGGCCGAACCAGCAGGTGATGTCGGCGGTGTCCAAGGTGAAGAAAAACAGTCTGTCCTCACAGCGGCTCCTCCGGTAGATGGAGCGCGGGTCGGCAGACAGAACCGCTCTGATGGCGGCCAATGCCTCTTCCTGGCTGCGTAGGAACTTAAAGCGAGGACAGTCGTTTCCGGTGGGGTCTACTTAAAGAAAACAAAAAAACAGTAGAAAGAACTTGGTTGATTTATGGTCAGATTCCTGACTCTTACGACTAAATAGGCCCGTTATTTTCTAATTGCATTTTTTTATTGTTCTGGTTGTTCTCATTTGAAAGCTGCATAAAGGTTTCAGCAGAATGTAAATGCATTCATATCCAACTGATAATCGGAAGAAAAAGGTTTTGTTTACCTGAATGTTGAGGCGGGAGAAACTCTGCTAATTCGCTAAGAGCATGGGGCGTGAATCGCACCTCCAGGTTGCCAACAGGGGGCGCTCTGATCCAAGTGGCAATGGTACTGTACTCCTCTTCCCCATAGCAAAGCCGAGGACTGCATTGGGTTGTCTCTGGTCGTTTGGATTTTGTCATGTCCTTTTCATTGGTCAGCTCTGTATCGTTGATATAGGCTTTAACCTCCACTAGCACATTTCTTAGCTCTTTGGACAAGGGGGCAGCGGAGTCAGCATAAGCATCAGCAACAGGCAAAGAAGAGACCTCACTTCTCTTCTCAACGTCAGCAGTTATGGCTTCGTCCTTCGGCTTAGTTCTAGGACTACTGTGGGGACCGGTAACCTTGGTAGACTCAGCTCTAGCAAATGAGGTGTCTTTCCCAGAGGATGGAGTCCCAGAGTTCATTCCGACTGCTTAATACGTCGCCCATTACCTCATCTGGCGGCGACGCTGGTGCCTCCGGTTGGCCTACATCCATTTCATATGGTTCTGCACCGGGTCGGCTGAGGGGGGAGTCGTAGTCTGAGATGTATGGCTTGATATCCAGAACGGGAGTCCCATCAATCATGTCAATGCCTGATAGATGTACCGTGTCACCTGTACAAATCATTTTGTTTTGAGTATTTCTCACATGCATACATCCAAAGCAACTGGCCAATGTGCATTGTGATTAGCTTGGTTGTGTGTATGTCATTTGAATGTTATTTTCATCCTTTTAACATCCACATCCAGTGATTGCAAAATTGTGTTTAATCTAGGCCCAAATTGTACTACATGCCCAGATCTAATAATTTTTGCACAATTGTGATTGATCTCTTATTGGAGATCAATCGCACACAAATGCCTCACTCACAAATGTCCTACTGGATAAACTAAGAAATCTCATACTTGCCTACGATTTTGTCAACCCTGGCCAGCGTTAGGCCCAGGGCGTTGGGTCGGTGAGGGGTGCGTGTGGAATAGAGACCCACCCTCTGACCATTTAGTCTGGGGGGCTTTACCTTGGGTTTGTAACTCAGGTGACCATTCTTATGAAAGAGGAAGATGACCCTGGAGAAACAATAACAATTGTGAATTGAAGTTTATTAATGTCCTGAAATATCTGAATATAACTGACTAAAGGGTTCATGTGATATTGAACTCAAGATTGAGTAGTGAATAGAGGGTTTCTCCTCATCCCCCAAGGTAGAGGTTTCAGGTTCCATACCCAATGCTTTGTAGCCAACCCCAGAACCCTAAATGTTCATTAATGACATGGATCAAAGATAATCAACTGTAAGGAACTTTGGATTAAAGCTTAATTACTAAAATAGTAATACGCAGGAAATCAAAACAAAGGGAAATCAGTTGTGGGGAGGAAGGAGGGAAAACAAACTTGTTCAAAGCAATTATTTTTTCCACAGCCAATTTGCAACCACTGTTTTCCCCCTTTCTATAAAGGTGTAAGGAAACAGGTCCTACGTAAACACACACAAATGTAATTACGCTATTGATCTTGGCATCGATTTCAACCTTCATTAAGTCAGCTATAATCAAGGAAAGGAGGAGAAGAGAGGGTTACGACGGGACCTTACCATACATGGGAGAATTGCTCGAGTCCCATCAGAGCTTGATCGGGGTTGTTGAACACATTGGACTGAATGCACAGCGCGGCCCTGGAGTGGCCACACACTGTGGGCTGTCTTGGTGTGCCATTCTTCGCTGAAAAACAGGACCTTATGTAGCCGATAGGGACTGTCTGGATAGTGCCTGTAAGGAACAACAAGTGAACATCTTGTGAATTCAGTCAAATGTCAATAAGGAGCTGGTACGGGTTAGGCATCTTGTTTAATGATGCCTACATGTTAGGCTGTGGACATTGGGGATTGAACACAATGCCTTTCTACTGGAAGTCCAATACCCTAGCCGCTATGTTGTACACACTATACTGCCCTAAGAGGTTTTTATTGATCTCGTGTGTGTGTGTGTGTGTGTGTGTGTGTGTGTGTGTGTGTGTGTGTGTGTGTGTGTGTGTGTGTGTGTGTGTGTGTGTGTGTGTGTGTGTGTGTGTGTGTGTGTATATACTATGAGCATTATATGCTACGTTGTGTCCAGGTGTGGTTATTACCTTGTTCCAAAGAAACATGAGGTGACATTTCTGACTTGTCCGATAATGATTGTTGTTTATATGGCGGTTGGTTGTCGCCTTGAGCAACGTTTGTCACAGCGGACAAGAGGGAAGACATGTGTTTACGGTGGGATTTTACTGCGTTCTCCAACATCTGTCTAAAGATAAATAAATACATGTTAATATGAATCTCTAGAGGGACACATTTAAGAAGACATGTGGTTGCAAAAATTACCTTAGATTTTTGATTTCTTTTCGCATTACAGAAACTTGCTGATTGAGTTTATCGACATGATCGAAACAGCTGTCACACAGCGGTGGCATTTTTACTAATTCAACTGTTTAATAATTTTCTGTTTCTGGATGTTTATGGGAGAAAGCTCACACTAGGATAAAAACAAACACGTGTGATCACTCAATGCGGAAGCAGAACACGCACGATTTATCGTTGGCCAACCAGTGACTTTCCAGGGACCATTGGAAAGTTCTTTATTTTTACTGCTTGAGTAGACCTTTTTATTGAATGAAATTATGCGTGTTGAAGAAACAAATTCCACAGCTATAAATGAATAGAAACTGAATAAAATATAATGTGAATTTGTTGTAAAAGTTACGGATTTCTCCCATCTGAAAACGCCGAAAACCTGACCGCTAGAGGGTGACACTGGACACAATATATTGAATATATGACTATGGGTGGATGAAAGGGACTTATTGTTTAGAATTTGTTGACGGTGTGTACACTTTGCATACTCACTGAATGCCTTTGTTTGATGATGTATGTAATTCCTGTCAGAAATTCGATATCTGACCTTGTTGATCCATGTTTTTATTATTTAAATGAACCGTAATATTAAGCAGTGTAGGCATATGAATACGCAAAAACTACAAGACATTGCTATTCAAAAAAATATCCGTGAATATGTTTATGCATGTCTCCGTTTTATTGTTTAAATAGGAAATATGTTAACACTGTATCATGTTTCCTGACTCCTGATGCAAAGGAAGTAGGCTATGTCAAAGCCAACATTAAAGAGGATCATTTTGAATGGACCCCTGTTTAATCACAATTAGAAACCACAAAAAGTGAACTTTTACAAAACGTAACATTTCAAAACCCTATTTTATTATTTGCAGTAACTGGTTTTACATGAACAAATTTACAAACCAAACTATAAAAAGAAATTTGACTAAAAATAACAAGTTTGTCTTTGTTTTTAAAAGAATTTAAAACTGCAGCATTATCAGTTAATTCCTAAAGCGAAAAAAAACAACAAATCAAATTTAAATGCAGTACAATAAAAGACCTCAGAATAAAAAGAAAAAGATTAATTTAAGCATTTTCAAAGCATTGCCATTTAAGAATAGTCTACAGCCAATTTTGTAGAAAGCCATTGAGAATTCTCTTCAGACATCATCAGAAACCTCATTTTAAATTATTTATCTGTGAAGTATCCTTGAGTGGTAGACAGGGAGGTCAACAGAGGAGAGGAGAACATGGAGCTCTGAGCCACAATGGGTGGAGATAGCCCCTCAACCGAATCTACCAAACATAGAAAACAAACATGAGGATAAAATACATTACAAGCTCTTATAAAATGCTTATTACAAAGAGGGTAAAGACATCAGATATCAGGTAATCCTGTGTACCTCAAGCGGAGGAGCAAAGCGATTACACATACAGAGTTAGGGCTTTGATGACCACAGGCGTCCACCATGCTCAGACCTGTATGCACTGGTATTGTGCGACACTTTTGGACCACCAGATGCCATATATTTATATTTAAATACATTATAACATCCTTCCGACGTACTTGATATTAAATTTCACTTTTGCACGAAATGTGCTTTACGTATAAAGTTAATTTGATTAAAGCGCTAGCAGGGCAGCCTTACCAGTTTCCAAACGGTTCACCGTCTCATCCTTCTGTGTCAAGCAGACATCCTCTATCTCATCGGGCCCCAAGTCTTCGATGGTGACCTGGCCTTGAGCTTCCATGGTGCTGGACTGGGTGGTATAGACAAAAGCAGAGGAGGCTGGGGCCGGAGCTGGGGCTAGGGCCAGCAGGGCCCCAGCTGACACAGGAGCCTCCACTGAGGTCTCACTTTGACCAGAGGAAGGGGGCAAGGGAGGACTTTGGGTGGATGGGGCTGGAACAGTGGGCTCTGAGACCGAGTTGGGGGCTGGGGTAGGGGTTTGGGTAGGTGCCTGGGCCGGGGTAGGGTTCAGGGTCAGGGTAGGGGCCGTTTGGAATAAATTGGTATAAAAAGAGGCTACGGCAGGGGTCTCGACTGAGGTAACATTGAGTGGCAGAGCTGGGGTAGTGGGGATGTACGCTGGAGCAATCGATTGGGAGTAGAAGGTGTGGGCTGGGCCAGCCTCCACTGCTTCAGGTAATGATTCTTCAGCAGGAGGTAGGGGAGCCTGCTGCACTTGCTCCTCACCCTTCTCCTTTTCCTGAATCGGGAGAATCTTGAATAGGTTCTCAATCTTCCTTGGTCTCCCCCTTCTCCCAGTGCCACTCCTCTGCTCTCCCCTTGCTCTTCTCCTCTTGCTCTCGACCCTGACAAAGAGAGAGAGCAGAAACATTGATATGCTTCTCTTTTGCACTGGTGTTCACACAGTCAATAGATTAAAATTCCTCCACCAGATCCAGATCGTTCGTTGGGAGACAGAAGAACAGCAACCTTTGGTTTCTCCTCACTACCTATTCAATATGAGCCATGGGGTTGATAAGCCAACACTTGGCTGATAATGAATATTTTCTATGCAGAGTTCATTTGGGAACAATTTTTTGTTAAAGTAAAGAAAAATGCACTTTGTGAAATCACTTTGCTTCGTAGAGATAAGCTTTTTCTCTTTTCAATCAACCATCGAAGTAGCCATTTTATTTTGTCATTGAATAGCTACAAACTAAAAATGTGGAAGAAAACATTTCTCATTGGAATATCTAGCAAACCATCATTAACCCCTAAAGATGTGAAGCTGTTACTATTGTGGACTGGTCTCTATGACCAAATTTACCCATAAACCCACTGCTTAGTCTCCTTTTCCTCCGCCTCGGCTTTCCTCTTCCTGAGCAGGTCTCGGTCCCGCAGACGGCGAAGGATCCCAACTATTAAACAACAATTCATAACAACAACAATACAACTTTCAAGAACTACAATGTAAAGTATAAGAACTACAATACAAAGAATAACACCTACAATATAAAGCATATGATCTTCAATACAAAGCATAATATCTACAAATCTACAGTACAAAGCATAAGAGTTATAATGTTAAACATAAGAATTACATTATGAGCCTAATAAATACAATGCAATTTAGTATACACTGAGTTCTAGAGCCTTAGGTCTACTCTGCTGGAAATACAGCAGATAGTAGTAGCCTATTGAATAGTGCAAATGCACTAGGCTCTATTTTTGTTTGATTCATACTACTTATAATGTAAGTTTTCAAATTATAATGTCCACATTGACAGATAATTTTCACATAGAAAGGCAAGACTTCAATTATGCAAACCATCAAAATGGTCAGCTTCAGCGGTAAGATCATAACTCTAGGCTGTCAAGCAAACTTCATTTTAAATGGAAGGTTGACGTTACCTCGGTTTGTTTCAGGTTCTTCGCAATCCAACACCTCATTGTCCATATTCAAAGTCTCATCCATTTAAGAATAGTCCTGGGAATAATGAATAAATATTAGGCCTAAAACTCATTCGGGGCGAAAAGGCGCAAAAATGAGAACGGTTAAGCTGCGTATTTTGTTTTCACAGACTGTACAAAATTATCTGGTTAAACATTACCATAATGGCAGGATCGTTTCTTATCTTATTTGTAAAGGTGGCGGAGTTGGCACGATTCCTAAAGCAAAAAGCACACTCCATGGACCTGAGTGTACTTCAGCATATCGAGTGTGTGTGCGTGCGTGTGTGTGTTTGTGTTTGGTGAGGGGTTGTGTAACAGTGTCAAACATTGTGTGGTCGGTACGAGGTTCCCTGTTGATTAAAAGTGGGAATTTACATAAATGTTATAATAATCAAACTCTAATATATTTTTCTAGATCCTGTCAAAAAAGATTACGCAAATTGTTTCAAAAGTGTTTCAAATGCAGGATCTTTTAAAAAGGAAAAAATGTTGGAGGTGATGAGAGGATTCAAAAAAAAAAAAAAAGACGAGGCAAATGTTATTCAATAGCCGCACTACAGCCATCTTATCATTAATCCCGTGCGACCCAACTTTGGGTGTGTTCCCAATCTTCTAACAGCACATTGAAGCTGCATATTCTCAGTTTGAGCAACAGGAGACCACCTGTTCAAAAAACGTTAGCGGTCTCTCAACTTAATGTAGGCTATCTTATTATAGACCACATACAAGACTCAACTATATGGCATTCAATGTTTTCAAAAAATATACCTTAAAATGTTGACACGTAATTGAATGATTAGGCCGTTTAAACAGAATAAATATATTTATTTAAATGCAGGTAGAGAATACAGTGCAATGCAATGATGGACGCTTTCACTTTTTTTATTTGTCACAGCCTACTCAGTTAACATACCGTCACTTAATGACCATAAACGGGTTCATTCATATAGGCTATGTAGCCTACCTTGTGAGAAAGATGAGAAAAACAGCCACTTCCAATGAGGTCCGCCTGGTCCGGTCCGGCTCAGCGTGGTTAAGTGATGACTGGCAACCTTTTAGTCCTCTGTTGACAATTCTCAATGACCCACAAGACCTGACCCTCCCCAAATACTGGCATCTTTCAATATGTCTGATTATTATCAAAGTCGACCGTTACACTCAAAACGAGTTGACAGTTCTGCCAAAATCCGCTGCTCTAGTTGTGTTTAGCGTCCAAAAAATCGAGAAAATGTGACTCCATTGCCCTCTGCTGGTTTAATGGATCCATTACAATTGAATGGCATGGAAAAGAATATAACATTTAATTAGTTTTTCCATAATAAGTCCAAGAGGCCCTTTCACACAGGCATTAACGTTCAAAAACCAACAATATTGTTCGACAGTGCTCTACAATAATGATGCATTGCATCGAGCCATGGCACATAAACTCCACACACAAAAAACAAGCAATTTACTGATAATGTCACAGGAACAAGTATTTCCAGAATTTGACATAATTTACACTTATATGAATTGCGTTAACTTAAGTTTGGAGCAATTTGGCGAAGTGGATGTGGAGGCACACAAGCATACTTCTGCTTGAGGGATCTTGAGCCTAAGCAGGAAGCTATGGGGAGGGGGGCAACCCACCCCGAGCATATAAAACGCTCTCTTCACTGCAAACCCCAAACCCATCCTCCATTACTCTGTATCAGCTCAAGTTAAACATACACTAAACATAGGAAAATGGAGACAAAAATGAAAGGTTATCATCGAATAATTTGCGCATTATTTATTCATAATTTCCCCCAATTTACTACAACAATTATTACAGAAAATACAAGTGTAATACATTTATAATTTACTACTGCCTTATAGAAAGGCAACAGGTAGAATACCAATATAAAACATATGCTTTAAAAAGGTTTGATATGATAGTTAATATCAACGACAGTCGAATATACAACAGCATTCATCAAAAAATACAATAATAGACAGATTACCTATGCAAACAATATGACCTACTTAATACGGTAAATGCATTTTATTTATTTTTTGAAATAAATGAATGTTTATCAACACCCTGTGAAAATATACAATCAACCTGCAAGATAATTAGGTGCCTGTGAATTTGTTTGTCATTATAGCACTTACGTTCTACAAATGAATTGCACCATAGTACTGCTTTGCTTCGGGGCAGCGTCATGTTTTGTGACTGCATTGCCTTATTTAACCGGCGATGGGCGTTTCTGGACAGCGGTGGCGCTGTTGAGCATATATTTTGTTTCAGTCCCGTTTCCCTCCATGGTTTCTCCTCTAGCTGACTAACTTAGCGTTTGGTTCAGTTCATTATAGTCCCATATTCTCCCTCCATTAGGGCATCTCTCTGCCTTTGGACTGAAATTTACACCAAAACCCCAGAGAGAAAAGTTTAACTTTCATAGGGCAAGATGAATATGAAAAAGAGGATCCACTTGGAACTAAGAAACAGGACACCGTCTGATGTAAGTCGTGCTTTTTAAAACCAAACCTTAGTTTTCAAGCTAGCCTTGCTAGCTAACTTGCTACTTTTTTGCTTTCTGAGTGACCTGTCTAGCTAACGTAATGGTGACCACATGGGCTTTAGATGGTGTTTCTCTAGTATAAATAGGGTAGAAAATCCTGTTAACAAGGTTAATACATTGTACTGTTCTAGATTGGGCGTGAAGGGGCAGCAAGACAAGAAAGGCTATATTCAATCGTTACTTTCAAAAGCCGATTCTCCAGCTTGCTGGCATTATTGCAGTGTTTTAACCGTTTCGCAGCCTCCCTGCTCGATGGTGCACACACAGCTCGGTCCCATTTAAACGTTTTGGTCCCATTTATAAACTTGTATATACATCGGTATTTCAGTGCGTTTCCGTCCCTATGGCGTTTGCCTATACGGTTCATTTTATAATGGACCATGGGCGCCATGGTGATAGAATAATGGAAAGGGATGCCTTTTATCAAAATGTACTTTAAAGTCTCGCATACACGTATCATTTTAAGGTTAGTGCAGAAAGACCAAGTAACGTGTCGAAGGAAGTGCAATATCTCTTCATTCGTAGGGGTTAAGACCTACATTCAGCTACGCCAACAAACAAAAAAATGTCACTTGCTTCGAGACAACCGACCACATATTCAACATTTACCAAGCTGCAATAACCCACTTTATGCTGGTCGATATCGGCATGCATTCGACCGCTTGGTCTCGTATAGTCAGTGTTGTTTTCATATTTGGACGCTTCAATTAACAAGTAAAGGGAGTGTACAGTAGGCAAATTCCGCCAAATATGTAGCCCCCCGTTTCGCCGAGTACCCTGCACGCCTGCGATGCTTTCAATAACAATGGCAAACACCAAATTCGTAAACTCTGCCGTGTGAGTAAAGTATCAACCCCACCAGATTATTCCGTACAAATGGTACCCACAGCGGTCAGCTCGTATTGGTTCCCGCCATATTGCCCTCTTTGCAACAATAATATAAATATGAATAATCGACTGCATTGTAAACATAACGCCACTTTATGAATACGAGTCGTCCGTTTACGTATGTTCGTAACGTTATAACACCTGTACGCTTTTATTGGTGAACGACGGTTCGTGTTCGCCCGTGGCTGGAGCCAGCCGGCTCGAGTGACACGAGCCCCCGTGCGTCGCGCTCGACGCCCGGGCAGCAAAGCGTGGACAGTCGTCGTTTCTCGGTTATCATGCAGAAAATAACACCACTCGACATCGAAATGGTTTAAATCGATGTATAAACCATCGAATAAACATTGTAAAAACAGTCTGCCCCTATTGGAAGTGTTCAGAGAACTGCATACTGTGTCTCAGGAATCGCCATGTTGTCATTCTGTCGTCTTTGAAGCTCTGGAGAAAGGAACTCTCTCCATCTTTGTTTTTACTAAATTTCCGTCCTGAATATTTCCTTCGCCATTCGCATTCATTCGACGATACAGCCGAACAAATAGCCGTATCGGTCGTTTGCTCGACGACAAAGCACTCCACTTTCCTCATTACGTCGAGTTTCTGACTTTTGGGAAGATATATTACGAATGTCTCCACCTTTCCGCTGTTGTTGGGTGGTTAATGGCGGGCAGACGAGCCTCTCCTGCAGCTCCTCTACTGCACGACAGCGTTTAAAAGGGCAATGGCTAGCCTGTAGCGGGCTTGCTAACAAAAATCATTGCATTTGTCATTAGCGCCTGCATCACCAGGCCAAGATAATGTTGAGCTATTCTTCTTCGTGACTATAACCAATGCCCGACCTATTTAGCTTGGACAAATAGTGCATTTAAACACAGTTTTGTAGATTACACGTTGCTTTAGCCTTTTACTCTCGCTTCCTCACTTGAGATTTTTGATGTTTGGCAAAAACTTTCGAACATTTTCTCGAACACACGATTGCGCAAACTGTAACTGAAGGGCTGGTGTCTTTTGTAAACACTTCCTTTATGTACATGCCACCATTTGAATAATGTAAATTCGAAAAAATTCTGGAAACGTATACTGTTATTGTGTGTTCTAAATAATATGTTAAAACTACCATTATTACATGAATTTATAAAAACAAATAGAATATTTCAATTTATTTAGTTTACAAAAATTATATGAAGGTTAAAATCGAATTAATATATTTACTTGTAAATTGAAAACATTGCTTTTCCTTTTCCACAGGTACAAGAACTTGTTCTTGACAACTGTCGATCAAATGATGGAAAAACGGAAGGCCTCACAGCAGAGTTTGTCAACTTGGAGTTCCTCAGTTTGATAAATGTCGGTTTACTGTCTGTCTCCAACTTGCCCAAACTAGGAAAACTGAAAAAGGTAATGTTCATTCTGGTATCTCGTAAACCTTTGTTTATCGGTTCATAATGATCATTTGCTAACATTGCAATCTTTCCATTTATTTCAGCTGGAGCTGAGTGACAACAGAATCAGCGGCGACCTCGACGTTTTAGCAGAGAAACTCCCCAACCTTACGCATCTAAATCTAAGTGGAAACAAGCTTAAAGACATCAGCACGTTGGAACCCTTGGTAAGTTTCCAATCCCCAAACACAAAACTGATTAATTAAACTTAATTTGAAATATAGAATTTGTTCTAACCCTCATTTTGATACACAGGAACAGTCTGTGACCTGATATTCTTTCTCGTTTACAGAAAAAGCTTGGAAACCTGAAGAGCTTGGACCTGTTCAACTGTGAAGTGACGAACCTGAGTGACTATAGGGATTGCGTGTTCAAGCTCCTGCCCCAGCTCACCTACCTGGACGGATACGACATGGATGACCACGAGGCCTCGGACTCGGACGGAGAGGTGGTCGACGACGACGACGACGACGACGAAGGTCAGGACCTTGGAGAGATTGTGATATTCTTTGCAGGGATGCATGTTTGTTTGGTTTTTATTTAGGTGAGGTTATTAATTGGGGGGAAAATTATGAAATATCATATGCACCACTCGTTTATAATTTACATTCAGATGTATGATTATATTCGTATAGTATGTGATGCATAGCAGTACGATACATTTACAGAGATTAAGTGAGATTAGGATTTAATGCCGTGTATTAGATCTCGGATCTGTTACTGCTTTTAGCCCATGACTTACATGCTGTGTCATGTGACTCAACATTACAGAGGGGGAGGATGAGGAAGACGGAGAGGAGGAGGACTTTGACGAGGATGACGATGATGATGAGGAGGAGGTAGAAGGAGAGGACGATGACGAGAGTGCTGCGGAGGATGAGGTGAATGTGTCTCCCTTTCCGTATATAGTTGTATACATTTATAGATATTTACAAGGAAATAAATATTCATGTTTGCAACATATTAGGTATGTGCTACTGGTCATTTAAATGTATTCGTTCAATTAGGAGGAGGACATCGGGCAGGAAGGTGAAGTGGATGATGACGATGATGACGACGATGACGACGAAGATGGTATGCTTAATGTTATTGGATAATGCATTGATACCCAGTGATGTCCTAGCAAAACGGCTAGGCCATTGATATGTTGAAGTTGCTTTTGTTAATTCAAGCACACGCCGGGCTCTTCTCCTGGTTTAGTTCAGCTCTTTGAATCCATTGTAAATCAAACAAAGAGAAGACATCTCTTTATCCAACGGAGGGGAAAGGAGGAAGGGTGCCAAGTGTTTGTTGGTTTTAGTTTAAGACATTCTCTAGATTCTTTATTCATTGTTTGCATGTCTGGCCCTTCAGTCTCCACTCTCGGCCAGAAGCGTGCCTGATGTCTTGAGATGACCCGCATCCTGAAAAGCTTGTATTTATAATTTGTACTGTGTCTTGCAGCAACAGCAGCAACATTAGCAGCAGTAGAAGCCACAAAGGGCGAGAAGAGAAAGCGAGATCCAGAGGATGAAGATGACGACGACGATGATGACGATGACGACGATGACGATTAGGAGGAAAAACAAATTAAACGATCCTACCGAGTTACCAACCCCTCTCCCCTTCCAGACTCCCTTTGAACCTCAACCCACCTCCCTTTGAACCTCAATTCACACGGTCCGTTCTGCAATACCAACACCACCCCACCCGTCGCCTCTTCCTGCACCCCCTCCCTAGCTCTGAGCTCCTGATTGGAGCAAGACTGTATAGGATGGGTGGACCTAGTGAAGATACTCTTCCCCCCCCCACCCCCCTTTTACCCTAAATCATGGATCAGAGAGACACCCTGCCCGCCCCCCCCTCCTGCCCCAAATCATGGAACAGAGAGCCACCCTGCCCGGCCCCCCCTCCTACCCCAAATCATGGATCAGAGAGACACCCTGCCCCCCCCCATTCCTACCCCAAATCATGGACAAGAGAGCCACCCTGCCCGCCCCCCCTCCTACACCCAAATCATGGAACAGAGAGTCACCCTGCCCGGCCCCTCCTCCTACCCCAAATCATGGAACAGAGAGCCACCCTGCCCCCCCCCCCCCCCCAAGGTTCTCAGGCAGCCCCCCACTCTGCATTCCTCAATTTCACTGTTGACTCCTCTTTGTGTATCTCCGTGTGAGGACTTTGGGACTGGTATCTAGTTTTGGGTCTGTGCTTTTAATAATTTGTTAAATATTTTGTTATTTCTCTTCTTACTTTTGTCTTTGTCTTTTCTCCTTTGTTTATTTTTTTCCCCCTACCTTCCCCCAATAAGATTATTGCTATAGCAACTGTGCAACAAGCCAGCCATGTTTTTTTTGCGTGTGCGTGGCTGGTTGTTGCATAAATCAAGGTTGTAGCTACATTTTTACTTTCTGTATGACAAACAACTTTGTAAATAAAATGTTAACATTTTGCTCTTTTCTCTCCTCTTGGTGTGAATTTTTTTTTTATCCGGTGTTCGTTCACTTAAATATTGTACTTTAAACTTTGATATGTTGAGTAGTTTGTTCACATAATTCCAATTAATTAAGTTCCATGATTGACCATATCTGAAACATGTCACGTACGTGAAAATGGGAGAAAGATTTAACAGGGAAAACTTATGGCTTTATGAAGGGCCGTACAGTCAGCTAGCTTCAAAAGATCCCTGTAACCTTTAGTACATTCCACAGAAAACGGGTCAGGCAAGCGATGTTTGCAGAGATGAATAATTGTGTTCCTTATGTTGAATGGCGTTAGGGGGAGGGAAAGCCTGTTCTCACCAATTAAAAAATATATATAAATCATGTCGAATGCAAGGGTCTTTAAAATGTAGACATTTACCAAAGTGACACTAGAAAGATATACTTCAATTTACAAATATTTGTTGAGCTGGGCTTACATTTAATGAATCTGAATGTATTTTTTTTTTAATGAGTTGTGCATAACAAACAAGTCTATAATGATCAACTGCATCGTATTCTGCATCTGAGCCATGTAATAATATAACTCTTTAAATAATGCATCATAGGGGTTTCGGCTTAGCTCAGGAGGTAGAGCAGTTGTAAATGTAACCGAACGGTTGCTAGTTTGATCCCCAGCTCCTCCGAGTGTTGATGTGTCTCTGAGCAAGACACTTAAGCTTAACTGCTCCTGACAGCTGGCTGTGCCGATGTGTGTTAACCGATGTAAGTCGCTTTGGATAAATACGTCTGCTAAATGCCCTAATTGTAATTATTGAAAATAATGCTTGCCCGTGCTAGTATCATAAAGAGATAGGCCTACAAACTTAATCCAAAAGTTAAATAAGCAAACATATTAAACTGTCTTGTTAAATCCAATTAATCACAGAAGAGATGGAGAATATTTTTTTTTAATTTTAATTTTAATCAAAATTCAACCATATCAGCTTGTGTTTAGAGTTACTGTGTCGCTTTATGAGGGTTTCTAAACTCATTCAGCAACATGTACAAATAGAAAGCATAAAAATATCAAAAGGTTGGTCTATTTTCCTTTTGGACCCCCATTTCATAATTCGATAGTGTGTTAATAAGACTGACCTAGTGCCAAAAGGGACTGGCCAAAAAAGAAGACATAGCAAAAGTAGTGAATAAACCATTATTATTTTTATCAAAACATCATCCTCCAAAAAACGTTGACATTAGGGTTATGTAAAATAATTGATGACCAAATTTACTACAGTCCATTCACTTCGTCTTCGTTGTTTAATAATGCCAATAAGCCAATATGAAAAAACAAAAACAAATCAACCTTCAAAAAAAGACAATAGTTTGATAGGAAGTTACCAACAGCCTGGGATGTGAGTGGCAGTGGTCAGAAATCCAGCACGGAATAGTGGCTATACCAGAAGTATCCTGACGGAGGTCACAGAGATTAGAGAAACAACGATTTGTCCCAGGCGTGTGTGTTTATGGAGGTGCTGCGACAGTGGTTGTTTTACTAAAGGTTAATAAAGAGACATGGTGTCTTACAAATATAAGTAAGCAAATACATAATTAGTTAAGCCAGTGTGCCATTGTGATGACGGGTGTACCATAAATACGGTTTTCAGGCATGGTCAATCAATTCTATTCTTCAACCATTTCAACAATTAATAAAAAGGGAAAATACACCGCAGCGCAACATTAGACGCAGGGACGATTCTCTGGTTTTGGGTGGGCCAAGACAATTAGCAAGCAGTTATCAGTGAGTACCAGAGTTATTTAATGCATCTTAATCCTTCCCAGGGGCCAGAACCAAAACACAGCTAGCTAGCTACTGTAGCAAACGTACCTGGGTTGTAGCGCGTGATGACGCCGGAAGCTGGAGCACATGGGCTGTAGTTTAGTGCAGGAAACATTTTCATAAACATTTAAAAAGCAATTTGGACGAAAGGACCATAGCCAAAATGAAAAAATGTAATATATTTAAGCAAGATAATGGAAAGCATCGCTATATATTAAACTTTGTTCTATAAAAAGGTAATTAAAAACCATTTGCCCCAATTTAAAACACCAGATGTAAGACATTTGTCCAAATACACACCAATAAAAAATTATATTGAAAGGAATATATAATTATTCCTGCATTCCAGAGCATCCATATAAAGTTGTTAAATAAATCCTTGACATTAACCCACTTGTATGTGAACAAATGTACTTCCCTGTCATTCATAAGGACAATGGCTTTAAAATGTCTTCACAGTGGCTGTACAACATCACAAACTGATATAAGATATGTTTACATAATATTGCATGCTGTTTTTTTAAATTTATTTTACACATTTGGCTTGGTTATTGGAGTTTGGATTTCCCTTTGTTTTTTGTCCAAAATAACAAAACATAATAAATAAAGCAACAAAAAATAACATTTCAACATGCCTTGATGTCATTAGGCTTTCAGGATGGTTGCTGTAAAATCAAAACATATCAAATGTTCCACTATATTCCACTAGTCGTTGATTTTTGTACAGTCATTTAAATACATACTCTTCTTTATGCAGCTTTGGAACAATAATTCCCTGGTTCCTCTCTGGACTCACTCTCCTCTCGCACACTGAAAACGTCTTTCATTAATGACATCAGACCTCTACTGCCACACCTGTGTTCACACACAAGAGTTGAAATAAGCCAAAAGTACAAAGCATAAAAATATGTTCAGTGTTTCCTTACATTCAAAACTGATGTCTCCTGCCATACCGGTGCGTCTTCCGCATATAACAAATGCACAATCAAACCGTTTATCTAAGAGGCACATACGTCCAACCTTGGTCAATTTCTTATTGAAAGGTATTTTAAAAAATTAAAAGTTCCTGAAAGTTTGCATAGCGAGTCAATGTTAAAAACGTGTGTGTGTGAGGGCCAGTGTGTGTGTGTGAGGGCGGGGGGGAGGGACATATGGTAAGAGCGTATGTACATAGCAAACCTAGTTGTGCCTTTCGTGCAGCATTGTCTAAAGCCAATATTTGATAACATTTGTTTGAAAAAAATAATATCCCTGTAAACGATTGCACACGCGCACACACACACACACACACACACACACACACACACACACACACACACACACACACACACACACACACACACACACACACACACACACACACACACACACACACACACACACACACACACAGAAAAGAACAGGATGTGGTATATTGATTGCTTTTGGTTGGATTTTGGCTTTGTATTAGGCTCCCTCATCTCAGAGGGCCAGCAGAGGGTAGTCAGTGGAGGCAGGAACGAGCCGGCCCACACGTTACGATGATTCAGTCCAACGTGAAGACCAGTCTGCGTCTGAGCGGGCCCCTGTTGGCGCTCATGGGCTTTAGGAGTGCAGGTTCTTGACGTTGTTGATCTCAAGCTCCAGCTGCATGATGCGGACGTCTCTCTGGTTCAGGAGCTCCCGCAGCCGGCGGATCTCCTCCTGTTGCTTGTGGAACTTCAGCCGCAGCTATGGTGCACACACACACACACACACACACACACACACACACACACACACAAACACACGCATGAAAACAAACACACACACGTGCACGCAAACAAACACACACACACACACACACACAAATGCACACACTCATAGACAAAAACACACACACACACACACAGATGAAGACGCAAACACACACACACCACACGCACACACACAAACATAAAAACACATATATGCATGCAAACGCACGCACACACAGGCACAAACACGCAAACACATTTTAACGCAAAGACAAACGCAAAGTCACACACACACATGCAAATGCTCGAACACACAGACGGATGCAAACGCACACACACACAAGCATATTAATAAAGAAAATCTATATAATCATTCAATTGCCAGATACCATCATGCTGATAACCAAACCCAAACAAACTCCAACAAACGATGAAGAATTTAATATTCAATTCTCCACCGATTAGAATTCAAGTAGGCATCCACCAGTTTCACAGCTATTGTACCTCGTTCTCTGTCCTTGGGGGCGAACAAAGGGCCAGGTCCTGTCCATTGCTCAATGGACTGCCGTCCTCTTGCCCCTTATCGTTGCCGCCGTCCTCTTTGGAGCCCTTGGTGCTGTCCAGCTGCCCCTGGATGTAGGAGAGCTGCAGTAGGCCCGGCCTGCTCTGAGACCTGCGGGTGTCTACGCCCTTGACCAGGCTCAGGTAGGAGTCGGCTACTTGACTCCCAGGCTTCAGGTTTACCAGCACTGGGTCTGGTGGTCGGATGCGAGATTAGGCAGGAAAAGAGATGGGTGGGAGGGGCATAAAGGCATAATACAATGAATAAATTGGGACATGTTTGACTTCTAAGTTTCTGGTGAAACATTTATTTTGTTGTATGAAGAAATACACGATCAGAATTAGCTTGCTAGTTTGCCAGCATAGGAAGCCTGATAGAAAGATCTAGCCTATGGAATATGAGCTATTGCTTAAAAGCCACTACCTAGCTGATACAGAGACTGTTTAGAGCTCCATTTAATATGCATTTAAACAACCTTTCCGCCAAGACTGTCTGAAGGGGGCAGTTAAGTGCTGACATTGACTAATAAAGTTTATTTATCTCTAATAAAAGTTTAATCTTGAAGCCAGATGATTGTCACAATGAATAGTCTGCCCCCGGTATAGCATTGCCATTTTCCCAATTCCCCTTTTTCATGATTTACAACAAAAGAAGAATGGTAAAGCGTAGAAGTACTCCTGGCTGTTTGAGCCTTCCATTCATCTCTATAGCTGCGCTCCACAAGAGGCACAGTACTTATGTTATGTTTCTGAATGCCAGGGTTCTTAATGAGCCTCCTAGGCGCATGAGAAGGGCATCTGATAATACCGACGACGATGACCATCCACAGAGATCGGCAAATCTCACAGGTCAGAAGAAGTATGGCTTGCCTAATTTGATTAATTGAAAAATTATGAATCCATTTGAGTGGTGCGCACACACACAGACAAACACACATGCACAGTGTTTACCTCTTTTGACACCGTCGATCCACTCCTGTGAGGTCATGGCTGGAATGTTACCGGGGGTCATGGGATATATGTCTTCTTGGTAGGACTCCGACTGCAAAGCACAGTCGCCAAACCATGAAACATACATAATGGTTTCTGGGGAAAACTATCATTCAATATTTTAGCAGATCCATCCTTATCCAAAGCAATGTGCAGTAAGGTAGGGAGCAGGTAGGGGTTTAAGTGTAACTTAAATGCAAAGCAGGCATGAACCAAAAATTATATAATCACCACCCATGCCCACATTTCCTACATTGATTTGCCGCATGCCCTGCGACTATAAAAAGTTCCGTGGTGAAGTTACGGCAAAGCATGGCCTTGCTTGGACTGCATGCAAACTTCCCCAACCGATCATCACGGTGACTTAACGGTGACAGTCCTCGCAACTTTACACTGGCTCCCTGTCCGTTACAGAATTCAGTTCAAAATCCTCTTAACCACATACAAATCCCTTCATGGTCTAGCTCCACTGTACATCTCAGAACTCTTAACCCCGTATGTAGCATCAAGATCCCTCAGATCTGAAAATCAGATGTTGCTAGTTGTCCCACGTTCAAAACTCAGGACTAAGGGAGATCGTGCCTTTTCTGTTTTAGCTCCATTGCTGTGGAACAAGCTCCCCCTCGGCATCAGATCAGCTGAGTCTGTGCATCATTTTAAAAAGCTTTTAAAAACCCACATGTACCGACTGGCATTTGTGCAATAATCTTAATGTTTTATTGTCTTATCCATTTCCACTATTTTATCTTATGCCTGTTTACTGTTTTTCTGTATGATGTTTTCTTACTTTCTAATTGCTTTATTGTTTCAATGATATTGTATTTGTATTTTGTGATGCACCTTGTAACCTTGGTTTTGAAAGGTGCTATAGAAATAAAGTTATTATTATTAACGTTCCACTTTAGGCAGCTCGCTCAAAGTAGACCTGCAGATGGACTGTAGGCATTATGGTGTGTGTGTGTGTGTGTGTGTGTGTGTGTGTGTGTGTGTGTGTGTGTGTGTGTGTGTGTGTGTGTGTGTGTGTGTGTGTGTGTGTGTGTGTGTGTGTGTGTGTGTGTGTGTGTGTGCGTGTGTGCGTGTGTGCGTGTGTGTGTGGTTCTCGCACCCTGCGGGGTACAATCATGGAGACTGGTTCGATGAGGCTCTTGGTGGTCACCAGCTTGTAGAAGCGGAAGACCTCGCACGAGGTGACGTCCAGCCCCCTCTTGGGCATCACGCCTGGGGGAGGGGGACAAGCAGCGGGAGGGGGGTTATTGAGGAACACATCAAGAGCTTCCTCTTTGGCGGTCAGTAGACATGTTTTAGGCTTGGCATCGGGGGGCTTAAAGATACTGTGGTGTGTTTACATCGAGAGCATGTTTCAGTTGCACAAACCTTTTGAATAGGTAATGTGTTACCTAATCAACCCCTATTGCTACTACCGGTACTTACTTATGATTAGTACTTTGAACAGATGCTTCGTTGAAAGTGATTTACAGGCATTTCAGATGTTATGAAGGAGCAGGTAGGGGTTAGGCCAGCATACAGTTAGGCCTCAAAGATCAGGGATCGACCCCAAAACCTTTCAGGCTGCCATCATGTTCCAGCCAGTACTTCCACTTGTGATATAACAGGTTTAATTTGTCATGCACAGTATGGTATTCAAAGTGGTTTGTCAACTGACTATGATTTAAAGCCCTCTCTTAAGTGTACGCCTGGGCCCTATTGACTGGCTAAAGTATTATTATTTAGAAATGGGATTTTACTGTATTAATGAAATGTTGATAATATAGTAGTAACATTTGAATCCTTCTGTATGGCTCAAATAGATTTATTTATTAAAATGTAGGGTCTAGTTAAAACAGTAAATCATTCTTAGTCTTGAATTAAACCATTGTGTGTATACTCAATGCCAGTATACCGTATGCCTCTTTCAACATAGCCACAGTTGTTATATGTGACCAATGTGCGGTCGGTTTCGTGTATTCGTAGTGCTTGTTGTTCAGCCTCTTTTGGATATTCAAATACCGCAGGTCTATTTGCACGTGAAGTTCTCTAGTAGATACAAAACCATTACCCACACAGATCCGATTTATGATGACAACCTTAATCCATAGTATAATAGTGAAGAGGTGAATGGCATCTTCACTGTGTTAAACCATGTTTTAAGAGATTGCACATGTTCCTGTCTGGCCCTAATAGTCTGCAGCTGTGGCTCATTGGTTAATTGAGCCACACTCATTCTGGTGCTCCTTAAGAGGGCCAGAGTTCTTGACTGGAGGGAGGCTCAAGTTGTGCGACTGTTGTGCTAGTTGTTTTTAAGTAAAAAAATATGCTTTTTAACAACAACCATGTGCTTTGAGGAAACTCTTTTTCACAATACTATAATATCAGAGACCACAGGCATAAAGAATTGAATATATGAACGCCTCCATTGTTGTAGTTCTCTGGAATGATCCGTGGAACAGCCAGCCAGAGGAACTGAGGGCATCACGATCTGCCAATATTAATATAACAAAATCTTGAAACAGACCTCTTTAGTGAAGCTTACTTGTAATCCACTAATCATGTGGTATGTGGTCTAAATATTATTCATTATTTTATGTTGATATTTTAAACTCAATGAACTTATTACTCTAGTTCAGCTGTTACCTTCATCCACCACGTTATACTGCTGTATTGAGAGGTGCTCTCTAAATACGGTATGAGTGACCCAGATGTACAGGGCGTAGCGTGGGGCCTTACCCATTCCTTTCTGAGGCAGCAGCGAGCGGTAATCCGTGAGATAGTGCAGGTAGGGCTTCTCCACGCTGATCTCATAGTACCGGAAGCTTGCGTCGCCCTGGGACACAGGGCCCGGCGAAATGCATTAACACCCGCTATGGGTCACCACGTCATGATCGTTTTATAATGACAGCTGGGGTGTGTGAGACCCACCTTGCCCACGACGTACAGCATGTGTGTGTCGGGGTCGTAGAAGGGGAACAGGATCCCCGACCCGCCGTCCAGGTCCTCTTGCAGCAGAGGCACAGAGAGGTCGTCCTGCGCCAGAACAAGCACACGTGCACACACACACACAGACACACAGACACACAGCACACACACACACACACACACACACACACACACACACACACACACACACATATAGCCACGCACACACACACACACACACACACACACACACACACACACACACACACACACACACACACACACACACACACACACACACACACACACACACACACACACACACACACACACATATATATGCGCCCGCATACACACACAGACACACACACACACACACACACACACACACACACAACATACACACACACACACACACACAGACACACACATACACACACACACACACACACAGTTGCATGCACACACAGTTGCATGCACACACAGTTGCACGGACACACACACAGACACACACATGCACGTGAACAGTCAATGGCTGTTGTTGTGAATACCAGTCCACCATTAATGCATCAACATCATCTCTAGAGCAGGGCTCTATCACTAATCCCTACTGACATAATCCTCAACCCACTTGTGCGCATCGAAATGCAACGCAGGACATTTCAAAGACCCACTAGTTCACGTATCTAATGTTTCTACTAAGAAGGTCACCATAACACGTCATTTAAACACAACATTATTTAATATCAAATGACGTTGGTCACCACTTGTGTATCTCGCTGTCAAATTCAAAACTGTGTCAGCCAATTTGTCCACCAGATGGCAGAGTTTCACCAATTCATGAAGAGAATCATCATCATTCGAGAAATCCTTTTTATAGTTTTCTTCCCATCTATAATTTCTCAACCACATGTCCCGCTGAGGGCTTCTAGTTAATCTTTGGTTCACAATACTAGCTAGCGGTGCTAACTACATATTCCTCCTTCTAACACTTCTAACGGCATAGTTTTAGTTAAACGAGTCTTTCTGGTGAACAACTAACAGTCTTCCGCTGTTGTCCAGCAGCATAGCCGTGTGTCTTGCAGTGGTGGAGGTCTTTCCTGCATGGGCAGTCCTACCTGCTTCCACAAAGCTATCTGTCGGACGTTCCAGATCGAGGTTCCTGTGGTCAGGATCAACTTCAGGTTGCCCAGGATCAGTACCTTGGCAGCTCTGTGGATCTTGGTCTTGGACTCCTACGGACAAAAATAATGTGTCAAAGTTGTTCACTGAAGATGTTGTGCACTGAGGATAGGTTTTTCATTGTAGTTTTGTAGTGTTTGTTGCTTTCTATTTATACCTATTTTTATTTAACGAGTGTCCTTGTCTTGTTGCTGTGCCAACCACATTTCCCACCCGGGATCAATAAAGTGTGACCTCCCTTAAGTGTCAATTAAACTTTATAGTATCATTTGTTATTTGGTGGACCCTTTTATGCAAAGTGTCTTGTGAGTGTTTCCATTCTTAGCATGGGTTGCCCTATTTGGAATCCAAGCCCTGACCCTGGAAGTGTAAACACCTTGCTCTACCAGTAAAGCGGGGCGGGACCACTTAGGTCAATCCACACCTACGAAAACAATATTTTTTAATCTTTAGTCACCCAATAGAGTGCTGAAACAATGCTTCTGCCGTACGATCAATCTGAAATCCTCAATGATCGGCCTGTTACAACATCCAGGGTGCTTCAGGGTAAAAATAGACAACAGAAAACCAGGCAGTTTTTCTGTTGTGTCAAGCAGTTTTTTCTCTCCTTTGGTATCAAATGATTGTTGGTCTATTTTTATCTGGAATCTAAATCTGATACCAGTACTGTGTCTATCCAATATTGTTAATGATCTCTGAAAAACACAGTGTGCCAAACATTTCAGTGCCACCATGTTCAAACTATTAAGGTGAACTGTCGACAAATAAATAAAACCATCAAAACGTTATGCTAAACCGTCGCGCCGGTCTGCCTACCACCGAGTTAGGCTTTTAGAGAAAGTGCCAGAGCTCCTGCTGTCGTGAGTTATTAAACGCTGTTCTCAGGTCAGTAGAGCTATGTGCTTAGCCTGACCTGGCTAGGACGTGTTAGTTATGGCTGTGTGGTGCCGGAGAGAAGGGGGTTCTGTAGTACATGAAGTAATACATTGGGTGGGGGCGAGGTTCTTACACAACGCCGGCGGATGTGGCTGAGGAATGTGTGATACCATGGTGTCATCTCGTAAGAGCAACGTACCCGGTCGCGCTGCTAGGGAATGAATCACGCCACTGGTTTTAAACCTCACGTGTCATTCTTGCTTCAAAGAAAGGGCCGCCCCAGTTTCAGAGTAAAAGCCTCGTGGGTTTTAAAATACACATGTGTTTACACTTCCATGCACTGACAGAAAGAACCTTTTGAAAAATAGAAAAATGACCACCAAATATATTCAAACAACAACAGTGTGAGTCTGGCATCAGAGATCAGAAGAAGGGCCCCTGAAGTCTAAAAATAACAGCTAACTGGTAGAACATGGGAGCCAGGGGTGCAATTCTGACTCTCCTTACCATTCATGCCCACACATGTCATTGTGTTGTTTGTCAGATGCTTTAACATAAGCTGTCCATTATGAATGGCATATCGTACAAGCACACACACCCTTATATGGACACAACAACAAACACACACACACACACACCCCTACCTGCAGAAGGCTCCCAGTCTGAGGTTCTATGAGCCGGACGTTGCGGTCTTTGCAGGTGGTGGCCATGAGGCTACCGTCGGTGCTGAAGGCCAGGGAGAGGACCACGTCAGGGTGGTGGCCGATGGTCCTCAGGGGGTTCTTTATCACCTGCTCCGGGCAGTCCAGGTTCCAGATCATCACCTGCACACAAACACACACACACACACACACACACACACACACCATCGACACACACCAACACACACACACACACACACACACACACACACACACACACACACACACACATGGACACACACGCAAGCACACACACATACACACACACACATATGGACACACACAAACACACACACAAACAAACACACATACACATGGACAGACAAACACAAACATGCATGAACACACAGGGACAGACAGAAACACATGCAGACACCCACTCACACAAAAACACACACACACACATGAAGACACAAACACACAAAAACATGGAGACACACACACACACACGCACGCACTCATGAACACACAGGGACAGACACAAACACATGCAGACACCCACTCATGCCACACACAAACATGCACACACACACACACGCAAACACACACACACACACACACACACACACACACACACACACACACACACACACACACACACACACACACACACACACACACACACACACACACACACACACAGACAATGCACATGCCCACATGGATGCAGGCACGCCGACACACGCGTACAAACACACATGCACGAGCATACACACAAACACAAACACACAAACGCACACAATTCAAAACACTTGAAATTCAACAACTGTAGCGTGTCAGACTAGCATTGGTACAGGAAGCTCCGGCTCCTCCACCAAGCCTTTAGCCAGCCTGGCTGCCCCTGCTGACCTGGAGCCCATACCTGCCTCGTTGCTTAGCGATGCACTCCTGACCACAATACACAGAAACAAAAACACACACAGACACACCCATGCAGGCCATTTGCATCAGTACAAGCGCCGCGAGAGAGGCGAATGCAAAGTGGAATTAATCCTTAATTTGCGTTGACTCACAGAGCATGCAGGAGGGAACGTGTTGAGGACTTCAGGATCAGGATTGGGCGTGAGCTCTCAGACGCACACATGCACACACCCGCAGACAATCACACGCAGACGCTGATGGGACACATAAAACCGCATGCACACAGACACACACACACACCCACCCAGACACCTTTTATTGATGGTCTTTATAGGTCAAGGGAGTAGCGATCAGCATGGTCATTACCATAATCTCAACCACACACTCCTGACTGCTCCAACTCACTTGGTGATCTCATCTCATTCCTCAACACAGAACAGAACTGCAACAGAATATGGTATAGGTGTGTGTGTGTGTGTTGTGTGTATATATCTTAATAGATTTAAATGTGTGTGTGGTAGTGTATATTATATATATATATACACAATTGTGTGTGTTAGTGTGTGTGTATATCTATTTCTATATCTATATAGATACCGGTATATATATAAGTATGTGCATAAATATGTATACGAGCGTTATGAGCAAGCATGCTTGTGCGTGCATGCGCGTGCTCGTGTGTGTGTGTGTGTGTGTGTGTGTGTGTGTGTGTGTGTATATCTTCATTTAAATGTGTGTGTGTTAGTGTGTATTATATATATATACACAATTGTGTGTGTTAGTGTGTGCGTACCGGTATATCTATTTCTATATCTATATCTATATAGATATATATATATATTGTGTGTGTTATATGTGTGCGTGTGTGTGTGCGTGTGTGTTTGTGTGTGCCTGTGTGTGTGTGTGCGTGTGCGTGCGTGCGTGCGTGTGTGTGGTGTGTGTGTGTGTGTGTGTGTGTGTGTGTGTGTATGTGTGTCTGTGCGTGCGTGTGCGTGTGTGTGTGTGTGTGTGTGTGTGTGTGTGTGTGTGTCTGTGCGTGCGTGTGCGTGTGTGTGTGTGTGTGTGTGTGTCTGTGCGTGCGTGTGTGTGTGTGTGTACCTGGTAGTCATACGCGGTGCTGAACAAGATGTTGCTGGCGGTGGGGTGCCACTCCAGCAGGCTCACCCGGCGGCTGTGGCCCTGCAGCTCCTTCCACGGCACCGTCAGGTTCCTCAGCAGGCCCTGAGGGGGGACCTCCCACACCTTCACCTGGAGCACACACACACACACACAGACACGTTTATATATCTACACACACAGACAGACACGTTTATATATCTACACACACACACACACAGACAGACACGTTTATATATCTACACACACAGACAGACACGTTTATATATCTACACACACAGACAGACACGTTTATATATCTACACACACACACACACAGACAGACACTTTTATATATACACACACAGACAGACACGTTTATATATCTACACACACACACACACACACACACACACACACACACACGTGTTAAGACATCTACACACATACACAGAGACAGACACGGTTATACATCTACATTCTACACACACATACACGTTGAGACATATACACAACATACACACACAGAGAGAGGTATATACAGTACATCTACACCCCACACAAACACACACACACACACGCACACACACACACACGTTTATGCATACGGAGCACACGTGCACGTTTATACACACATGTGCCACAAACTGACACCCACCCAAACACCCAAACTGGCACACACACACACACACACACACACACATCACACACACACACACACACACACACACACACACACACACACACACACACACACACACACACACACACACACACACACACACACACACACAAAGTTGTACACCTATACACCATCACATGCACACAGGCACCACACACACACACACACACACACAAACACACACACACACACACACACACACACACACACACACACACACACACACACACACACACACACACACACACAAACACACACACACGCACACACATGGACACACACAATCAATAACTGTCCACTCAGTGTTTGGAGAAGCTGGAGACATTGTGAGCTGTAAAGTAAACGGTGGACGGTTCCTTTCAACGTACGGTGTAGAGTTTCAATAACAACACGACCCTGAAAGTTTATAATAACTGGTGATGATAGCCAACAGTAGCTTGTGAGCTACAGTGATCACTCTCTTCCCATCTGTGGTGTTCACAGTTGGTTTTCATTGGAAACGAACGGTAAATAACATGTTGTTTGTCAGAGCCATTGTCATGTTTTTATGTAAATGCATTCCCTCCCTCTCTCTCTGTCTCTACCAATGCAAGGTATTGTGTCTAGCCCAACATGCCAACATGTTATCCTTATGAATTATTTAACTGTGACACATCAATCACTGAACAATCATGGAGGTGAAAGAGGAATCTGTCAAACTGATAGCTGCGTACCATTGAATCATTCCCTTCATGCTGAGTGCATTCCAAAAGGGGTCCTCATAATGAAGGCCACTTTGTTCTTCACATCTTAGCAACCACAGAGCACCCTGTTCCTCATACACCTCATCTGCTGCTAGGATCCCTATCTGCTTTAACGACCTGCTTGGAAGTGTGGCCGTGGACTTGTGGGTGGGTGTGTTGTGTGAGTGCGTACGGTGCGTGTGTGTCGACTAACCACGATTCACTCAGATGCAGTGTGTGTGTGTGTGTGTGTGTGTGTGTGTGTGTGTGTGTGTGTGTGTGTGTGTGTGTGTGTGTGTCTGTCTGTTTGTGTAGACTAACCGTGGTGTCCTCAGAGCAGTATGTGTGTGTGTGTGTGTGTGTGTGTGTGTGTGTGTGTGTGTACGTGTGTGTGTGTGTGTGTGTGTGTGCAGACCGTGGTGTCCTCAGAGCAGTGTGTGTGTGTGTGTGTGTGTGTGTGTGTGTGTGTGTGTGTGTGTGTGGTGTGTGTGTGTGTGTGTGTGCGTGTGTGTGTGTGTGTGTGTGTGCGTGCGTGTGTGTGTGTGTGTGTGTGTGTGCAGACCATGGTGTCCTCAGAGCAGTGTGTGTGTGTGTGTGTGTGTGTGTGTGTGTGTGTGTGTGTGTGTGTGTGTGTGTGTGTGTGTGTGTGTGTGTGTGTGTGTGTGTGTGTGTGTGTGTGTGTGTGTGCAGACCGTGGTGTCCTCAGAGCAGGAGGCTATGCAGTAGTCGTTGAAGGGGTTCCACTTGAGGTCCAACACGTTACTGCGGTGGCCCGTGACCTTGGGGTGGTGGGGGTCCACCTTCCCTGTCTGGAGCAACACAACTCGTCATTAGAACACACACACACACACACACACAACCTGTACAACACAGCACAACACAACACTAACATTAACACACACACACTACCTGGACAACACTAACACTAACATAAACACACACACAAACACACACACACTTCCTGCAGAAAAAAACACTATAGTAAATGAACAGAGGTTATCGATACTACAGCCATGAATAATTTAGCCCCTGGGCCCGTTTAATACTGTGTTTCTGTACCCATCCCTACTTGTTAGGAACCATTATAAATGCCAATATTAAGTTATTGTACAGTTAGGATCCGTCTGATTGTTTTGGCTGTATGTTGTTGTTCAGACTAGTTACAATTTACAAGACCTTTAAGCTACCACATGTAAAAAAAAACTCCAGTTACAATGAATGAACACATGAATGACCTCTCTACTTTGACATTCCTATTCATTATGTGTCTCTTTTGATTGGTGCTGCAGTACGGCTTTAGTAGGCCCCGCCCCCGCCCCAGTGAGAGGTGCAGACAGACTCCTGCGTTTGCTGTCTGCTTGGACATTTCTGTGTGCTTGTGATTCAGAGATCCTCCTCACAGGTTTGGGCAGGTAAACTCGACCTGGAAACTAGAACCGTAAAATCACAAACCCTTCAACAACAACACACCTTTAAGATAAATAATCCATTTTCTACATTTATTTGTATATTAGGGGGAGTATTGATGTAATGTAACTTAATAGCAACTGGTTTGTTTTACAGACGTTTGTCGGTTTTGGATAGATCGTGGTTTCTTGGTAAACAGAGAATTGCTCCGAGGTACATTTGGTATTTAGTGTCAAAACTATTTATTGCTATCGCATCCGTCGTGTTCGTTTCTGTTTCTCTGACACAAGACAAAGACACTCACGCTCGGTGTGTCTGGAGCACACAAACTTGCATGTGTGTGTTCCGTCTCGTCTGTGGAAACTTAGAAGACTTTCCAAAAGTGAAACGATAAACAGATAAATAAACTCCAGGTGGGGGATGTCATTCCTGAGCTCCTCAGCACTGTATCTGCCCACGCCGGAGGGAAGAGGTGATAAATCTGCCAAACCCTCTTAAGAGGGGGGAGTGATGGGAGAGGAGGAGTCGGAAGGAGGAGGGGGGAGGGAGAGGGGGAGAGAGCAGGAGGGGGAGAAAGGGTGAGAGTACAGAAAGATATGTGATCTGCCATGGATGCTTCTGGCACCAGTTGAGAGTAGGAGTGTAAACTCAACTCAACGCAGTGTGTGTGTGTGTGTGTGTGTGTGCACCAGTTGTGAGAGTAAGGTTGAGTGTAAACTCAACTCAACGCAGGTGTGTGTGTGTGTGTGTGTGTGTGTGAAAGAGAGAGAGAGGGGGGGGGGGTTGTAAAGAGGGGATTGGCCCGGCAACACAGTAATGAAATATGAGTTGTGTTTGTTTAGGGATCGCCGCGGCGACGGCTGGCAAGATCACTGTGATAATTATGCGAGGCTCATTTCTATTTCAATGTGTTTCATTCACCGCTTCCAGAATTGTGGTAGTTATTAGAAGTTTGATTTCCGTTTGATTTCTAGAGCTTTAGGAACTGTGATGATTACATTAACTTGTGGAGTATGATCTAGCACTTCCTTGACGTTGATAATTATGAAGGGGGGGAGGGATCATATTTGAACACGTGATGTAAAAAGAAGCTTCGGGATTAGCTGATGGGAGACTTTGTCTTTTCTAGGGCAACCCCGGCTTCATGGTGTTGAAGACAAAAAATGTGAAGGACCAACTAAACATAGCTGTCATTTTCATCCAAAGAGTGTGTGTGTATGTGTGTGTGTGTGTGTGTGTGTGTGTGTGTGTGTGTGTGTGTGTGTGTGTGTGTGTGTGTGTGTGTGTGTGTGTGTGTGTGTGTGTGTGTGTGTGTGTGTGTGTGTGTGTGTGTGTGTGTACGCGTGCTTGTGTGTTTGTAGCAAAGGTCTGTTTGTTGTCATGGTTTAGCAGTCATTGTTCTCGCTCAATGCCGTCAGACGGCATATCAGCTCCATAAGTCTTGTTTAAATGTTCCTTCTTGGTTTGCTTCGTCCAGACAACCCAAACAAACATCCAGGCGTTTGTCTGAAAAGCCTTTGGTTCTACTTCTGTGTGTTTGTTTTCAGAGCACATACAATTAACCGTGTATATTGTGTATACGCAGTTTTCTTTGTAAAAGCGTATTATTTTCTTTCTTGCACAAACATAATTTTCAGAGCGAGAGAATCACTTTTTGACCAACAAATCAGTGGGTCCTGATTTGTACATACAATAAGACACCACACATAAGAACAACTTCTCGGCTGTCGTAACTGTTGACAGCGGCTCTTATGCCTACTCTTCTGCGATGCTGCAGGTTTTGTTGGCGTTTCATTCTTTACGGCTGATGCTTCCCTATGGTCGTGGTTGGTTGTCGTATTTCGTTAGTTTGTGACGTTTTGCGGCGGTTGTGTTGTCAGGTTGTCGTCTGTTTGTTAGCTAACCATTGTTTAGGTTGCTCAGTGGTCGCGGCTTGAGGTCATTGCTTGGGGGGCAGGGCTTGGGGGGTGGGGGGGGGGCGGACTCACGTGGTGGAGGGTCAGCACCACGAAGGACCCCCCGCCGGCGCTCTCGGTGATGACGGCGAGGAAGCGGGGGTTGACGGCGCAGAGGTGGTTGTCATGGACGCTGCGGGTGATGGGCACGCCGTCGTAGCAGGCTTCCTTGGAGGCCGGCTTGCCGAACACGTGGCGGAACTTGGAGCAGCGGTACTGAGGTCGCCATGTCATCTGGGAGGGGAGGAAGACACTTTACCAAACGAGGCCAAACAGCTTATGGTGTCACCAGCAGACTTCCTGGCATGCAAGTTTACACAAAAGCTAACACCGAACCTTGGCATGATATTACACAGCTTCTAGCAATTAGCCTGTAGTAATAAAAAAACACTGTCCTCTTTACTGTTGAGGTATTGCTTGAATCCAAAGCCACTTACAGTGACTACAGAAACATGACATTAAGGAGACAGGAGGGAATAGGCTCCTAGCTCTAGGATGTGTCTACATTAGGAATCGAACCCAGTACGATTCAGCCTGGGAGTCCCATACCCAAGCCGCTAGTTTTGCTCCTCTTATTCCTACAAGTTTACAAAGAAAACCAAACACCAGTGTCCGTCAAACAAACTTCATCAACAAAATCGAACATTTACTCTATACAGCCCAAAGTGGCAAAACATTCACTTTCATGAAAGGATGATACAAAACATTACGTAACATCGACAAAATCTGACCAAAAAATGACTGAAAGCAGGCGATTGTCAATTTTGATAATGCGTGTGTACAAGAGCAGTCAGACTGAGCCCAGGGCAGGTCAGAGAGTGTCCACAGACGCTGCGTGCAGGGCCGTCCTGTATGTTATTAGTGGGCTAACTCTGGGGCCTGCCAGCATGTCTGCTCTCCCTCCGTCTACGCTCCCTCTGGCTACCAGCTAGACGCCGTATATATGTGTGAGTCGATAGTTTACTCTAATCGTTCAGGTTTTTCAAATGATAAAAAAAAAAAGCAAAGACAATAATTAAACGTTTCAAATGATCACATGTAAAAATTATAATCTTGTTTTAATTGTTATTACTGTCCCGTCACACTACCTGTGACCCCGAAATGTCCTGCATGCAACTCTAACTCTAATTTGATATCTTATCGTATTATCTTCTTATCATAGCCTATACCCGCACATCACCATGGCGACACCCCCAAAACAAAGTAAAACAACAAATCGAAATTCCGAGTTGTGCTTCAGTTATTCACCGTTTATTGGGTAGGAAAGAAAAAAAAAACAGCAGCGACGAGGCCAGCTCGGCCCAGCGGCCGGCGTCTTTAAATAAACCAGCGGCCGGGTGACATCACCGCCCGGCCGGTGGAAATAACAGAGTACTGGTCGGAGGGGAGGGGACCACTGCACCACCGCGCCACGGAGGGCGATGGAAACAAGCGATGTGGATGACATGGGACCGGCGGGAGGGGAGGGGAAGGAGGAAGAGGAGGCAGGGAGGAGACGAAATTCCCTTTTTTTCCTTGTCAAAACGGAACCTCTGGAATCAAACACCAGGGACAGGGAGTAACAGGAGGAGCAGGAAGAGAAGGACTCGACCCAGAGGGCGGAGAGAGGGCTGTTAGAGACAGAGAGTGATGGAGAGAGAGAGAGAGAGAGAGAGAGAGAGAGAGAGAGAGAGAGAGAGAGAGAGAGAGAGAGAGAGAGAGCGAGAGAGACAGAGAGAGAGAGAGAGAGAGAGAGAGAGAGAGAGAGAGAGAGAGAGAGAGAGAGAGAGAGAGAGAGAACATCCAACACCACCTCATTGGAATGTTGAAATGACATGGTGTTCCTAAGGCCTTGGCGAGCATGGTGAGACCAGCCATGGGGGAGGCCAGCCCTCACGGAGGCCAACCCCGACGGCATGACGGCCTTCAGTAAACACAGGAGTCAGAACTCCGCATTGTTCAGGGACACAATCCTCGTAGGACAAGGCACGGCCCACGTGGCCAACTACTCTCGCCGACTAGAGCTGGAGACTCAACAATCTCAGTGCAAAACCACTATTCTTCATTCAATCTAAAACATAATTCACGGCATAAGCGCAAAACCATCAGCCATCGAGGGCCCTCCTGTCTCGGGGTCTGTTAGATGTCAGGTAGCACACCAGGCTGACAGTCACCTGTCAGGAGCATGAACCACTGTGCCAGTGACCCCCCCACTAACCCGTCAGCTGCTCCTCTACTGCACATGACAGTCGTCTGGTTCGCATGACAGTCATTGTTTGTTAAATGATGAACCGCTGTCTGAGTCAGTTCCAAACGTTGACAATTATTCCAACGTTCAAAGTGATTTTTGAAAAGGCTTATCCATCGAACACATGGACACTAAATGGAGTACCTTGAGGGCAATAAAAAGAAAAGGAACTTTGAATTTTGTGCGCGTGTGCGAGTGAGAGTATATTTGTTTTTCTGTGTGTTGTGTGTGTTGTGTGTAGTGTGTGTGAGAGTGTATAGGTGTTTTTCTGTGTGTTGTATGTGCATGCGCGTGTATTTGCGCATATGCGTGCGTGCGTGTGTGCAAGAGTGTATTTTTGTGTCTCTTTGCATGTGTGTGTATGCGTGTTTGTGTGTAAACAGTAGGCTGAAAGTGACAGCTAAGCAGCCTTGACAGGTGCAGGTTCCTTCATCCGAACAGGGTCACCTCAACACCCCACCGTCTCATCTCCAACAGAGGGGCTTAAACCAGCGGGGGGCCTGGAAAAATCCGCTGTTAATCTTGATATTTTTAGATACTTTCTCCCTCTCATCTTCCATCAGTCGGTCAAAGACGTTGCGTTGGCTTGTTTGGTGTCGACACAGATATGATGA
>OLKM01000112.1:75000-310000 GCA_900291075.1 Melanogrammus aeglefinus | reverse complement strand
AAAGGGACAGACAGAACTGGAGTCGGCTAGACCCATTATCCTAGCTACTAGGATCCTCAAGTTCAAATGTCACAGACAGAACAATCATTTTCAATCTTTAAGTGAGCGACGTCTCCAAGTCCTTAAGACGTCGTAAGGCAATCTACCTAGTACTTTCATGTCAAAGTCTTCAACGGTAAATAAGCATATGTTCATGAAAACACAACGTTGTCACGTCGTAAACCGGGCTCCTTTCCAAAGATCTGAAGATCGATGTCTTCGATAATGACAGATCAGGCATCACAGGCTAATAACTAGCTGACTGTGAGAAACCGGGCCAGAAGCTTTGACACCACAGGTCCCTAAAGGCCTTCCTCCCCCTGCTAGAACGTATCCTTGGTGATTAGCAGGCTGGCTGTTTTTAAAACACCTGGTTTCAGCGGCAAGGGCAACCCAAACGTTTGCGTTAACCATATCAATAACTGTGGTTTTGACCATGTGTGTGGGAATGTGCTATCCTAGTTGAATATTTCTCTATGCGGGTGAATCCTACTGCTAAACGCTAAGCATCACTGAGCAAATAGCAGTAACCTATTGACTCCCTCCCTGGTGAACCACCAGTAAATAACCAACCACCTGGTACAGAACTATCTGGACATCTTGATTCACAACGCTTGACACAAAGAATCTGGAAAATAATGTCGAAAACGGATTTCTAAAAATGGGATTATAAAGAGCTGAATTCAAAAACATGAATCAAAAACCTTAAACACAAATCCAAGAAGTTAAAGATTTAAAAACGAAAGCCTGGAATTCAAAAAAAAAAAAGAAGCAAAATGTGAATCAGAAACCTTAATAATAAACTCTGTTAATGATTGGATCAGAGGACCAATGACAGCCTGTGCTACTATAGTTCTGATAGCTAGACTTGTAGCCAGTGGAAACACATGAGTTTGAACGGAGCCATGGTGAAGTGCATATTAAATAAATCCATCAGGAGAACAATGAGGAAGGAGATAATTATCTGGTTTATGTGTCTTAACAGGCCAGGCTGGGACCAAAGTACACTGACGCAAGCCACCAGGCTTGCAGTATGTCTTTACTTGCCTTAACTCGAGTCTGAATGCTACACACACACAGACACGCCGATATATACACAAACAGACAGACAGACAGACACACACACGCACACACACACACACACACACACACACACACACACACACACACACACACACACGCTCTAGACAGACTATAAATCTTAAGAGCACACCACCAGTACAAACAATGTGACAATGAGGTTTCTATCTATGAAATATCAGAGAGCCCAGCATAGAGAAACAAAGAGATGAGGTGAAATGAGCTAAATAAATATCCATTGAATAAAATAATAACAAAGATAACCTTGAGGGTGCAAAAAAATGTATACTTAGGACAACCTGACATTGCATTTTTGAGGTAACTGAGGTAATGGTTGGTCTGACTTCTGATGAGGCAGATATTGCAGCAGATATTTCTGCGTGTCTGTGCGGCGTTACCTCATTCCTCCAGGGCTGATTCCAGAAAAGGTCAACATTAAGCATGAGGATGTGACACTTTTCTCATTGGATGACATCAAAGCCCGGCCTGTGCAACGGCTTTGGCAGCCGACTGGTGGTGGATTTCACAGCCAGTAAATCTGAAGTTTTGAGGTTTTTTTTTTTAGATATTAATGGCCAGCGCAATACGAACAAGGCATGTGTACATGCATACAAAAAAACACATGCGTTTGCCCTTATGCAGACAGAACACGTACGCAGCCTCAAACACACACGCTGACACACACCTTTTCCAGTATTAACCCAAACATACACCTTACATGTCCAACCCACATGTGACACATCTGTTAAGAATAAACTATGGGAACACAAGAAGTTAATCAGCCATATAAATAAAGAAACAAAGAGGGACTAATTCAGAACACATATTGAAAGAGAAACCTGGATTGCCAAATTCTTCGGGTTCAAATTCTTGACAGCATTTAAATAAAAATAAAATAGGAAACATGTTGGGAGTTTTTCCCCAGAACCACCTGAAACACAAGGAACAGAGGAACCAAGAGAACACGCCCACATCCCAGAATATGAATAAAACCTGTACTCTTATGGATCTAGTTATTTATCAGACGCTTTTCCAGGGTGACTTACTGCGCATTCAGACACAGGTTTATATAATTGGGGGTGAGGGCCTCTTGCCCAGGAAGGCCAATAGGTTGGTTGTGGACATTGGGGATCAAACCCAAGACCTTTTTTGTTTGGGAATGAACCACTTCAACCAGATTATTCTTTCCATAATGTACATCAATGTATAAAAGGTATAAACAAAGATAAAACAAAGTGTCCACCAGCAGGGTAAGGAGCCAAGAGCAGGCCATGAACCTAAACCAAACAGGACTGCAACAGGGCCATTAAGTGTCCATAATTAACAGACTAACTGCAACCCTTTGATCTAAAATAAGAACACAGAGCCTCCAGATACTGAAAAAGGATGCCCCTCTCCACGATACTCAATTGCTCAAATCAACATATTCAAACAGGAATGAGGAAGATTCATAGCTAGAGGGGGAAAAACCTGCAAAGTGTCTATCTTTGTTCCTGAAATATGTGGTTGGTTTGGCCCCGGCTGACTGGTGAGAGGTTAGAGTGTATCATGACCAAACCAAACCTCATCCCTGTCCTTCTCTCTGGAGAGAGTCCCTTCTCTACCACGGCCTGGTAGAATGAGGTTAGTAATGTGAAATTTGCCATCAACCTATCCTACAAACGGTTCAAACTATGTTTAAATGCCGGGTAGCATCAATCGACCACGGCTATGGTATAAATAAATAAACTTAATTATAGTCCTTCAATGCAAAATTAGCACTGTTGTCATCGTGACAGGATAGCGTCATGATAAATCAATATTGGCATCTGTACAGTAGCTTATGAGGGCCAGCAAAGAAATGTCATGTCTGTGGTTCTGTGACATAACTATAAGGACTGAGTGAAAGCTAAATGGTTCCAGCCCTACTTAAACAAACTCAGTTATGACGTTATCCTCTGCTCTATATTAATCTATTTACTCTGTGTGCACTCTGTATGTGCACACACAAAACACTACCACTGCAGTACAAAATACCAGCCAGGCATGTCCAACTGAGGCCCAAATCAATGCCTTTATTCGCTAAGAGATGACGGTGTCGGATTACACGTAAATGATATAATGGAAGTAGAGAGAGAGAGAGAGAGAGAGAGAGAGAGAGAGAGAGAGAGAGAGAGAGAGAGAGAGAGAGAGAGAGAGAGAGAGAGAGAGAGAGAGAGAGAGAGAGAGAGAGAGAGAGAGAGAGAGAGAGAGAGAGAGAGAGAGAGAGAGAGAGAGAGAGAGAGAGACAGAGACAGAGACAGAGACAGAGACAGAGACAGAGAGATTATGTTATAATGCTTCGAATTACCAGGGCATTATAATAGACTTAAAAGGTTAGTGTGTGAAAGTAAGAGTAAATCTTCTTTCCGCCATGAAAAATAGGTATTTCTAAAGTTAACTTTAAGGAAGGAAAGAAGATAAGAGGTTAAACATAGAAATATCAAAGAAAATTTGGTTAAATGTTGCACAATTATGCCAACTGACCACAAGCGAAATTAGATCAATCTCTGATGTTTTCTGAATGTTGAAATAGCCCCATTGTTTACTCACTAGGCAGATTCTTCTCAATTTTGTTGCATCTAAAATCACTAATGTTCACCACAATCACTATTTTGATTATTTACAAAATAAAATATAGCATTTATGATACAGCAAAGACCTATAAATCGCACCCATTCATGTAGAAATGTTGACTTTATTTTAATATTCCATGCGGTGCATCAATAATAAATATTCAGTAAAAAACTAATTGAAAGGGGATTATTTATTCATAGACATGAGAGCGACCACCAAAGATAACAACAGGCCATGAGGATCCCACTTAAACCTGTCCACATCCATTTTGTCACTGAGAAACGTCCGCTAAAGGCAGCCAGCTAGCTGCATCACAAAGCTAAGTCAAAGCTATCATTTCAGCCACTATCAACACAAAAGCAACAATAGCGTATTGTTACGTGGGAGCCATCTTCACCCAGCACACGCCCTACATCAAGCAGATTAATACCACTGCTAATCTGATAACCCTCATTAGCTAACAGTATTAGCAGGTTGTGATACGCCACCCAGTGTGTTTTGGCACGCTCGGCACGCTTGTAGCTTAATGCGTTGAAACCGAGTTGTTTATGTGTGTAACTACCTCGACGGTACTCCCTGTTCTGTTACTCTCTGCACTGCTGGCACAGCTTCTGTGTTGTTTGCAGCACCGATTTGAAGGTCACTTTAAAACCTTGACTTTTTCCAAACAAAACCGTTTGGGGAAAGGAAAAAATAAAAAAAAAGATAAAACAATCAATACAGAAAGCCATGCCAATGTCAGGTAGTAGTCCATCTTCCTAAAGTGCTCCATTATACAGAGGTCTGGGCAGGACTACCAGGTCGATAGGGAGGACAGCGTCCAGAAGGAAGAGGAGGCCCACCCTCGGCTAAATGAATTATGAATCAGCTTTGTCCTGACCCATCAGGCTAATGGTCATCAGGGCTCTTCTGAAGAGCTGAGCTACATGAGGCTCCACTAGGCTTATCCTAATAGACCATATGCACCTAACAGCCATGGTGAGTTGTGTGGGTCAACCTTTTTGAAACAACGGAAACCATGACAACCCAATGCATTGTGTCATATGGCCAATATGTGAAGGATATACCTTGATGACCGGGTGTCCCGGTAGTGATGCGGCCAAAGCGAAGCCAAGGTTGCTTACCAACAAAAACGAAATTTCATCCATGATTTTCCTTACATAATCTTCAATTGTATATGGACATTATTATTTCGAAGGTTGCCAAAATCACTTGATTTTTGAGTAATTCCCTTAGAGCCCGCCCCAAACATCAGTTAATCCTGAACAGTCAGACAGCTGTCACGTCATCAACATACGGTACAATATCCCAAACACTGACTCACAGTGAACATACTATGAACATGGGAGGGAGGAGAGAGAGAGAGAGAGAGAGAGAGAGAGAGAGAGAGAGAGAGAGAGAGAGAGAGAGAGAGAGAGAGAGAGAAGAGAGAGAGAGAGAGAGAGAGAGAGAGAGAGAGAGAGAGAGAGAGAGAGAGAGAGAGAGAGAGAGAGAGAGAGAGAGAGAGATTGGGTAAAGAGCTTTGGGGTATATATAGCAAGAGTATAGAGAGTACAGGAGAGCGAGAGATAGGAAGAATAGAATGAGAGAGAAGAGGGTTAGAGAGAGGATAATAAGGGAGAGGGATGGAGAGCGACAGAAAGAATGAGAAAAGAGAGAGAGCCAGACAGAGTGAGATACAATAAGGATAGAAAGTGACAGAGAGTGAGAGGCCTTTGACTACATGAAGCCAGGTGGCGTTGTTAAGTTCAAACAGTTTGTTAAGTTATACGGTAAAAGGCAACACGCGGCAATCAAAATGATTACTGACACAATGGGAGAAAGCAGGTGCTTGTCCAGAGAGCATGTTAGCCATGTCTTTAAACCACAATAGGTGGCATCACAAAAGCTGTTACCGCTCTGTTATATGAAGGCTGGGACAGTTGCGTAAGAGCATTTTAGGATTTCCTCAATGTTAGGTTGTTACGATGAGTACATAATAGTTATCCTCAACATCTACTCACAGATTGCTTCCTAAAGCCTGGGTTTAATAATATGATTATGGATTTCCTTATTTATTATTTTTGGTTCAAATATATTTTCTATAAATCTTTCAGGGGGGTAAGCTCACACTAATAGACACTACTGTTACTAGGAAAACATATATAATTGTAACACCCATTGTTAAATTGTGATGAAAAAACAATAATCAAGGGACAGAGTCCGTTTGACTAAAGGAAGGAATACGTGTACATACAATACATCTGCTTTGAGATAACACACGTTATCACAATATAAACCATTGTTATTAAATTACTTATTGCTGAAAGACGTTTAGTACTGCATGCACTCACGCATGTGCAATGCATTCACACACATACACACATGAATTAAGAATGCTATTAAAGTCCTATGAATCTGTATGTTAATTATTGTTGATTCGGCCCTGCTCATGTTGGACAAGCCCCACTTTTTCCAGCGTTTTTACGACCTGTGTGTGTGTTCAATAGACTGTGTTTTATTAGGGAGCTGCCAACCCACCCCACCTGTTCTGAGACACCACAAACCTCTGCAGGGACAGGCGACGTGTTGCTCACCTCTGCAGGTCTTTGCGTACGTAAAAGCAAGCAGCAAAAGGGGCGGGTCCAGGTAGGGACGTGGAACTTTGAGGATCTTCCCTTGCCGACACAGAAGGGTAATTTGGCCTTAGGCCTTTCAGGGCAGTTACACGCCTAGCAAAGTTGTTGGACTCCCAGCTGAAAGGTTGTGTGAGTCTATCTGTAGGCCCCCCGAGCAAGATGCCTGAGCCCTTGCCTACTTCTTAAGTAACATCACGTATCTACAAACCCAAACGTTTCATTGGGCAAAAGTGTCTAAATGACACTTTTGCCCAAATGACTGAAGAGTAAACCTAACTAGACAGCAAGGATGGTTTAAGAGGGGCTATGGCATTTATATTTCCAGTCAACAGGGTTCTCTCTGCCCCAACAAACGCCCACGTAGGGCCAGTCATTCACAGCCGTTGATGGCTGTTGGCGTGCTGAGTCGGGGTTGGCCGACATTCTATAGCTGGGTGTTGGTGTGTTCTCGGGCAGAGTGCAAGCAAGGACCATTATGAGTTACACCGGCTTCCTGAATTTATTAATGATTTTATTAATCAAACATCCCTTCAGTTTGAATCGCTTCGGGTCTAGTAAATAGCAAAGCAACGACTTCCTTTTGATTAGGTACATTTGGTGAATTGTGTATGACACATTTCTCCACACAATTAGCGATAGGGAGTAGTCTTTATTGTTCAGCATTGGATCTGCAAGGCTTCATAGCGTCTGCTCCTCCTAGTCCTCTCTGCACATTGCTATCTGCTGGTCCTGAGGCACGGGTCGTCCTCGCCAAAAGTCACACCTTCATTCCAAAGCAGCACCTGGACTCCCTAGTTTCGAGTTACGTATAGCCTGTGGCTGTACCGAACAGATAGCTTTCACATAGCTCACAAACCCTCCAGTTATTTAGCTGCTTATGTATAGGTACACTGCCGTTTGTGTGGCATACATCAGCTTATAAAGCAGTTGTATAGCAGTTGTATAGCAAACACATGATCAAATATGATATGAATAGGGCTTAAAAAGCGTCTTTGATCTCCATCATGGCATAATACAGTTAATACATAACTGAATGGATGAGTGACTAACATCACATTGACTGTGTGTGTGAATTCTGAATCTCGGTCATATGATGGTATTCCTCATAAGAATATGCCCTAGATATGGGCTTGTGTGTTTAGGGCTTTACATAACGATGCAGAAACGATTTTAACTCCAGCAGAGGAAGAATTAAAACAGAGGCACCCTTTATACACACACACATCATGGGCCTCCCTTCACCTGCTGTTCCGTTTGCCTGACTCATGGCGGGAAGGGGTCCTGGACAGCAGATAGACGCCTTGAAGGAGCCACTTGGTTAAGATAATGCTTAGCTTGGCAACTGTTCAACATAAGCTACATGACAGGTGTAGCCTACTTAGCGAGATGAGCTGATGGCTATTGCACCTCGGCGATGCTCGATATTGACAAGACGATATATTCACCAAACACAACGGCCCGTTTAATATTGTTTGGTCTCAGTAGAGGGCTACTCTGTATACTGTGCTTGTTTGCAGATTAATTCGGTAATACAACAACTATAACTAATTATGCATTAGTCTCTTCTTCACATTGTCTCTTGTCAAACTAGAGAAAAGCAACGAATCGCTAAAGCGTCAAACATCTGTTCTCGGCCAGAAACAACCAGAGATGATCCAAGCTGTTGTTTGCAACGACCGATTGGACCAACTTCAAAAGCACCGAGTTCCGCCTATAGTTCTCTTTGGATAAGGAAACGTTTTGCCCCGGGACGTGTCTGGCGTCTGGAGAACCGCATGGCACCGGCGACCGGTCCCAACCACGCGGAAAAGTCCAATAGGGCTTAAGTATATTTCAAACGAGCGGGCGAAATGACACCACAACCAACCCTTACGTGGTTTAACATGCACATGATGCATATTTCCAATAAATCAAAACTCGGCAAACTTACCTTTGAGATGGTCATGCAGGACGCAACGGCAGGTGGCAACAATTCCCCCTCCTCTAAAGAGGACCCTGTGGAACCCGGCAGTGGACGTTGTCGCTCGGTCGAGTTCCCACTTCAGCCCACTGTTGAGGAAGTTTTTACAATACCGCTTCTAAGTTCATTTATAAATCATAATGTCCGCTTAGAACGGGCGGATCCCAAGTGAACACCAAAACACAGCTGTGTTAGGCGACAGACAAAACATCGAAAACGACAAGTCAGGTATGTTAGAGCCAGACGCGCGTGTCTGTGTCCCAATAAGGGCGGAGGAGGAGGAGGATGGATGGAAGCTGGAAGATGCGTCGAGCCACCTCCGGGACGACCGGAGGGAGGAGGGTGGGTGGGGCATGAGTTATAATCCACCCAGACATGTTCCACTTTAAACTAAAACATAGACAAATTCGTTTTTAGTAGTATTGTCGATTCATTTATGCAAGGGGTAGGACTGCGATGGACTATAACCTCGCTCGTACACACGGTCACTCTAATTCCACATCGGTCGAAAAAGATAAATCATTACTGTAACACTGCCTATATGCACTAGGACAATAATAATACACGTGTCGAAAACACGTCATGAGAGTAAATTATGTAGCAAACCTTGATCCAAAATGTCAGGCATATAATTAGATATAGTAGGCACATACATTATGTATAAAAGCATTTCGTTCCGTCTCTTCATACAGCGCGTTATAAATTGATCGTTATATGCACACATAACTTCACACTGGATTACATTTTTTGTCCTTCTCATCGGCAGAAGTCAGTTGGGAATATACTTCTGAAGGCGTTTGATGTCCCTATCGGCGAACCGTAGCCGCTGCAAGAGGAGATTATCACCAGCTCCCCCTATGCTAAACAAAGGGAGTCTTCCACCAGAACACAGGAATATCCCTCAAGTCAGCAATTTAACAAACCACAAAATAACCGTCATGACCTGAAGATCTGCGATTGACATAAAACTATTTAAAACATTTTAAGTAAGCAAAACTGGGGAAACGACCTGCTCTTCAGTCAAATACGATACTATCCTCCCCCATCCAAATCTCTAGTTAAGCAATCTAAACGGGAGTAAAATGGTCCACATGGGTGCTTCTCCTTGTTCTCTGAAGGCATACGTTGTCACATGGGAGTCCTTTATCAACCACACTAGCGACCTGACAATCAATATCATGGGGTAAAATGGTTGTTAAACACTATCACAAATCAGTTTTATTGGAAACGAGTTTCAGCTGCCCATTAATACAATGTGCAGCGTTGTGGTAAGAAAATGTTAGATTTTTAATCAAAGTATACTTAATTTAATAACTTCAAGGTTTTCTCTAGGAACAGCCGAGAATGATCTAACATTAACACAGTGTCTTAACTTTTATGTACTCTAAACCTAAATATACAAACGGTGAAAACTCACAATTATTCCGCCATGTGTACATATTCATAGATTATTTATTTCAACGTGGCTCATAAATCGATAAGTTACACAATATCATACAGAAGCTGAACGCCAGCATTGGACAAAAAAGTTGCAAAAATATCCGTTTTTGTGTGTACATCGTGGTGTTCAGTGTATTGCAGCCTGTTAGCATAGAAGCATGTTGAGGGGAGAGTGAACTTGAAGCAGCTGCATGGGAATTTGTTGTTGTTGAATGTACTTTACATCAAACTTTAGTACAGGCTCTTAACTGATCAGGTCCAAACAAGTAGAGGCAGTGGGTTGTAAACCTTAGCAGTCAGCACAGCTATGACTAGCAGGATGAACGATGTACACATTGCGTGTGTCAAATGTATGTGTTGGCAGATAACAGAACGGGCTGAACTGATTGGATTCCTGTTCCGGTAACAAAAAAAGTCACGATAGGTGGCATTTTGTGATTTCATGAGCACAACCCCATCCCTCTATTTCATCAGCTGGGTGTTACACTGCTGTCAGTGCAGCGGCCAGCTGGGTTATGAAATACTATGGTATAAAAACACAAGAGATGCTGAACTACATGCGAAGCGCCGAGAACTCATATACTCGTTGGGGATGGTAGCAGAGATGAACGCACTTGGGGCGGGGAAAACAATCATTGTCCAAATGAATTGTGGCTGGAAACCGAATCCTAATGGAGCCACAGCCATTGAGAAGATAAAAATATACAAACAATTAAAAAGACTATGCCAGGGGGTGGGGTATGGTTGTTGTCGGGGGGGGGGGGGGGGGCGGAGGGGGGACAAAGGATGAAGTAAGCATGGCATCTGGCAAGAGCAACAACTGCTTCAGTTTTAGTCCTAGGCTTTCCACTACGTTGGTTAGAGTGTGGGCCTTCCAGCCCCACTGGTTCACCATCACTCTCTCTCTCTCTTTCTCTCTCTCTCTCTCTGCGTCTGTCTGTCTCTCTGTCTCTCTCTCTCTCTTTAGTCGTCCTTCTCTTCATCATCCTCTTCCTCATCGTAGTCATCGTCCGTCTGGTCCCGGAGGTCGTCGTCGTCATCCACCTGTGGAGAGAGGGAGGCGGTCTAACTAGGGCGAACAAGGGCTGCTAGGTGAGGAGAGCAACTACAGTTTCCATTTTCTATTGGTTATCAAGCCAATGTTTTGTTAGTCCTTAAAGGTGACAAATGATACCACCAGTGTGATTAGCCGTTACAATTCATGTTGAAAATCGGCCTCTTCTGACATCACAAGGGGGCGTCTCCACATAGATGTATGTACTGAGAGATCAGTCAACCAGCCTACCCAGTGGACTTTAGCATAGACCTCGTCATACATCGAGGTGGACACGCCCACTTGTAATGTCAGAAGAGGCAGATTGGAACGGCTTGTAATGGCTAATCAAACTCACAGCTGGTCGTATAATACGCCCCCTTTAAGGATGGCAATTGGGGATTGAACCCAGAATCCTTTGTGCCGGGGGTTAAAACACCATTACCACTACACAATCCTGCCACACCTTTTTTTTAACTATGTTGCATCAGATCGGCGTTTCTCAAACCGTTGGTCGGGGGCCTTCAGTCGTTATAATATGATATAGCTCAAATTAAGCCGAATCAAGTCATTGATTGTTTAAACTCACGCTTCACGTTTGTCTACGTTTGTTTATATTTGCGCCTAATACTAATTGACCCATCCGACCCCAGGATTTCCAGCCAACAAATCATAACGCTCATAATCAGTGATGGCAAACTGAAACCCACTTCATTTCTTACCAACTATTTAAGCCGGTCAGTAAATGTTTTTTAAAATCAGGCATATTAACATGTCTAAGTGGGCCCCAGAGGTTGTGGTTCAAGCACTGAGGCTGGGCTTAAATCTGTTTGAGAAAGGCTGTGTGACATGCTAAAGAGGCGAGGCATGGAGACGCTGTGTGTGTGTGCTTGTGTGTGCTGCTACTGAGAACAACAGAACAGCGAGTCCCAGCGGACTGCAGTAGGCATGGAGGTGGCCCGCTGGGGACTAACCCCTGATTATCCCGAGTGGAGTGCCCTCAGCCAATCAGTGCTCATGTTGGCGTGACGTCATTAAATCCAGTTGAAGGTGAAACCAACAGAAACACAGCAGCAGAGCTTGTACAGAGGTTTCATGTCTCCTGACTGTTGGTCTCTAAACTGTGCTGGACTCTAAACTGCTAACTGTTTCTACATTAGGGATATGATTCAATCCAAATGATATTAATGCATAATTAAAGAAGAAGCACTTCCTAGAGCAGCAGGTGTGCATCTTCTCAAGGATGACTACACAAGACTATGTGGGCCCTTGTTTTTTTAAACCAGAAAGAGGTTGGTGGATGGTTGAATAGTACGGCCATGTTCGAGGTGTTGTTTTGTGACTTTGTGGCTGGCGAAAGCCGATAGTGACAAGGCCAACATGGTTGGGGGGTGGGGGGTCATGTTATGTCTATAATTTAGACATAACATGACCGTGTGGAAGGAAGTGGGCAAGCGATTACAGAACAATATGTGCTTTTGAGTCTATGGCAGACCAAACAAGGGCCTCTATTTTAAGACCAGGTGTGACGTTAGCCATTTCAAGCTGATTTCATCGTCAAAGATGGGCGCATCCACCCAGGTGTATGATGGAAAGATCTGCCTACAAGCCGGTGTCCCCTTGGTAGTGTTGCTATGTACATCTGGGTGGACACAGAAACGCCACATGTGACACCTTATAGGTTGGTTAGAACCACGTGATGGGAAGTTCCATAAATCAGGTTCAAGCCCGGCACCTTGCTACTTCTTAAGCAACATATGCTGATGAAAAAGCAGCAACAGGGCAGCTTCAAAACCTGCGTAACGTGAAAGATGTTGTGTGTAATCCCCCTATAGGGTAGCGTTTTATTGTCCGATCAGTGCCACAGCCGATGGGTAAACCAGGGGACGCCGTGAGGTGTTGAATGTGGTGGGGGTGCGTGTTGCGTACCGCCTCTCCAAGATCCTTGAGCTTCTGCTTGAGGCTGTGGATCTTCTGGTCCTGGTCGGCCAGCAGCATGAGCAGGTCGTCCTGCTCCTTCTTGGACTCCTGCAGTTCCCCCTGCAGCTTGGCCTTCTCCGCCTGCAGGATGGCCACCGTGCTCGTGGCCGAGGCCAGCTGCTGCTCCATCCCTGCCCGGCCCTCCGTCAGGCCCTGGACCTCCGCCTGGGGGGAGAGGGAGAGACAGAGAGAGAGAGAGAGAGAGAGAGAGAGAGCCAAAATAGGATGGAGAGAAGAAAGAAAGAAAGAGGGAAATAGAGATAAGTGTTAGAAAGGGTTCAGGTCAGCAAGGAGGGAGTTGAAGCAGAATAACAACATCTCTGAACTAAATCATGACACCAATCGTGCCGATATCTTCCACGATAACAGAACAGTGTGACCCAGTAGTAGCACACATGAACACTGGACGGATAACAGGTCACCACTCAATGACATTGTTGTGTGATCAGAACGGCAGACAGAGGCAGCATAGGGGCCATTTACTAGGTGGTTATACCTGGTTAATGGTAGCATGTGGTGGTTGTGAAGATGGATGGTGGAGGTGTCCATACCTTGAGTCTGTCTGTCTCTGAGGTCTGGGCGGCCAGTCTACCCTCCAGGTCTGCCAGCAGGGCCGAGTCTTCTGGGTTTCCTCCAGCCACACCGGCCTCTGAGCTCTGGGGAGGAGACACAGACACACCAAGCAGGTCCTTTACTGCCACCTCAAGGTCAAGATGAGATCCGCTCGTTGTTATATTATAGGTTATTATTTACTATAGCCTTGTTGTACTTAATAGTCTCACTTAACATCCTTGTCATGGATAATTGGGATGTTATGGTTTACCTTGGCCTCTGCTCTCCTCAGCAGGTCTGTCCTCTCTGTCTGCAGCTGGCTGATCTCAGCCTGTTGGGACTGGATCTGACTCCTCAGAGCCTCCAGCTCCTGGCGGACGGACACACACACACACACACACACACACACACACACACACACACACACACACACACACCACACACAACACACACACACACACACACACACACACACACACACACACACACACACACACACACACACTGTCTTAATGCATTGCAACCTTAGATCATGCAAAGGATGTTTCTTATATAAAAAGTGATAATTGAAGTCAGGTAAATAAAATTAGCCGAAAACATTTATTCTCTGTGACATGGTGCCTTATTTTCTACTAATGGGTCAGGTGAAGCAATTTAGAATGACTTAACAAATTTTCTCCATCTGCACATAATTTACTTGTACTTAATGTACAATCGATGAAAGACAAAGGCCTTTGAAAAAGTTAATGTAGGCGAAAAGTTTAAACCCATCCAGGATCAAAATCATACACTATGAGCTCTAGTTGAACACCCTTTGTTGCAAAGCCCTTCTACATTTTCCACTTCTTCTATTACACTTCACTACCACTAATAAAACATTGTTTTACTAGTGACTACCTTGTGAGTCACTTCAGATAAAAGCATTGGCCAAATGTCTAAATAAAGAAATAAGCTCTGTGGAGAGTGAACAAATCAATGTACCTGGGTCATGTCTGTGTTGTCTGGCCCTCCTGTGGCGTCTCCTGCTTCCTGCGATGACCCCGACCGCTACACAAACAAGGAGGAAGGACAGACACTCAGGTACCATCGATAACAAACACACAGGCCTGCATCAGGTACCATCGATAACAAACACACAGGCCTGCATCAGGTACCATCGATAACAAACACACAGGCCTGCATCAGGTACCATCGCTAACAAACACACAGGCCTGCATCAGGTACCATCGCTAACAAACACTAAGGCCTACATCAGGTACCAACGCTTACACACACACACAGGCAGGCCAGCATCAGGTATCCTTCGCTTACACACACACACACACACACACACAGGCCTGAATCAGGCACCATCGCTTACACCACACAGGCCTTCATAACATACCGTGGCTTAAACACACACACACACAGGCCTGCATCAGCTTCAGAAGTCCCCTTTGAAATATACATTCAGAAGGAATGTACCACACTGCTACACAGCAGGGGTTCTGACTAAATAACTGTCTCCCTTCGGTTGGCCCAGGTTTGAGGAACCTCGTCTCTCCATTAAGTTCCCATTGGCCACGGATTGGTAGTAAGGTTCAAACCGGTACGGTAACCCCATGTTTGGAAGAGGAACAATCCAACCACTGAATGGCTGCGGTAGTCTGCAGTGAGGGGAGGTCTACCATGGAGGTGCAGACGGCGGGCCTACCAGGGTGCTGATGAGCGTCTCCTTCTCCCCCAGCTGTGAGTGCAGCGAGGCCTGCTGCCGGCGGAGCTCCTCCACCTCCTCGCGGAGCTGGCTCAGCTCCTCCGTCTGGAGCCCGTTGACCTGGGCGCCGTCCGCCTGGCTGCCCGCCTGGCTGCCCGCCTGGCTCTGGCTGTCCTTCCCTGGAGCATGAAGCGTGGGGCACACAGGTGGAGGGGGTTGAGTTCATTCTTTACTCACCATGTATTCACTACCGCGTCGTTTTAGCAGACGCTTCTAGAACCAAATGTAAAACAAGCTGAGGGAAATAAGGAGATCTAGTGATGAAATTAAGACTCAAACACCTGACAAATACTGCCCCCAAAATAACAATGATAAATTAGATTTCTATAGCGCTTTTGTAAGAGCGGGTTAAAGTATCTGTTATTGGATATCACGTGATGCAATGATTACATCCACCTTGCGGGTTAATTATGAATCATCTGCACTTGAACTCCCTAACGATTGCCGGTTGTTATGCAGAATACCATGTCGGACAGACAGATTAGGAATCCGGCAGTGACGATACCTAGCTTGAGCTTGAGGAGGTTGTACTGATCCTTGTGCTGCTGGATCTGGGACAGCTGCTGTGCTAGCGAGCTCTGCATCAGCTCCTTCTGGGAGGACATAGACGACACCTGCTCCCTGAGCTCCTGCAGCTGGGAATCCTGGGAGGGGGAGGGAGGCATGCACAACGTAATGCATCTAAAAACACACATAAAATGTATGTCGCCTTTGTGTTCCAACTCCCAGTGCTGCTTCGTCCTCTTCAAAAGGAATTATTTTGAAACTAGCTTTTGAAATGATCATCACTTTCTATCTGGGCTGTGATCCAACGCACTGGAATGGATTGGGTCGTAATCACATGACGGCCACCTCGGCTCTAAACACTAGTGTGTGGCTGCAGAGATGGATGGAAGGTGAATAAGGCCCCAGAGGTTCAAGTGTTCAGAGCTTGGTACCTGTTCTCTGATGAGCTCCTTGTACTGCGTCACGATGCTGTCGTGTTGCTCTATTGTCTTCTTCGTCTCCTCCTCCTTCTTCTCCTCCTCGCTGGACTTGTGGACCGCCTTGGTGATTACGCCTGCACGGAGGAGGACAAACAGTTTGATGACTCCATGAAAGAAATGAATAGCCCAGCATCATTTAACAAGTACAAATTGAAAAGCACAAGTCAAGGTTAGGTAGGAAGTGGCCTTTAACCAGTGGTTTACAGCAGAGAGTTTAAAAGATTGATATCCAAAAACGACTCAAAAAAAGAGACATGATCATAGAATAGGAAGACCAAGAAATTACGATAACGAAATGAGATGATTCATCTCAAATACCCTTTTGAAACAGGAATGAATGACCATTTATTTTGATATTTAGTCATTGAAAGTGATGATCTAATCAATGTGAATTCAGGTACACCTCATCAAGGAGAAGGTTGGGTTTAGGGGGCTCGCTCAAGGACACCTACAGGTAGACTATTAACCTCAGCAACCACATTTATATCCCCCCTGTGTGAGGCAGGGCCAGGCGTGGGGCTCTCACCCTCCAGGTCCTTGACCAGCTTGGTGAACTCGTGGTCGAACAGCATCTGCTCCGGGGAGGGGAAGACGGGCTGGGGCTTTTGGGCAGCGCGCGAGTACAGCTCGTGCTTGGTGATGAAGCTCAGCTTCTCCACAAAGTTCTCCTTCCCGATGCGCTTCTCGATCAGCTGCTTCAGCTTCTCTCTTCAGGGAGAGAGGGGGAGAGAGAGGGGGAGAGGGAGGAGGGGAAGGAAGTCAGGAGGTCGGCAAAAAGGTCAGGGGTCAGGCAGGTGGTATTCAACATTGATACACGTGGAAAACGTGATTTGATTGGTCGATTCCGCCGTACAACGGTGTGTTTTGTTTACACGTGTGAGCACGCATATACATAATTAAGTATAAGCGTTGTATTTTAATCCATAGACTACTTTCACTACTTTTGTCTGTTATTATCTATCATCACGTCATACGAACTAGAGATCGGCAGAATGTTAAACCGCATATCTGATGCTAAAACACTCCGCCCTCGATCAAACCGCTGTCATCTCCGGTAGAATGAAAGTTAAATCATCAGCATAACACGAGCGACGTCAGGGGGTAGCATGAGGGGCCCCGGGGCATCGGCCGGAGCCTCTTACTTGGTGTAGTTCTCCAGAGAGTTGTCGTTGTGGTAGATGCAGATGCCCAGCAGCAGCGCACACAGGCCCTGCACCAGCCGCTCGTCCTCGCCCAGGTTCTCAGAGATCTGGCCCGTCAGCTGCACGGTGGGGGACGGGGTTAAGGGGCGCAACATGGGAATGGAAAACACGCACGCCACAGCGCTGCCTTATAGGAACTCATGGGGGAAGTAACCAGAAGAGAGGCACACCTGGCTTGGCGTCGTACTTTGCTCTCAGGCCACATTATTTTTGTACTTTTTAATTTGAATTTCTTTACAATTATATTCCTTGCCATGTCACGCTCACACAATTTTCTTTGCGTTCGAAGGGTGCAATAAAATGAACCGACACAAGGGATAGCATGGTTGCCAAGGATACGAAGGGCACGTTCTCCTGGTTGTGGAGGAAGTGCGTGACGGCGATGGGGCAGTTGCTGATCCACGTGCACAGCAGCATGAGCAGACCCACCCTGGTCTGCACCTTGCTGCCCTGGGGGTGGTGGTGGGAGAGGGTGGTGGGGGGGGGGGGGGATAGGAAAGGTCATTAAATAGGACAATTTAAAACACGGGATGCAGCATACAGTCACGGTCCTGTTGATCAGCCCCCCTCCCAAGTAGCCCCCCTCCGAACAAAGCACACAGGGGGACAGGGCCACAGGGACACTTGGGCACAGGAGTAGATTGCTCAAGATGCAGTGTTTCCATGGAGAAACCCTCCATGGAGAAACCCTGGTTCTCCATTGGAAGCTTCTGGGGGGTGTTTGGTCTCTGATCAGCAAAGTGATCACGGGGTGAGATGAATGAGGAGTGAACATCTCATGAACACAGACATTCATTTTGTAGGCCAAATTGTTCAACGTCAATTGATCTTTTCGTGATTGGTTGTAATTGCGTTCCCGGGGGAAGTTGTACAGCTTGATGATGTGTCAAATTAAATTTTCATCAGGGTCAGGGGGGTGTAGATGAATGAGGCCACAACTGTGCGGCATTTAAACCATAGGCAGGAACCGTTAGTCGTGTTGCATGGTGTTGGCATCTAACCAGGTTTTAACAATAAGTGGCATCTCTCTGGCATCCTAGAGTAAATGTACAAAACTGAGACATGATCGATGAAGATATTGTGTTTCTGACAGTACCAACCCCTCCCCATGCCAGGACATCAAACAGCAGGACCACAATAACTGCCCACCATTAGTAGTACAGTAGTAGTTAATGAGGTTATCACAAAATAAAGAAGAAAAACCAGGACACAAACATGTTAAACCAAAGCAAGGTTAGGTACACTTGGGCATGCATGCCAACATTTAAAAACCCGAAACAAAAGAGAAAAGGGTCCAAAGTATTATCCGAAACGAGAGCAATAGAAATATGTTTGAGGACTAGTACACAAGATATAGGTTATACCGAGTTATGCATTGCGTTTTTCTCAAGTTTATTATTATCTTCTAGTTGAATGGAAGATCTTAAAAAGGTTGAACCTCTGGAGGTTTACAACATGCAAAGCATACAGCATTTTACTTTAATTGAAGGATAAAGAAATAAGCTGTGTAAATAAATGGCTGCTAAATAATATTTGCATGCATCTTAAAGAGGACTACTAGCCACAGGGGGGAGAGGTTTCGGAATTTAACGAGCTGGTGCCTCTCATTAAATCTTGATCACACCAATAACTCGTTTGTAAGCTTTCAAATTGATAAACACAATATTTGGTTTCAGATAAATATATAATACAAAATATAAAGTGTGAACATGCTTTAGGAAGTTCATTTCTTAAAAAGAAATGCAGGAGAGTAGCTGGTGCGAGCGGTGAAGACTAGCCAGCGGATTGGACGAGAGAAAGTCAGAAAATCACCTTCTCAGATTTGGTCTCCAAGTTTGATGCCACGCAAACAAATAAGAAATAAGAAAACAAAAACTAAAACATGGGAAGTAACCACAGATATTAATGAGATTATCTTTAACACAGTTCACTACTTATGAAATTGTATGAGTTTATGAAATATATTATTACCAAACACAGAACAGAACAGTGAAGACTACTATGGAGGGAACTGTTGTTAAAGGGAATCGACGCGGCTCTTCAGCCTGTTCGCAGTTCCAGACACACCGCTCATAATTTTGCTCCCTGATCAATAGATATAACCAATAAACTGTACTGAATGGATTTGATCGTCTCTCTAATGGAAACTTCCCCCGTAGGGAGGGATAACTACTATTTAAAACGTCTGTTTTAAATAAATCAAGCACAGAACAAGATGACTATCACAGAGCTCTGACACATTTTGTTAATTACAAATGGTAGAATTACTATTAGGGTGCAGGATGGCGTGGCAGCGAGGGATGTTTTGACCCCCAGCCAAAAAAGGTACTGGGTTCGATCCCCAATAGTCACGACCCTATTCTGTCTAGGCCTTATCGTGCAAGACGCCTAACCCAAAAGCAAATGTCTTCCATGTCAGTGTGCACGATGGGAATGTGAATCTGGAGAAGAACCGGGTCACACTCGCAGGTTAAGGAAAGGACATACAACAACCAGGAAGGCAGCTCCCCAAACACAGAGAAATACAACCATATGAGTAAGCACACAGGAAGCCCGCGCTCCTCTCCCAGGCCCGCCACTGATGCCAAACTGCACACTGTTATTACTCACCCTTCGGTTGACTTTATCACCCTGCAAAATCACAGTCGCATTGATATTGTGACGCTAACCTTTTTTTACAATACATTTACGTTCTAACTTTTATGCAGTCAAATGTTTTAAGGTGACATATTATACCACCAGGTGTGAGTGTGATAAGCCGTTACAAGCCGTTTTGGAAATCTGCCTCTTCTGGACTCACAAGTGGGCGTGTCCACCTAGATGCATGACGGATAGATGAGCAACGCTTGCTACAGTCCAACTGGTTAGGCTGATCTATCCAGTACGCATCTAGGTGGACACGCCCACTTGTGAATTCAGAAGAGACGGCTTGTGACGATTTATCACACTCACACCTGGTGGTATGATATGTCACCTTTAATAAAAAAAACAACAATTTGATTTAGAGATTAAGATTATTTATAGACGTTGTTAGTAAAAACCTGCATACAAACCATAAACGCTACTGCACATCTTTTCTTCCGTCTTTTAATCCCTACTCCTGTCCCCCTCTCCTCCCATCCCCATGCTCTCGATGGCATCCCTTCCCTCTTTCATCCCCCCCCCCCCCCCCCGTCTCCCCCTCTCCCCCGTCTCCCCCCCTACCTGGGAGAGGATATTGGTGCACTGCTGCAGCAGGGACACCGGGGGCTTCCCCAGGCTGGTGGCCAGCTGCACCCGGAGCAGCTGCTCCTTCTGGGTGAGGTTGTCCTGCAGCGCGTGGGCCAGGGCCACCGCCGCACACCAGTTGGACAGCGAGTCGGCCGAGAACAGCCCCCCGCACAGCAGCTGGCCCGCCGAGATGGAGTTGGCTGGTGGTCATGTGGTTGGGGGGTGTGGAGGGAGAACCAGAGGGTTTAGACGGTGAGGGACTCATGGACTAAGTTACTTTTTCCTTCTTCGTGTCATTATGTTCGTCGTCATGACATCTTAAAGAGGTGGTTTCTCAACGATGGTATTTGCTATTTTCGTTGTTTATGAATTTGCATGCGTTACAGACGTCGATCGCATTAAATTCTGCACCAAATAAAAGAAGTGCCATTTCATATCCATCGTGGGAAGAAGGATATCAACACATCTACTGTAGACTACCACGAGACTATCCGGCCCACCACAAAATCTCTGGCTCATTTCCTCAAGAAATCCCCCAGAGAACAAAATGTTCCAACAGTGTTTTTTTTTTGATGGCAGAAGGCAAATGTGATAAAGCCAATTAAATAATAAAAATCCCCATGACAACACGGTACAATATTTACACATCTGACCCAGCCTTCCTGTTATACTTCCCATTTGATGACAACATGAAAGGCCTGGCTGGCGAGAGGTACTGACCATCGATGGTGGAGGGCAGCAGGGTGGCCACGATCTCCCCCTGGCCCTTCTGGTTCCTGTAGAGGAAGCACTGGAAGCAGTAGAGCACGGCGCAGCGCAGCACGAAGGGCTGCCGCTCGTTCACCATGGACATCAGCAGCACCACGATGGCTGGCCTGGTGGAACCAGGGGGGGGGAGAAAGGTCATACGGTCATCCTCTGGCATTAGAGGATGCTATTTATTTGACTTGTACTTTGTTGGTTCGATATGTTAAAAGTGTCTGAAATTGTGTTTTATACTCAGTCTCTGATTATGTATGCTATTTTTTTAATGATCGACGCTGATCCGCTCGTACGTCTCTGTCCAGTGGATTGACCCACACCTTGATCAATCCACTGTTGCGTTGATGTGTGCCTCATAATCAAGCTGAACTTGTAATCGTAACATTAATGTGGAGCACCCTTCATGAAAAAACCTGAGGACACAAAAAGGAAAACAGGTAGCAGGTCTTGCTAACCTTGGTGGATTCGAAGGGGCGTTGACGGAGGCAAAGAAGTCCTGGTTGACTTGGGATCCACGGATGACTTCCGACACAGTGTTGATGGTCTGAAGAAAAGAAAGAAAAACCACAGTGAGCTAGGATTTCAGTTTGGGTGGTTTACTGTGGCTTTTGTATGTTTTGTAAGATCTTTGGCAGCGCCGTTACTAGAAGTAGCAGAATTTGGGTCATCTCGGCCTTTCTTAGCAGAGAATCGGTTGGCACCATCTGCGTGAGCCCCGTCCCTATCCTACCTATGAGCGGGGTGTCACACTGCGTTATTCTGTCTAGGTGGGCTTCCTGGGGGGCTACCTCGGTGAGGATGTCTGCAGGGACTCCGGTGGCCATGAGGATGGTGCAGAGCTGCTGCAGCAGGCCGCACTGGAACATGGACTTCTGGCAGCTGGCTGTGGCCCCAGGGGAGTTGGTTGGGGACACCATCACTCGCACCAACTGGAAGGACACGGGGACACACACACACACACACACACACACACACACACACACACACACACACACACACACACACACACACACACACACACACACACACACACACACACACACACACACACACACACACACACACACACACACACACACGAATTTGAGGATTAATGACTAATACATTATTTATTTTTTACATTATTTTACATCATTTAGGAGACACTTTTATCGGAAGTAAATCAAAATATATTGGTGGTCGAACCTCGAACCCTTTGACTTGGAGTCGGTCCAACTAGCCATTACATTTTTTTCTGATCTTAAAAAATTATTACAATTTCAGTCAGTCCATGTATTTCCATATAATGAACCAATATCGCTTGAAAATAGATGCTGGCAAGAGAGGGCAATAAATATTGCTAAAGTATAGCACATTTTTCCTTCACACGTTCCAATGTATTACCCTTCGGCTGACCACTGAAACCCATGGGTCAGGCTGGCTATTGGGCCAGTTACCTGAAGCATAAGGTGTAGGTTGGTGACCTTCTGGGCGGACCAGCCCGAGTTATCGTCCCCCACCTCGAACCAGGGCTTCATCCGCTGGATGTAGGAGCCCTCCTTGAAGAAGTTCTGGTTGGAGCTGTTGTTTCTGAGGAGGTTCAGCAGCAGGATCAGACAGTCCTCCACCACGATGCCTGAGAGTCATCAAGCACACACTTCAACGGAGAGTGTGGTGTAGCGCATACATACAGCACGTATCGTAGGGGGGGCTTTACACGACTACATTAGGCAGCAGATCAAAACTCTTAAAACACATATACAAACAGTGGGAATGCATTATTTTAGCAGTCACTACGCGTAGCAGGCAGACATTGGGAATCAAACTCCCATAAAGAAATGTGCATCAGTTTTACTGTTTTTTCTGAAACTGGACGTTTCCATGGGAACAGTTTAGAGCTCAGTACCTCCATCGCTGCTCCCCTCCTCTGTGATGATGTCTAAGAGTCGCTCAAAGGCGTTCTCAAAGGCCACAATCTTCTGGATGGCAGCGTTGTTTTTTGTCAGCTGCTGGAGCAACAGCAAGCCCTGGTTCAAACAGTCGACAAACACAGAGTTGGTTATTGCACAGGACTGGAAGTGTGAGCAGGAATACGTGTTGGGTTACACAATCACAAACACTTTCTACTTTTTTTTAGTAATCAAAATGACTTATCACTAAAAAAGCTACGGTACTTTAAGTAAAAACTCACATCATTGCGGATAACTTCTCTCGAGTCTGCAAGAAGGTCCATCAGCCGAGAGACACCTGTGGGTTGAGTTTAACGGGACTATTTACACATTTGGCAACAAATCAACAAACTAATAATAATAATATAACATTTGCGACATGGTCATTTACTTATCTTCTACTAAGGCAGAAACGGGTGAATTTAGATAATATTCCCTTCAGACATTTCAAGACACTTCCCATAGGATATTAAATCCAAGCAAGTGGTAGCAGGGGTTCTGAAGCTTTTTCCTCTCGGGTCCTAGTGTGTCTGTCGGACCCGACCACACACCCTGAACAGTCCGAGCACCCAAGAGCTGCTGATCCTTTCACTCAAGAGGTTGAGTGCAGTGTTGGGTCGGTGGCGCGTGGTTTAGTAAGTAATGGGGCAGCACCAGGACTCACCCATGGGGCTGACTAGGATGATGGCCTGGAGCTGGACACACTGGTTCTTCAGAAGGATAGTCAACAGCTTCACACCGGGCCACCGCACATGAAAGTCAAACTCCTGGAACAGCAGACACACACACACACACATATATTGTGCTCACTCACACAGTGTGGATGTGATGTACTGAATAAAACCACAGGTAGAAACCCACACAGAAAACAAACGAAAACCCATGCAGGAAACCACACAGGAAACAAACACTTCCCCCAGTAACAACAGCATATCAGGAATATGTGTGATGTTGGTGCGCTAAAGACGAAGCTGAAAGAATAATATTCACGAAAAATGCTTTAACAATGTGCCTCTTTTCAAGACAGCGAAAGTGCTTTACATAGTTTCAGAGGGAGTGCGTGTGTGCATAATGACACCGTATTCACTTCAAATTAAAGTGATGCAAGTAGACTAATAATAAGTAAACTATAATGCTAAGAAAGTTTATTTGGAGTAGGAAGCGACAGACTCACCTCCAACATCGTCAGCAGCAGGGTGACGTTTTCCGGTTCCTGGATTAATTTATCTGTGAACTGGACTCCAAGGTCATCCACCTGCTTCTGTGGGTTCTCGTCTGAGAGAGGGGGAAACGAGATCCGTTTGTTAAAGCCTCTTGTGCAGATAACCTCAGGGGAGCACCAAGTACAACCGTGGCTTAGTGTTGCAACCGTGAACTAGTGTTGGGGGTAGGACATTAGGACGCACAAGGGGGAGAGTGTGGGGGAGAGTGAGGGTGAGGAAGGGCTGGAAGACACTAGCTGGGGTTTACTGCGTTACTGAAAAGAGGTGGCAGGTATTTGCACATTTGTGGAGCGGGAAATTAAAATATACTTTCACCTTGTTAGCCAATTTCAACATGGAAAATCGTGCACATAATTAAAAAACAGTAAAAAATATATATCTGCATATTAATGCAATTTCCTTCCAAGTTTAAATGAATTAATCTACAGCTGATATCTAACACCTGAAAGTCTACTCTGAACAATACTATATAATATTCTCAACCTACCTCATACAAAAGACTGCATCATGCCAACACAGCGGGCTGGCATTGTTTGGTCACTTTTGCTCAAACATATCAGATTCCTCCTCCTAAATTTTGTCCTGAACCACTAAGACATTTCCCTGGGAAATGTGTCATATCAAGAAGAATAACATGCTCTAAATGCCATTTCAGTTGAACTTTCAGTAAAGTAAGGGGAAAAAAATTGAATATTTTTGAAATTGAATAAATGAGCTAGAATTAACCCCCCACATTACAATGAAAAATGTAAATGGACAGAAGATACAAAAGACCCCAAACACAAAAACACACACACAACGTGACACAGAAAACAAAATCTGCATACTTTTCACCGCAAACCAGATACGACTCGGGGTATTACTTGTGTAAGCACATGAAAGAGGCTCAAGTAATGTAGTATTAGTGAAGAATTGTGGCCAACACCGTTAAGCAAGGGACAACATTTTCACTGCAAAGCCATCTTGTGAGGTTAGTTCTGGTAGTGCTTATTTTGGGTACCACTATTTTTTCCAGTGGATAGGAGCCCTACTATAGTACTGACCAGGCACTGCCACAGCCTTTTGCTTCCCCATAGAGGCCGCATCTGGAAGGGTATACAGGGGGGCAAGAGGAAGTGTCAAGCCAAAAACTAGCATGGGCTCTACTTGGAGCTTGGAGTGTTTGTTGCAAAAAACATGAACCCCACTGCATGTTTGTGGATGAGCCAGTTCAATTACACAAATTATAACTGAACAATTATCTGAACGTGCTGCTAGAGTCCAAGGGATGGAAAAGGGATGAGTGGGTGTGGCCATGCAAAAAAAACTGGAATTTACCTTCCGATTCATCTGTGGTATTTAAACATGGAAGAGAAAGAAAGAGACCAGATAATCTTTATAGAAGTCAACAACAACCTGCTCTTCATCAACCGAGAGACATGTATCTATAAAGGTTAACGTGAATAGAAAATAGGCAAAGAATATCTACATTAAAAATATGTAATAATTGCGGTGTTGAAACACCAATATCCGGATGACAATTGTGAGTGGGCCTTACCTTGCTCTTCCTCCTCGTCGTTGCAGATGATGTTGAAGAGCGTGTCTAAAGCATAGCCGATGATTTCAGAGTCTGACCTATAGTAACAGGATACAGTGGATTACATTAGGCCGCCATGTACAGCACATTTACATTACATTAACATTTAGGTTATTTAGCAAGACGGTTTTATCCATAGTGACTCAGAAGCATTCATAGACCCATTCCCACAGCGTCAGCTCGTTGGAGCCGTTAGGGTGAGGCATCTCCCTCAGGGACAGCTCAACATTCAGCTGTCCCTTCCGGGGACAGGTGAGTGGCTCTACCTCCTCAGCTACTGCCGCCCCCAAACAGATCAATGCTGAATACACTAAGGTAAAGGCTGCATATCACACTTAATAATATTACATTGCATTTACATAGTGGGGTTTTTTTCCCAGGCAAGCTCTAAAACATAGTTTGTTTGTGTGTGCATACTCTCTTTTCCCTAACCATATTTGTCTTTTATATCGACAACATGCTTTCCTACTATCAAATTTATCTTTGACATAAATTTTAGGTAAGAAAATATTACTTTCCACAAAAATAAAAATATGGTGAGGGAAAAGCGTCATACTGTGGTATATCTGAATACACAATGTAACAACGGTCCTACCTGTCTGTCTGCAAGATCTGGAGCAGGTGATTCATGGCCTGCGTCCCGACTTCCAGGCGATATTTCTACACAAAATAAAACATAAATCAAAAACAAGTTCAATGTTGTGCTACAAAGACACTGTGTCAGAGAGAGTGACATGAACACACATGGGTTCATATTTAGTGACAGAACAGGGAATGTATGGCTTGAGTACTGAGTATGTAATGAAGGGGAAGCCAGGCTTGGACCTTGGAGAGGGACTTGAGAGCACGGACAGCATCTCGCCGATCCTCTAGCAGGGTAGACGATGCCACCCGGTCACACAACTTCTGGATCTGTTAACAAGAAAAAAACAAAAATTGTAACGGTTTATTTACCTTGGATACATTTGCTCTGCATCCACAATAAAAAAGGCAAACCATGTTAAGTAACTTTGGGCAAAGGGATCAAAGTGATTGGGAACAAGATAAATCTATGAAGTGATGGATTAAGCCCAACCTTACAATTTCTGTCTGCTGGTAGTTGTCAGCACTATCAATAGCATACATGTGTATAAATGGTTACCATTTAGGTTCCACGTGATTCAACCAGCAGCAGAACCGACAGCTCCACCCCGAGCAATGAAGCTGTCAGTAAATGCTGTAACAGGCATTGCTCACACTGACCAACATAATAAGAAATTGCTCAAATAAAATCAACTGAATCAAATAAATATACTACTCTCAATATTTGAAGCAGCTATGATGTTCGCACTGACAGCAACAACTATCTGGTTTGGCTTAATGTGACATCTGACTATTTAACCACCTCATCACATATTAAAACAGGTTCTACCAAGCAATCAACCACCAATGTTAAATTTTAACTACTAACGTAACTATAATGTACCATTGTGCGAGTCCTATCCAATATTCATACAATTCAAACAATGCGATCCAAACTACTTTTTCCCACGAGTGATGGCATCATCATCTTTGACACATTGGCTACGTAAGCTAACTAGCCGTTAGCTCAGGTGAGGCAGGTTGCATGATAGGGCCTTGGGTATCCAAGAAGCGTCAAACTAAACCTCGACATTTGAGCACAACACATACGAGGATCGTTGTGATATTGGCCATTTCATGTTTCAAAATGAGCCTGTCCGCTAGCTTAATGGTGTCCAGATTCCCTACCGTCTCTGCTCCAGACGGCTGTGGCCCGGCTGGTTGCCCACCCATTACTCCTCTGAAGAAGTTCATCGCTTAATCGTCCTATTGGGGTTCTACGTGTGTTTCTGTTCTTGTAGTTAACAACTATTCAGTCCCTGCTGTTGTTGGGTGACGGGTTAAAAAGCCATTCAGTGTTGTTTTTCTAAACAGTACACAACCCTTTGCACCGACTCCGGAACTCCACGAATGTCAGGGCATTGCGCGTGCGCGCTGACGTGGCGCGACGTGGCTGATCAGAGGACAATTGCTTTTCTGTTATTTAAAGGGCCATGTGTATGCTTTCTGTGGTCGTTTTACCTGCGTAAACTACAGTTAGAATGCAAAATAACATCCGATTACATTTCACATTGCATATCATATACTCATATTGTATATATAATCGGATTGAGAGGTGTAAGTTATTTCATATACCTAGGAAGATACAATATTTGGCTTTTTTGCTTTGCAACACACACACACACACACACACACACACACACACACACACACACACACACACACACACACACACACACGCACACACACACACGCACACACACACACACACACGCGCGCACAGCACACACACACGACGCACACACACACACACACACACACACACACACACACACACCACACACACACACACACACACACACACACACACACACACACACACACACACACACAATATACAACACCCACAACAAAACGAACAGTGACAATATTTTGTTTTACTAGATGGCTCCAACATAATCAACACACACACCACTAAAACCCAGAAACACACACACAAAACGACAACAAAACCTAACTGACTGTTGACTGGTGTATATTTCATAACATGGCGATTAAAGTCATTGAGGGACTTTATACAGTGATCTGATATGACACAAACCATTAATTGACTTTGGCCTACGTGTCGACATTCATGCAGTTCAGATGAGGGCATTTTCACAATGCTTCAAATCATAAAAAATAATCATCCATTAGAGATATGAAGTGTTAAATGAGAAGAAGTTATAGGTTGTGAATATTGACATTGTGTCAGACAGGTACTTACTTTCAAGGAGGCATCCATCTTGAACAATGTTGGCTTGAATACCAAACATGTAGAAATGCTGTCTGTCGGGTCTGTGGGCCTGAGACCCTGCTGCATCACTGACACAGCACCTTGAGAGAGAATACCCTCAAATTGGTCTTGATGATCCTCTGATCTGTCAATGGAATACCCTCATTATGGACTATCACTTTCCTCCGATTGGTCAACGGAATTCACCCAATAGTCATTTCTGTCACTGGGTATCCCTTTCTTTCGTGGACCACGCTGGTTCTTTGCCAACCCACTAAACACCAGGAACATACACATAATAAATACTGTAATTTAGTCATTTCTGCAGAAGGTGTTACACAAGGACTTAATGTTATTATGGAGAAGGTATGGGGATGGTTATGCATCATGCTGAGGGTATACCTACAGGTAGACCAAGCACATTCGGGAATCAAAGCCTATCAGCTGGCAGGCAGTCAAACCCCCATCCACTTGACTATCCTGACACCACATTTCAGCAGAAGAGGTGTGCTTTGCGACTGACATTTCACAGGACTTTCCTGTCTTATGAGGTTCATATACCTACGGTACTTAATAAAGGGCCTGGGGGCCACGACTCCCTGCCCTGTATACCATATATATGAATGATTCCCTTCTGAGTGTGGAAACACACTAGAAATTATAATTGTGTAGTGTTAACTGTCCAAAATTAGAATGTTTGTAAAGCATATAAATGACACCTTCAAGTTGTCTCAGCAGTAAATAAATAAATAAATCAAAACAGTTACACATGATTTTTAAAGGTTAGCACACTGTTTCAACGTGATATGGTTTTGAAAGGCAGAATGATATTACTTGATCCTGAAAATAAGTTAAAAGGAAGGGGGGGGGGGTCGTACCAAACGGGGACTTTGTCATTAAATGGTAGACAAACTCGTAATGCTATGGAATAAAACACGCATGTGGTTCCACCCACGTATCAAAGCTAACACACTGCATAGCAACACAACCTAAAGCTGCTGTAAGAACATTGGGCCGGCCTGAAAATCATGACAAATATGTTAAGTGGTGCTGATACAACATCAGTAGTTTATTGTATGTTAAGTCCAACACATTCAAAATGGAGGAAAAACGACCTAGAAACAAAACACAGTCTCCACCTGCAACAGTTTATCTATGATCAACGAGTATAAGGTAAGGACGGCAGCCAACTGTTCAGCACACCTGCTTAAGTCAATAACTTAACTGTACTTCCATTTACAAAATAAAAGGATATAAATATCTGTTCTACTGCATTTAATCACAAGAGAGGGGGGGGGTTAAGTTTACAGTATTTCAATTGGTGGGCGAGGGCATCTCAAATTGTAAGCCACCGAAAATTAAACGTGGGTAAAGATGCATGGCAATATTTAAGGAGCACTCACTTTATTATTTATTAATAAAAAACACGTTTCTCCCTCCTCAGATAGGTTGTGTGAAGATATGACTCGATATTAAGAAGACGTGGAAGCCAGTGAGAAATTAAAAGCAACAAGTACATTGTTCTGCAGTTCAGCAATAAAACTGTTTCTGATGTTGGGTGTAGAAATTGAGTATACTGGTGGATTATTGCCTATGTGTCTATAAAGTTATGCATCTTCAGCTAAAAATAGCCCAATCCAATAGACCTTCATATGCATGCCTGATGCAGCGACTTGTGTGAAAAAATCCTGAATGGTTTGAATACTGACCAGAGCGCATACATCCATAGAAGAGCTTCTGAAGACACCATGAAGATGCTACATGAATGTAATTTCCTGTTTCAATGCAGACCAACAAATAAGAAAACTCTTGTTCATTTTTTCCTTCCCAGCTGAAACATTGCCAACGTGTTGTAAACACAAACAAGGGAACAGGACTGAGACTAGACTGTAGAGGATTCGTTATTGTTCTACATCGGAATCGAGACACAAAATAAATCAAATCCACTGATGGGGCACAAGGGTTCCACAGCGAGAGAAAGGGACGCTCTGTGGGCAGCCTGTAAGACAGAAAACGTTACAAACACTTCATGAAAAACTAGATAAGGGCAAAGAGATCATGATATGCCTGTATTAGCTGCAGATACGTAGAACTGAGAGGGGCTCTGGCCATCTTGAGTATGGCCAAATGACTGAAAAGTGACTATGAACGCCATTTAATGGCACGTCTTTCAGTTAACAGTACAAATCCTATTTTTTTTTTTTTTAGCACAGGCTGGAAAGGGAATGGAGCAAAGTGAAAAAGTGAGCATTGTCCATCGTTATTAATGTACCTTTGTTTCCTAGATCCAAACCAAAGCTCTTTAAAAACTCCCTCTGAACCATGTTCAAAAAGCAAACTCGAGGTACCTAATGTCTTCAAACCCAGGGCAGACAACAGTATAAACACATGTACAAAACTCACAGCAGATTACCTTAGGTAGTACAATAGTAGGAAAACAATGAAATGAGCACCTAGAGTAAACAGAACCAAGGAACTTAAATTTTGAATGAATACTGCAAGAGTGTTCCCAACAGGCGATAGTTTGAACTACACAGCCGCTCGCCTGGAGGAAGAGGAAACCCCCTGGTCCTCGAAGCAAGGCCGGAAATGACCGTCGAAAAATTATAGTATGAACTAGAAGGCACCGTCATGCGTCTAACAAGTTGAAAGAGAACTGAAAACAGATAAAATGAAAAACAGTAAATTATATATTTTTTGCTGTACATTTATTATGTATTTCTGCATGTGAAAAAGAAGTAGGGAGGGGAGGAGGCAGTTCATGCCCTTGCAAGTTTTCGCTGCCGTATAACTGGTCGAAAAAACATGAAGTAAAGCAAACGCTTAAAACCAAAAGAACAAAATTGGAGAGAACCACCATCATTTGGGCAGCTCGTCTATTGTTCCATCTTTGTATTCCACTCCTCCCTCACACTCGTCCCTCAGTGACCCTCCCCACCCCCCATATCATTTGGTGAAAAGTCCAGGATTTTTAGGCATTTTATTTAATTTTATAAATGAGAAAAATATAATCTGTAGCAGGCTTTTTTTTTCTCCTCCAGTGGAAGGTGAGGCATAGTTCTGGGTTGAAGGTGTGTAAAGTACACTGGTCACGAGAACACAGGCCACGACGGAGACCTGTCCTTTAAAAGTTGCGTCGTTTTGAGACAAAAAAGAAAAATCAAAAAAATCAAAAGACGTCTTCAGCTGCGTTCCAGGCATGGATATCAATGTAAATCGGACAAAAAAGTACCCATTAGTGCATATTGAGTGCAATAATGCAATTTTGAAGCAGTGTTCATTTAAAAAGGGGAAAAAATAAAATATTAAAAAGACAAAACTCCCTTCCCAGCTCAAACTGCACGTCAAACAATTTTTTTTCTCTCCGACAATAATGGGTAGAGAACTTTATAAAATGTGCAACAGAGGGATTTCGTGAAGTAGCGCCCCAGTAAATTAAGGCTTATAATCTCTTATCCAAATGATGGGCTGGATTATCGTACGTAAAAGTCTTATCAGTCCCTCCTAAAGTGGCAGATTATTCCTGGTTGGTTTGCCTTTTTTCACGAATTTTTACAAATTAACGTTTGTGAATTCTTGAGATACCAGAGAAGGATGCTCAGCTCACAGCAAGTAAGCAAAATAAATCGTAAGCATTTTTTTTTTTTTGTTTGGTCTGTTTCACAAAAAAACGAAGAAGAAACTGTTCACAGGCTGTGTCACATTCCAAAGCCAAAAGAAAAAAAAAAAAAACTCCAAAACAAATATACATGTTTATACATGTGGACTTTTTTCGTTAACGAACAGTTGATGAAGAATGTGGTACTACGTCCAAATTGCAGGTGGTGCTTTCCTAGCGACGCTGGGTGGTGAAGCGGCCCTCGCCTGGACCCCCTGCCCCTCTCCCAGATCCCGTGCCGGGCTTGGGGGCCATGCCACCTCTGGGCGGCGGGCCCCTTCCGTCGCGGTCACGCGTCATGCCGCTCCCCACCATGCCGCGCGGCCCTCCGGGGCCTCCGCCGCGCTCGCTACGCCTCATATCCCGGCGGTCGTCCCCCGTGCGGGTCTCCCTCTCCCGCACCGCCCGCGTCTTCTTCTCCTCCACGTTCAGACGCACCTCGCCGCGGAACATGATTGGCTGCAGGAGGAGGAAATGACACCCTCCGTCAATGCCCATTGGGCGGAACACCAACGGATAGAGCTTTGGCCCCCGGCCCAGAAACACTCCAAATCTACTTTATTCACTGGCTTGTCACCTGGTTTAAATGGGTCATGGACCCAGTCTTAAAATCTATTGGATTTCAATGTTTTATAAAGTCTTTACAAAAGTCTGATTATAGGCTATTTAACTATCATAATATTTACAAGAAACATCCACCAGAATGGTGTGTGTCAGTAATTTGCACTACCGATATCAGCTGGTGATGTGCCCCACACCAATATAAATACTAAAAGGTTAATTCATGGTTTTGCAATACGACTCCTCCATTTGAACATGACCAAGCCACCAAAGTGAATAGAAGTGGGTGAGGAATTGTCTGGACATGCCCCAACTACCTTGGCTCCCAGAATTCTCTGCACAGGTTCGGAATCATCAAAGACCACAAATCCAAAGTTGGGCAGCTTTCCTCCAACTCCCTTCGTGTTGATCCTGAGCTCAACAACATTCCCGTAAGCTGGGCGGGGGGGGGGGGGGGGGGGGGGGGGGGGAGAGAGAGAGAGAATTGTCATTTCATGTCAAATAACATGTACAAAAAAAACAAAAACTTCACGAGGAACATTGTTTACCATTATTTAGTAATGCACCATAAGGAAAGTCTACCAAATTAGCTTACTTAGAAAATTAAGATGCATTTCATTGGCTTATGCAAAGGAGGTTAGACTTCAGACATTGAGGACACTATGTATTGTTTGGATAATGGTTCTTTTGTGAGAAACATACTCATGAAGAAATCCTTGAGTTCGCTCTCGTCGATGTCGTGGGGAAGGTTGCCCACAAACAGCTGATGGCTGTCTGGGAAGCGGACCATCCGCCTGGTGTCCATCTCACTGCTCTCTGAATCCCCCCTGCCTGCAAGGTCAACGACATCCCCGTACACAGCCCACAACATGGATCAGCTTCGGACCGAGTAATCCTTTAGGCCCCAATCACACAGAACGCCTGTTAACAGCTGTGGGCTGTCATTTTGTCATTGCCATCAATGGAAACAAATTCTTTCACTTGCTGCTTTTGCCTTGAGTACCACGACAACTCATGGAAAAGGAAGCCACGGTCATTTTAGGTTCGTCGTAGATATTATATGACTGTTTTGCAACAGTTAAAAAAGCCATGCTTTTTGCTAGGCTTCAACCATTTATTTTTTCCTCTCCGCAGTTTGGTTTTGCATTCTACAGCTTGCAAACACTTCCTCTGGGACGGGTCCTCAAAACAACAATGACAACATGACAAGCTCTAGCCGCATACTTTTCAACCTAAAAACACCACTGCAGTTATACCCCGAGTAAACGGGGATAGACTTTACCTTTGCTGACAAAACTCAAGTGCGGTTTCCCCGTTTGTGTCTCTGCCACACCATCTACCAATCACAGAAAGGTGGAAATGGTGAACACCCATAAGGAGGTTTGTGTGAAGAAGATATGGAGGAGACTCCTGACCAAGGTTTATTGACCCGTGTGTTGATCTAGAGTTCAGGACCTACCAGGCCTGGGTCCTCGTGGGGCGAAGGCGGGTCTTTCTCGTGTGCGCTGGTCTCGGGGTCGAAGGGGGGCCACCTGGGTCTCAGGCTTGACCTCCACTCTGGGCTGGGGGGGGGGGGGGGGGGGAGGGAACAATAGCATACATCACAAACTGTTCTACAACTCAAGTATCAAAACAAGTACACTTGGTCGTTTTAGAATACAACCGGCTAATCTGGTTATCCTGAGCTACACAATGCCAGACTGGGAGTTTTACATAAAATGTCTATGTAAATGCTGGAAATCATTGGCACATAGAATGAAAAAAAAAAATCAGTGTGTTTTAAATAAGTTGGGTAGTCATGTCTTTTCTTACAGACACCAGGCGATTATTTGTAAGCGAGTAGAACAGAAAGTCATGTCATAAAGACATCACTGTGAATTTAGCCCTCAATATGGTACCTCAACCTTCCATCGTATCACCCAAGAACTTTAAAGCTAATTAAAAAGCAACCACAATATATTTTCTGTACACCTCCAGAGTTTCCGTCTGCAGCGATGGTTACCTGTGAGTTGGGGACTTTGACGACGTGAGGGGGGATACCAGAGGAGGGACCTGTGCCACTAGGGGGCAGGTTTTTACTGGTCACTGAAGCCCAGGAAAACGTCTGTTAGAGGGGCACAAAAACACATCATACCATCAGCACAGAGACAGCCATTTCAAAAAAGACAGTTGGGTTATAGGTGGACAGTTGGAATATACCAAATCTTCATGGCAACTGTAACCATACAGCACTCAAGCAGGTCGAGGACGGCTTACCTTGGGAGGTTCCTGGGTGTTGGCTGGGGAGTCGGCGGGTGCAGGTGAAGGGGCCTTCTCCTCCATCTCCTCCAGAACCTTCTCTTCTTCTTGCTTCACCTCCTCCGGCTTGGGCTCTGGCTCGGGCTCAGGCTCCTGTTCTGGCGCAGGCTCCTCCATCGGTTCCTCCACGCCATTACTGAGGAAACAAACGATTGATTTAAAACATGGGAGTGGAGATCAGGAAAAATCGAGCGACCGCAGCGTTAATCTGCACTGCCTATTTTCTTTTCAAAATATACACGTTGATTTTAACAAGTAAAATATTAATTACTGAATTTAAATTAGGCGATAAGGATTAAAAAAAGAGGGGCAATAAAAAAAAGCTAAAAATCCCATTTTGAAGCCTCTCACTTTGTGTACAATTAACATAGCATCAATCCATCCATGTGGACCTACGTCACAGGATGAGCTTCGTAGTAGCTGGTGCTGCTGGGGCTGTCTTGAAGTGGCTCGGGGGAGGCCTGGATCTCCTCTGGCTCCTCCTCAACTTCCTCCTCAGATTCTGCAATAGGGGAAATCCAGTTACACGACTGCAGCAGCCAACCATACTACAGGGGTGTTGCTCTGTTTTGACACTAGGGGCCCTATCTTGCATCCGGCGCAAGTGACTTAGTCACTGGCGCATGTGTCGTTGCTAGTTTACAACTGGCGCAGAGCGTTCTTTTGCCACCAGCGCCACTCGCCGGTAAATTAGGGAATGATCTTGCGCCCCAAGGGGCGGTTCGGCGGAAGGAGGAGGCGTGTTCTGGCGCAAACGGTATTTTGACGTTTCTGAAAAACCATTGCGCCACCTGACCAGGAAATACCTGGTTTAAAGTCAGTGGCGCGTTGTTCAGATGCTATTTTAAGGGCGCATGCATACATGCGCATGCGATGCATACGGATTGCTTGTGCACCTCGCGCATACACTTTGCTTCTCTCATCTACACGGACAGCAGTTCCCATTTTTGCAAACCATGCATAATTACAAGGACAATAAAATATTACCACACAAGGAAAATCATTGTGGTGTCCATAAAGATAAGATAATATAAAAATAATAATAATATATAAAATAATATTTTGTCCAGCTGCTGAAACAATTACGGCGATTTCCTCCCAAGCCGCTTTCACGGAAGCAATTTTGGGTGGGTTTCTCCCATCCCCATATAAAGCCAAGTCGCGTTCTTTGACTGCTCTGACAAGCACATCGGTATCTTCTGTGGAGAACCTTTCATTGCGTGCGCCTGGCAAACCCGCCATCATAATAGCAATCCGCCATGGAACATGCGCCGATCGTTCTTAAAGGGGATGCGAAAAAACGCTCTGATTGGTTCATTGCACGTTACGCCCAAACCACACCTACGGGTAATTAAGGCTGCTTCAGACCAACCCTTTTGACACTTGCGCCGCGGCGGAAGTGTCATTTATCCGCCTGTAAAATAGCGATAGCGCCGTAGAACCGCCCACAAAGCTACTTGCGCTTTCCCACTTGCGTTTCAGACCGTTAAAATAGGGCCCTAGGTATTAATGCCCATGCTAAACATTGTAAGGATGGTCTAAGCAAATTGACAGGTGTATCTGCCCGTACCCTCATCCAGCTCCGCTTCAGAATCGCCGAAAACCTCATCCTCATAACGGAAGATGTCGTTGTGGACATAGAATTTGTTCGGCACAGATCCCTGTTGAGGAAAAAAACAACAAACATGAATACATAACCAACATTACCTATGCATTCTATATATAGCATACCTTATCATACCCAAAACTATCTGGGCAGGTAGATGTGTGTATGTGGTGACATCCAGGATCCAAATATTAATGCCGGTGTTTTCCGGCTAGGGTTTTTCCCCAGACCTGGTTAGTAACAAATGGCTGTTTCTAAAAATGTGTTTTCCCAAGAACAGCAGCAAACAATTTATTAATAAATAGCAAATATTTCAAGAGCTCTGGTAGCCCGAGGCATATCTGCAGTGGAGGAGGAAAACACAACCAGGAGAGTAGAGTGTGCACTGTGAAACTAGTCCTCAATCTGTAAAGCCATTTGTATTGCACTTTGTGCGACACATTTGTATCATATACGTCCTTCTTCAAAGCAGTAGCCTGCCGGGGAGGAAATGTGGGCAATGTCTTAATTAAACTATATATGGAAGTCCTTTCTTGCATTCAGCTAAACGCGCCCTAACCTTACCAAGGAACAGCGAAAACTCACTTCTGGCGCGAGCACAAACGTCTGCATGAACTTCCTCATAGGTTGGCCGTTGTTGGACAACTCCCCCAGAACCTGCACCACCACGCCGTCAGTCATGGTCGCGTGTGCATCCACGTGCCGAATCTTTGTGTGGCACTCGCTGAACTGCAGCGACATAACCTTCTTGTGGATTTCCTGGCAGAGAAAGAGAATAAAAGCTCATAAAAGGAACTGAGGTGCACCCATATGTTGTGGTGGTTCTTCACAAGTGAGGTGAGCTCAGGTCAAGTGTTTAGAATAAGCAAAGGGGAAATGATGTATGCCGATGGCTTGGAGCCACGGTTTTGTAATATCCACTGTTTGCTATTGTTGTTACCATTTTCCTCTTCAGATTGATAATTTTCATAGCCCTCAAAAATGTAGAAGCCGGAAAAAAAAGTATACGAAATGCATGTGAAAAAAATAAACCAACTTCGCCTTTTCCGACACAACCTCAGTGTACCGGTCTCGGCCATGCTAAAGAAAGCAGAAGTGAAGGCTCAGAACTCCACTGCTTATGGCATAGGATCTTATGATAGCATATGGAGTTTGCCTCATTTTACTGCCCATGTATGAGCATGTGACAAGTACATTCTTCCGGTCATGAATCAGGGTTCTAACTTGTTACTATACCAAGAGAAAACAAAAGTCACATACCGCCTGCCCGTACACAGCCTCCGCAAGCTTTCCGTTTGGGTCGAGTCCACCGTGAACATAAGAAGAACTTCTGCCATAGAACCTGAAACAATGTTTTTATTTCAGTCAGCAGTATTTACACAAACCGCTCAACGGTTTGGATTCTGTTGTGATTAAATGATTGCAATATGTATGGATGTTTACCTGTGAAGGAAGTCTGGTGCCTTGTTTAAGAGTGTGTAATACTGCCTCACAAACTCCCGCCCTACAAGCAGGGGACTTGGCTTCTCCATCACCATTTCTTTGGTAAACAATATTATGTTCTGAAAGTTAAAACATTTACCAAGGAGTTATTATCATGCAGTTTAGTAACCAAGAAAATAACATTTGAAACTGGTTAGAAAGAGACTTGTTTCAGCTTCATGTCAGACATTTGGGGTGGCTGGCAAGAACTGCATTAATTTCCCCAGTTTCAGAAGGCAATAATACCATGTCATAACAATTACTTTTCTCCTCATAGTCCAACGTAAATTACTGTCATCCATGGTCGTTCATTGGCATGAGGAATATAACCTCGAATACAACCTTTTTAGGCAATTTGCCCAACATTGTGTACCCTTCTTTGCCTCATCCCCACTTCAAATCAGCAATGAATAGACACCTGGCTGCCCGGATAGCTAGCTTGCAAAGAATACACGTTCAACTGCGCCATCGGATTTGGCCACTAGTACAATGAGTAAAGTAGGCCGGATACTACAGACTATGTCAGATTAAATGTACTGCAAGTCGAAGTACTTGAAGACCACAGGCGCGCTAAAAATCTTAGGGGAAACACAACATACACAAAACACGGTGTTCCCTTGAAACACTTATTGTCTCTAGTGATGGAAATTGCATTGGGCCTCCTTGGCTAATCACAACTAATCACAAATTAGTCCTTGCTTGGGACATATAGTACATACATGGACGCCGACTTGTAAAATAACTAAGTCCGACTTCATATTATGATTTCAGGCTAGGCATATTGTTGTTATTAACAGACCATCACAATGCTGACACAAACCCGGAATTGCAAGGAAGGCTAGCAATGTTGACAGTCAGCTAAACAAACCGGCAGATTGTAACCTCGTTCACGGGCGTTCTCATCTCACGACGGAACGCCTGGAAAGGGTTGCACCAAATGAGCGTTTTAGAGAGAGAGGGCTGGACACAATTAGATGGGATTAGCTGCAAGAGGCAGAGACTTCCGAAAGAAGGATATCCGTTTTCGTTACGTGTTCCGCGTATTTTCTTCCCAAATTACATCATAACAGAACTCAATGTATTCTCCATGTCCTTTTCATTTTTTACCATTCATGCCATGTTCTTAGAATTCGTAACGTTAATCTTGGGACTGGTAACTGTTACTTAAACCGGAAATTGCGTTCAGTAGACCGGGATAACGCTACAATGTATGACCCTCTCAGCACTGGAAGATTGTAAATGGTACTAGCGCTAGTTAGCTCCAGCTAACTTATGGCGTCGTTCTTTTTCCTTCACACGGACACCTGATTATAGACCAACATCATGATTTTGTACCCAAGGAAAACTGTCGCTTAAACCATAACATAACACGGGTCTCCCTTTCGTCAAATGTGTTGGATATGGAAAGTATCTACTACCTGGAGCCAACAACAGGCCACCATTAGCAAATGTGTAGCTAGCTAACGTTAATCATTGAGATATTTTTGATGCAACGAGGCGATAAAGATTCGTTTCAACTAGTTAGCTTGTATTAAGTTATACACGTTTCATGATTCAGATGCAATGCCCAATACCAATATCTTAAAGTCACAAATCTTCGTACCAGCTAAACCTAGCGTTTTCTTGTATCATCAAGTAAGCAAATGAAGCTAACTCAAAAGAAACAAAGGAACCCATAAGGAAACCAAGAGTATTTCAATGTAAATGGTCGGCCCGTCCCTATGATTATGTGACTGGTGGGCAAGTGAAGGGATACAACTACGCAAAAAAAGTAAACGTATCGCCTGTCCATTACCCCTTAGAGTTATATAGCAGACAAAGCACTAGCCTGTAAGCTATTTAGCTTGACATCTTTACTATCAATATCAAGAGTGAAACTTACCTTCTGAAAGACCTATCCTAGTAGACAGAATTTATGATAAATATGTACGAATTACCAACGTAATCGTCACCAACTGTCCTGAAACACAGAGTATCCCAGATGATGGTTCTGTTATTCCCCACACCAGTAAGACTCTGATCTTTACTCTATCAAAGATTTCAGATTTAAAGTCATAGGTCCAATTTATTGTTTTACCCCTGCAATCTGGGGCAGGGAAGCCCCGTCACACCGGTTTAGCCAATGGACTGTTTACACTAGACCACATTTAAGATGACGTTAATATTTTCCCGCGCGTCGCACGCACGGTTTAGCGACTCAAATAAAGCCACACTGATATACAAAATATGATCCAAATTCATTTTTCCGGTTTATAATTTATTCATGGATATTGTTTTGGGTAGGGGGTAGGAGCAAATATAATAGACATTAGGCTCACACTTATCGGCAAAGTATGTTTGATTAAAAACCATGTTATTTTTTTTTCATAATGAAATGACATAGGCCTATGCCTAGATGTATAGTATGATAACTATTCAAATATTTGTATTATCCTTCCTACAGTTGTAATTATTTCTGAAACAGCTGAAAGGAACAGCAATATGTCGATGTCATGGGGATTCAATGTTTATTGGCAGCATCTTCTCAATGGTCTTCCTAAAGAACCAACATGTAGCAAATATTTTAAAATTAAGGGAGAACTATTCCAGCGTAGTGGTTTCCCAACAGTGTGCCCTGAAATTGATTGGATTCAACACATAGTCTGGCCAAGGTTAAACCCTAGTGAATTTATATTGAAACATTCATTGAAAGAAGGCTTGGCCTAACCCTGCTTACAATATAATATCATTTGGATCATTATCGATAAATTATCTCACATAGTCCTAATGCATGTTCTTGCTTCATTTTGACAATTGCCCTTTTAATTTTTATTAGCCAGCACTGCTCATAACCTAGGCCTATCTGATGTGTGTATGTGCATTTTTCATAATAATAGTTTATTAAATGTCCAGTGATTTGGGAAATGGTCAAGGGAAATAGTCATTATAGATCATTTGGGTCTTTTTTGGACGTATTGAATAATTGGCTTTGGCAACTTGGAGTTTCCACTTGTTAAACCTACCGGTTCTCTATTGCAGCGCTCAGGACCCTTCCGTCCCTCTCTCACGTTATGAATGTCGTGAATAGTTCCAGATTCTAAATGCCTTGACAGTTGCAACATTTATATGAAATATGGAACTCAAGTTCCAGTTTATTGATTCCTGAAACTTATTATAAAATATTATTTTATGTTTGTGGCATGAAGCATTTTAAGGCACAGAAAATAAAACAGAATTATTATAGCATATAACAGAGTATAGAGTTTCACCAGACTAACTCTTGAAAATCGCTTTAGGTGGCCTACACTGTTTGATTGTTCAGTCGGTGTGAAAACGCTGTGGTTTGAAAACAAATTTGATGGGGCTTTGTTTCAGTCCAGCCTTCGACTGAATGATACAGCACAAAACGTTGCGAAAAACTGTCTTGTTCTGCATTGCCACTAAATGTACTCAATAGCACTAAGGCGCTTCTTGTTTCGAAGTCTATCGAGCACAGCTCCATTGAGCACCGCCGAATGGTCAAATGATTTTCTTCATAACATTAAAATCGACCAACTCAAGAGTTTTCTCTACTTTTCATAAAAAAAAAACACGAATGTAGACTAGTAGGCCTATGTTAATAAAACATTTACATAGCCATAATTAGAACTAGAGATAATGACTAATAACCATCATAATATACGTTTGATTAGATATTATCTTAATATAATAAGATAGTATTATAGCCCTTTTGTTTTGTTTTCTAATGTCAGACACATAACACAGCGCATCCATGGGTCAGACACCAGAGGCAGACACCCGCGCATCATGCCGGCCTATTCACTTGTTGCTATGGCAGCAGAAGAATCAAACAGATGTGGTTATGTAATTACAAACCCACGTATCCTCTTTTTTAAAAAACAATTCTTAGGCAATTGTTCGTTGCAACATTCTTTTAACTAAAATAAAATGCTTGGTAGAAAAATCCTTGGGGTTATATATCTTGGAATAAAGGAAATACAAAATACAAAAACATGGTTTGTCTTTCATAAGTTATGAATAGTATTGAAGCCCACACCGAACTTTACTGAAGTGAATCTTCATTGAACCCGCGTAATGGAGACGTTATAGACCTACATAAGTCAAAGGTTTATGAAAGTTTGGCTTGGTCCAATGTCCCATGTTGAGATCTGTGACGCCATGACCTCTAATGTAACCGGATTCCTCAGCAAATCAGAATCTGGGGTTTCTGCTAGGAACAAGATGGCTGGCTCCAGACGAGGGACGCGCTTTACTTACATTACATTAACAAGACATTTTCCCAGCCGCGGCACTTTATAACGGTCCAAGTTTAACGGGACTGAGAACCTGGGCAAATTAGTATGGCGCGTTTTGCAGACGTATAGTTTATAGCCCGACGTAGGCCTACAAGTTATACCAAACTCTGGCCAGGTCTTGGACACTTTTTTTTTTTACTTTATTCTTTTAACTATGGATTTGTTTGAATTCGTTTGGTGAGTAGGTTATTGTTGGCAACAATGTAGCCTTTAGTCTTGAGCATCTCCGAAATAATCGTATTCGTCAACATTTGGACGTGTTCTCAGAAAGTTTGGACGGTTTTCTGGATGCGTTTTCTTCATAATGCGAGAAATGCAGGCTACTTTAACTATAGGCTAGACTGTCGTCGGGATTAAAGCCATTTTATTTTTGAGGTTGGTCGGTGCCCTATAAGGACACTTATCCATGGCGTCGACTCGAGTGAGATCACAACAATCTCAAACTGGCAGGAACCCCGCGGGCACACCTAGCGGCTCCGCGCCGCACAGATTGGACTCAAAGTTGGAGATCGAGATGGAGAGTATCCAGCATCAGGACTTGGGCTTGGGAGGAATCATTGGTGCGCCGTCTCCGCCTTCGCGGCAAGCCTGGAGTCGGGATAACCCGGGGTTCGAACCCGAAGAGGAGATCATGGAGGCTAACTGGCCGCCAGCGAGTCCGGGTAGGAGATCTGTTTCTACAGCCTCGAGCAGTAGTTGTAGCAGCGGCGTAGGTAGCTTCACCGGGGTCGGGGGCAGCGGCCACAACCAGCGCGGTGGACTGTACCCCTCTTCCACAGCCGATACCCAGCGAAAAGACAAGCACGAACACCGGAGCTGTATGAAACAGATACTCCAGAAAATCAGAAGTGAGTAGGCTACCGCTTGGATTCACTTTGGCTAACCTACCAACTAATATAAAGAACACCATCGCGTTACTATTTGAAAACATGTTAGTAATAGTGCATTCTTCTTCTTCTTCTTCTTCTTCTTCTTCTTCTTCTTCTTCTTCTCTTCTTCTTCTTCTTCTTCTTCTTCTTCTTCTTCTTCTTCTTCTTCTTCTTCTTCTTTGTTGCAGTTTTGTGGGGTACAGATCTGATGGAAGACAGTGACAGCAGCAGAGAAAGATACCTGAGAAACTTACTGAGGGAAATGCTAACCTACTTCAGCTTTCTCATCATTACCTGCATATGTAAGTAAACACTGATATCATGCAAATTGGTGCCTGTTAAATATCTCATACTACTTGGTACATGGCAAAGTATTCAGGCACCGCAGTCGAAGTCTGTTATGACCTAATGTTTCAAGAACAGTCAAGCTACTATATTGGTGACCATAAAAAAGGTGACTTTCTCTACATCTAAATGAGTAATTCAGAAGCTGAGAAACGAACTTGCCAGGCATGTTACCACTCCAAGTTGCCTACTGTGCAAAAAAGAAGCAATAGCTTAAGTTTTACTGAAAAAAACCTTTTCAGTGGTGTGTAATTGAAAGACTATTGGTGAAGTTTCTCCAGTATTTTGAGGCTCCGACGGATGGTGCCAGTATGAGGTTTAGGGTGGATCAGGAAATGACTGGCTTATGACTTTTTCCTATTTCTTTTTTTATGTTAGCCAAGGGAAAAAGAGGGGAACATTGGATGGTTTTTATGACCTAATGTGTAGTATTAGAAAGAACCATACAGATAGAAAAGAAACAAATACATTACAGTATATTTAAATCTATTTCTGGAAGATAAGATGACACTTAATTCATCCAGAAGCGACATTCAGGTGTTACAGCAGAATAGCAGCAAATCCACAACCAAGCTAGCTGTAGCTTTACTGATTGTTTAGTGAACATTTGCATGTCCATTGCTTGCATTTCACTGTGTTTATGGGTGATTATCTCTTCCACAGTGACCTATGGGATGGTGAGCACCAACATGTACTACTACACCAAAGTTATGTCTCAGCTCTTCCTCGACACACCGCTGTCTACTGGGAACCATGCCACCTTTAGAAGTCTGTCCACCATGGAAGACTTCTGGAAGGTAGACCTGTCCCATCCAACTCCCAGCACCTTTGGTCTGGGAGTCAAAACATTCAAACCACTACACTGTCCTGCCCTCACTCAAAATGAATCTAAATAATATTTCTGTATATTCTAACAAAATGCTTCCAACTTTCTTGCCAACAGTTCACAGAGGGGCCTTTCCTCAATGGCATGTACTGGGAGGTGTGGTACAACAACAAGAGTCTCCCAGACAACCAGAGTCTCATCTACTATGAGAATCTGCTCCTCGGGGTGCCTCGTCTCCGACAGGTGAAGGTGCACAACCAGTCCTGCATCATCCACCGGGACCTCCGAAAGGAGGTGCAGGAGTGCTTCAACATCTACACCCCCAGCAACGAGGACACCAATCCCTTTGGGCCCAAGAACGGAACGGCGTGCGTTGAAGCTTTACACATTTTGAAAAGTGTTGGTTTTTAAAAAAATATTTTTAAATCTCTACATTTGATCGATGTAGCCTGGTGGCTCAACAGCTAGTTTAATATCCACCGGCAATTTAACATTGTAGCAACCCAGGTTAAATTCTGACACGCAGTCTCATGCTACATCTCATTTCCTGTCTTTTTCAACCCACTTTCTCTTCACTGTGCTATTCAAAAAGCCAGATTCACTCCAAATTCAATACCCTCTAATTGATGTTGTGACGTATTGTATTTCTAAGTATTAAACAACTCCAGCTGTCTAAATGGTCATCTTCTCTTCGCTGGGTGAACAGGTGGATGCATACAGATGAGGGCCGGCTGAATGGGAGTGGGTACTGGGGCCAGGTGTCTACGTATGGAGGGGGGGGTTACTACCAAGACCTTTCCCGCACCAGAGAGAAGTCTGCCCTTCAGCTGGCTCTCCTCAAAGACAACCTCTGGCTGGACCGAGGCACAAGAGCCGTCTTTCTCGACTTCTCTGTCTACAATGGAAACATCAACCTCTTCTGTATTGCCAGGTAGGATTTTTAGCCAGTTAGGACATAGGGAGAAAATGGTGGGAGATTTGCAGCTCAATGTGTAATATTCAATAGAAAACCTAATAGAGATTGAAAATAAACAAATATATTATCAAATACACACTGGTTGTTAAGTGGACCTGTGCATGGTAGCCATAATCACCATCGTTTCACTGTGTTTATTGATTAGCATCTTAACAGGTCGAGGCCTCTCAATCGTAGGCCTGGATTTGGTAGCTGGTGCTAAGAGAAAGTCTCCCTTTTGTCCAAATGTCACTGGCTCTCAGTGCCGGTTGGATGTCCAAGGGGGAGAAACAACACTTTTGAATGACGTGTGTCGCATGTCACGTGCTAGGATGCTAGTTGACCTAATTTGCCGGTATAACCCTAAGCCAGCGGTAAACCATTTATCCAAATAATCAAGCACAATCAAAATCAGCCAAAATGTGTTATTACCATTCTTTTACCTACTATATTAGTAGTAGGTAAAATACGCAATTGCTGTGATAAAGAAGGCTGTGTGTCGTTAATCCACTTTCTTGTTGATATGTTCAGGCTTTTGGTAGAATTCCCTGCCACCGGTGGGGTCGTCACTTCATGGCAGTTTCAAACAGTGCGTCTGATCAGATATACATCGAGCTGGGACTACTTTGTCGGGGTTTGTGAGGTGGCGTTCTGCATCTTCATCTTGTACTACGTGGTGGAGGAGGTGCTGGAGATCCGCATCCACCGTCTGCACTACTTCAAGAACCTGTGGAACTGTATGGATGTACTGATGATCATGGTGAGCACCAGCACCGAGTCGTCTCTCTGACTCAAGGCATCGATTAATGAAAGAGGTTGAGAAGAAGAAGTTGAACAATCTTAAAACAATTGAATCTTTTGTTATTAAAAGTAGTTGAGACAGTGTCATAATTCATCACTTTTCCTCATGTTGTATTTCTATTGCAGCTGAGTGTGGTTGCTATCATAATGAACATCACCAGGACGTCCATGGTGAGCAACCTTCTCGGAGGCCTGATAGAGAACCACGACGCTCACCCCAGCTTCAGATCCTTGGCCGATCTCCAGGTCCAGTTCAACCACGTGGCGGCTGTGATCGTCTTCTTCTCCTGGGTCAAGGTGGGCCTCAGATCTCAGAAGCCTGCGCACGATAAGACATACAGGAAGGTCAAATTTGACTGTAGACTCCCGTCCTTCTCAGCCTATAGCAAAGCTTTACACAAGTCAGTGGATGGAATGTTCCTTGAAGGGATGGGTCCTCAGAATTGATGGATCTTCAGAAGAGATGGGTCTTCAGAACAAGAGATGGGTCTTCAGAACAAGTGATGGGTCTTCAGAACAAGTGATGGGTCTTCAGAACAAGTGATGGGTCTTTAGAAGAGATGGGTCTTTAGAAGAGATGGGTCTTTAGAAGAGTTTGGACTTCAGAAGAGATGGGTCTTCAGAATTCTCTGGCGCTAGAGAGGCATACTGCACATCAGGAGCTAGGCAGGTCTATGAACTTCATTACTATGGTGCTTATTTGTCTCTCTCAGCTCTTCAAGTTCATCAACGTGAACAAGACCATGAGCCAGCTGTCCAGCACCATGTCCCGCTGTGCCAAAGATCTGGTGGGCTTCGCCATCATGTTCTTCATCATATTCCTGGCTTACGCCCAGCTGGCCTACCTGGTGTTCGGCACCCAGGTCAACAACTTCAGCTCTTTCAAGAACAGCATGTATGTACAACGACGCTGATTTTGTCGCTTATTTGGCTGTGTTCTCTTTTCTTCTACTAGGGGTCACGATTGCATCCACATTAATGTATTAGGGGCTATTCAATATTGTATAAGCGGACAGAGGCATCCACAAAATAGTGTCCACTGTAATATATATCCTCTTGCCTAAAGGCTGTATAGGTTTTTTATGTTTGTCTTGTTTGTCTGTGTAGTTTTACCCAGTTCCGCATCATCCTGGGAGACTTTGAGTTCTCTGAGATAGAGGAGACTAACCCAATCCTGGGACCAGTCTACTTTACCACCTTCATCTGTTTCATATTCTTCATCCTTATGGTGGGTACACAATGTTCTCTATTTGTCTCAAAGCATTTTCATTTTTTATAAAAACATCCATTTGTCATTCATTCAATTCACCTCTCGAGGAGTAGATACGTTCATAGTTCAAGAAATTGGCTAGGTAGCAATTGGCTAGGAAGCTTTCTCCAATTTTTATTTGATTATAGCTTCATTATAATTGCGTTATCTTCACTCCAGAATATGTTCTTGGCCATCATCAACGACACATACTCAGAGGTGAAAGCAGACATGTCCCAGCAGAGGACTGAGATGGAGATGACTGATCTCATTAAGAAGGTAAACCCCCTTCTCCCCTTCGAGGTTATTTTATATGAGTGTGAAATCGGGGCTTTGGTGACGATCTTCTTACCAGAGCCCAAGGTTTACCTAACGAAATTAACTATTCGTATTCTGGCCCTCTGCCCGGTTCCTCCCAGGGCTGTAACAAGGCCTTGATGCGTCTCAGGCTGAAAAAGACAGCTGTGGACGACATCTCCGATAGCCTGCGTCAAGCTGGAGGAAAGATGAACTTCGATGAGCTCCGACAGGATCTGAAAGGGTGACTACAATCTGACCGACTTGTTCTTGGTTGCAGGATAGCGTTGTCGCTAGGGCACGTGACTCCTAGCCAAAAGGTACTGGGTTTGATCCCCCGATTTCCCGAGTGTACCTTCAGGCATCCTAGAGAAAGCTGTCCAAACCCCTTCCCCTGCTCCTAACTTAGCCATTCCATGTGAGTTGCTGCTGATAATCGTGTCTGCTAAACGACTAAAGTATCCTCCTTCATTACCCCACGCACAGAAAGGGGCATACGGATGCGGAGATCCAAGCGATCTTCGCCAAGTATGATCATGACGGGGACCAGCAGTTGACGGAGCACGAGCATCAGCAAATGAGAGACGACTTGGAGAAAGAGAGAGTGAGAGATCATCTCTTTTGTTTTAACCCCAACCCTTAGAATTCCTTCCTGAGGGGCCATTTGTAGGTTGATCAATAACCACTGGGTAGACATCGTCTGTAAACCTGCAGATGATCAGTGTGTTGTTCTCCATACACTTAGGAGGACTTGGATATTGAACCCAATTCGCTAGCAAGACCCACTAGTGGGAGGAGCTTCCCCCGGACCCAGGAAGACTCTGAGGAAGACGATGACGAAGACAGCGGCCACAGCTCTCGTCGCCGTGGGAGTAGCTCGGGGGGAGTGGCCTATGAAGAGTTTCAAGTGTAAGGAATTCAAACGGACCAAAACGCAGTATGCTGTAACTATTAGAGAAGGCTATATTCCATTAAAATGTCTCACTCCTGACCTTGTAGTTTGAAAACACAATGATGCTTTCAGAGATCATTTATAATTGTACAAAGGCAATGCCCACGTTTTCTGAATGTTTCTGAATCCATTCACTGTGCAGTATATACCACAAATATACCACCTTCCAGATCAATAAATATCAACTTGAGCTTTAACTGGTCAGAGAAATGGACCTCCAATATTACATGATTAATAGATAAACCATTTGCTGTTGGAAAACACAATAGTGTTACATTACGCCCAAATTGTCATCGTTTCTTCATGACTGACCTCACATACAATATGACTTAGAACAAGGAGGACTAACACACACACTGCCTCTCCACGGGCTCAGGCTGGTGAGACGGGTGGACAGGATGGAGCACTCCATCGGCAGCATCGTGTCCAAGATCGACGCGGTGATCGTGAAGCTGGAGGCCATGGAGCGGGCCAAGACCAAGAGGAAGGATGTCCTGGGGAAGCTCCTGGACGGGGTCATGGAGGTGAGGGCCCGGAGCTAAACTAACACTCTGTTCACGCTCAACACACAGACACGCACACAACACTTTATTAAACAAATGACTACCGACACTATGTCGGTAGTGGGCTCGCTTAGATTTTGTTCACCACTGTATCGTTATGTTTGTGTACATGTTTATTTTCTTTTAGATGTTTTTTAAGTGTAGGGAAAACTCTGATCCGTCCCATCTCTTTAACTCTTCGGTCACACCAGAATAAACAGACTACTGTACACAGAATACATCAAGTCTTTACACATGTCATGAAGTGCTTTAGGTTCTAAACCTTCAAGATGAACCCTGATCTCTCCGTCTAACCCCCCTCGCGGCAAATAGGATGAGAGGATGGGCCGTGACTCGGAGGTTCACAGGGAGCAGATGGAGAGGCTGGTCAGGGAGGAGCTGGAGAGATGGGAGTCCAACGACACGGTCTCCCAGGTGGGCCACCCCCAGACCGTCACCCCCCGGCCCCGCCCGCCCTCATCGCTGTCGCTCGACGGCGACAGAAGCTGCCGCCAACGGGAGCGGCCATATTTGAAGACCTGCGGCGACCATTTTGGACCTGTTTTGGAATGCGTTTTAGCAAAGAGTCCTATCCCTCTCTCTCGCTCTTCTTCCCTGAAATGTTTCTACCATCGTCATTGTTCGCGCTCATCGGAGCAGCCAAAGGGATTATCAAAGATTTATTCTTGGCTTTTTCTTTTGCAATCACGTGTATTTTTTATAGCCATATAAAAGACTGACAGTGGGTGAAATATTGAGCTGTGAGTGAATGTGTATTATGAGGTACAAAGGACATAGTCAAAAATTATCTTGATATTATTTTTCTTGAGAAAAGCAAAACAAGATACTTGTTATAAAATGCCTATAAGGTGAAGCCATTTCAGTATTAAATGCAAAAATGGAAGGCCAGTTGATGCAATATCACATTTTACTTAATTTAGCTTTTATTTAAAAAAAACTGAATGCCTTAATTATTGTTGTATATCCATTGTAACATTTGACCAAATGATTAAGCATAACCATTGTAGTATTAAATGCAAATGTAGAACAGTTTATACAATTTCCTTAGCCTGCAAGCTTATGTGTTAAATTTCAAAGTGTTTAATTTGCTTTAACAGCCTTTATTTAAAAAAAGCTGACTTACTTTTTAATTATTGATGTATACCCATTGTAAAATTTGACCAAACGATAAAGAGAAATAACTATTACATTTGAATAGTTGATCAAATCCTCTATCCTACAAGCTCATTTCAGTCAAAACCTATGCAGTTACGACTTTGATAAAATGACTTATTGTATACCATTTTTAACATTTCAAATATCAAGTGAGGATTTAATTGCTTATTTTGGTGTCCTATTGTATTGTTAACATAGATTGTGGAACTTTGTCATATCTAATCACATTGTATTTGTATTATCCACCACTTCAGCTTATGATACATATTGTAACTTGAAACAAACTTCAATTTGGAGTGCATCTAGTGTTCATGGGAACCCCATGCTTTTATTTTGTAAGTGCAGGCCTAATGGGCCTTATTATTGTAGCTTGATTTGTATACATTCCTTTTTCAAAATAAAGTGTTATAACATTCATCTAAATGCTACACTTAATTGTTTTTCTGTTGTATCGATTGAATTTCCCTACTACGAGAAGGCATTCTACTAGACTTTAAAAGTCTGGTCATCTATATATTGTATTTACCGTTGTGGAAGGCATTCCACCAGACTAGAATATGTCAAATGTCATATAGATGGTAATTTCTGAATGTAAGAAAGGCATCCACTAGATTATAAGTGGTTGAATACAGCAGTAAGGAATTTTAATACTGATTATATAATCCTTGACACATTTAAGAACAAGAGAATAAACATCTACATGATTTAAAAAAACAGTTTAACAAACTTCACATACAAAATGATAATCAAGAACCATCGAAATGGCTACTAAACTGCAGCAGATGTCATTTAAACAACTAATACTTTGACGTTTCTGTGAACATTACATACTTTTAACAATTTAGAGAACAATGCAAAAAACATTTAAAGAACAAAAACAGAACAATTCAGGTATTCTTCACGTATAAAAAAAGGATCTAAACAAGTGCAGCAGATAGGCATGTTACCTAAGGGGCAAGAGATGTGGAAGAGACTGTTGGCTAACTGCCGCCTCTACCCTACCACAAGGGACACTTTCAGGTGAATTTCTTGATGAATCTGAGTTTGAGATAGGCAATGATAAGGAAGATGGCCATCATGACCGTCAGAGCCAGGTGGTTTTCCCACAAGCCCCAGTGGCTGTACTTGATGCCCAGGTAGTCCAGTTGCTGCTCCCCAGTGCACCTGCAACAACGCAATACAGCACTTAAGGCATGTTCCCACCACTATTTAGTCCATTAGCAGCAGACGGGCTTTCATCAAAAAGTGACTTTCATGAAATATTCAACCATAAATCATATCAATGTAGAGTTGGTAGGAGGTAATGCCTGTTGCTGGAAAAGGCTAAACAAACTTGATTACTCTTTACACACTTTTATCCCAAGCAGCACACGCAGTGAATACAGGTAATAAGGAACATTTGTAGGTTCGACTTTCTTAATCAAGGATGCCTACAGGTAGGGCCACCCTCGGGGAACCCAGTAGCTATGGCCTGTTAGGCCCACACACTAGCATTAACAACATTAACTTTAATAACTCAAGTCAAACAGGGAGAGGCCAATTCAGAGAGGTTGGAGGGTGAATGAAACCATAATACCCTACAAAGATTAGGGATAATCATCTTTTGTCACCGTGAACAAAAGGAATAATAATCTTTCAGTGGTAATGAGTGTACAGAATTAGCAATGGCATGAAAACTACAGCAGATTTGGAATTTAGTGAAAGGAGGTGTGAAGGGAGGAAATATTAAATTGAATTCAAACATTTAAAAAAATGCTTAGCATTTAAATGGCTTGCATTTGATTTGAAATTGTGGGAGAATTTGACATTACCCTTAGAAGGATTAAAATCAATATCTTGCCTTATATGCAATATGAAATGACGTAAGAGTGGAGAAAACACAGAGTCTTCTGAAGAGACTTGGTTCTTAGAAAGGTCGTCCTATGTTCTCTGCCACCAGTGTGTACTAATATTCAGGCCTGGGGACTTGGGTGACTCACAGCAGGATCAGCCCGAGAGATTCAGATAAACAAAGCATCTATACGGTTTGTTCAGGGACAGATTACACCCCTGGTGTGAAGAGACTGTACAGTTGTCTTCAGGGATTTAACAAGCAAGATATGTAAATGACACATAAATGACAGGGCCTGACACAAAGTTAGAGAATGTGCAGACGAGGAAATTGATAAATTAGATGATGATATATGGTAAGAGAAAATCCCAGAACAACTAAAAAACAACGGAAGTTGGTTGTTTGTGAAGCCATGTATGGGCATTGTTTGACAACAACCCTGCCCTGGAGATTATGGAAGAATCACAGCAGCGAGCATACGAAAACCGTTTGCTGATGCTGGAAAGGCAGGCGTTCTGCAGACCAACTCGCCTTTTGTATTACTTGAATAAAGTTCTAAATAACTATAACTTATTTGGCAATGACCTGATCTCTTTCCTTGAGTATAACTGTCTACTTTCTACAACAATATTTACATTTTGGTTAGTATTTATTTTTCAAATTATGGTTGGCAGCTTTGGAGGAGCTCTTTCACACTTTTCCTCACTTGTGAGGAAAAAGCACGCAATTATAATATCATAATTATATCATGAATTCATTCCCATTTCATTTCCGTAGGCGTAAGAGTGACACTCACGCTTGCCCAGCGGGGGGGCTGCTGTGGTTCCCAGGAGAGGAGGAGTTGGTGGTCCAGATGTCTTGAGTGTCGCAGAACCGCAGACCCACAAACTCATTGATCTGGAGGGCCTGTAGAGAGAGGGAGCAGATGGATACTCTTTACCGTAATTACAAGAATATAGGCCACATTGTACACAAGCCGCACGTGCTAACAACCAAAGCTTGAAAATAACCAACCTGTATATAGGACATGCCCATGCGAAGGCTGCAGTAACAAATCCCATACATAAAGTACATAAAAACGTACCAGAAGGAACCCACGTCAAAGTTGCAAAGACTAAACAAAGAAAATATTTTGATATAAACTTTTTTTTTAAGTGTTTTGCATTGAAAAGCTGCAGATAACAAATGAATGAGTCCATGAGAAGCCTTTGAAATTCAATGATTCTGTGTTATTCAAAAGATTTCTATGTGATTGGATAGTATCCAAAGCTAGCTGCATTTTCATGTGGATGAAAAGGTTGAATAGGTGCCAGAAAAACAACATTTGTTTCACAAACAATGTAGCCTTATACTTGGTGATTCGCCACCATATAAAATTAAAATACAATTTAGACATGGTCAAATTTAACTGAGTTCTGTTGAGATGAAGACATTTAATTTCTAAAACGGTCCAATTGGTTGGCAATTGGTGTTTCTATAGAAGGCATCTGGTTCAACCTGTACCAGTGGTTGATTACCATTGTGCTGCTATTAATCATGCCACAGACTTCCTGACAAGCTACTGTATTTGCATAGAATACAGGGCATAATCACCGCAGGGCAAAATCACTGTGAGGCAAAATCGGTGCAGAGCGATTTTGGTCACACAGCAGTAATTTGTCAGATAAATGTGCAGAGGACTAAATTTGTGTTATTTTATCAGTGACTCACCGCCAGGCCATAACGGGGTATGCTGAAGTACTTCAGCCAGGCCAGCCAGTCCATAATGCTGGGCAGGTTCACCAGCAGCCCTGAGAAGATCTACCAGACAACAACACTCAAGTGATTAGCAACCACAGCGCACACAAAAATAAACAATGCAAATAACACATAGCGAGACAAATCCTCCAGACCGACAGAGAGAGAGACACACAGGGAGGAAAAGAAGCCGACAGACAGCCCAACAGAGACAGACAGACGCACACAGACACAAATTAAGGCAACCATGGCACACAGAAAAAAAAAGGAACATTTCAACACCAACTGCCTTAAATCCCAACTCCCTTCCTCCAAAGTACATCCATCTTCATCGTCCTCATCTCACCATCATGAAGACGAAGGAGATGGTGATGAAGAGGTTGGCCAGCGCCACCACACTCTGGTCGGCCGAGATGGCCATGGTCATGGAGGTGGCCGTGTACGACACCAGGGTCACCGTCAGCATGAAGATGAAGAACGCCTCCAGCGAGACCTGCAGCCCTGCATTTGATTTTTTTGTGTGTGTGTGTGTGTGTGTGTGTGTGTGTGTGTGTGTGTGTGTGTGTGTGTGTGTGTGGTGTGTGTGTGTGTGTGTGTGTGTGTGTGTGTGTGTGTGTGTGTGTGTGTGTGTGTGTGTGTGTGTGTATATATATATAATATTTGTATTACATAGAAGTGTTTTAATCTGTTATTCATCACCATTATTATTGACGATTCTTCCTCAATGGGTTTCTCATGAAAAAAGTCCCTTAGGTTGAGTGTCTGCTCAGTGACTGCCAAGTGTAAATAAGGAGCGCGGTAAAGAGACGGTACCGATCATGAAGTAGGAGACGACGCTGAAGATGGCCGCGGGGATGGTGCGCAGGACGAAGATGTCCGATAGGACCTTGGACAGGAAGTACACAGAGACTCTGTAGTATCCGCTGATGTACTCGTGCCTATTGGATTCATTCAATGATATGAATTATAATAATAGGAACAATATGTACAATTATTTTGCACAATAATGGCAAAATAAATGACGACATGTATTTAAAAACTTTACAGATCGAAAAACAAGAAAACATACAAGAAGAGCTTTCTCTCTGAGATGAAGAGCTCCGCGGCCGACACGCTGCTGAAACACTGGTTGGTGGTGATGAAGAACAGAGCCCCCATCCTGCATGAGGACACAGGTCAGAGGTCACAGGGGCGGCTGCTAAATAAGGGAAAGCTTCATCAGAAGGTTTCAACTGATGGGTCGATGTGTTTTTTGCCTTTATGAAAATATAAGCAGCACACGTGCATTTGGACTCAAATTATGAATCGGTATCATGATTGACTTTTTGCTGTTTGCCATTCAATATATTTGATGGTTTCAATTTCACCACCACACTGCAGAGGACCCGCTGACCTCACGCCAACGCAAGTCTGTGAAGGGCTGCATGTTTTGACACCTGCATGCGCTCGGACCTTTGCATACAAAAGGACAAGCACGTTAGGTGCGTGTATAAGCTGAACACATTGGAATCAGTTGAACTCTCTACGAGTATTTAAGGTCAGTATCGTGGAGATTTATTTAGACTAAATCATGGAGGGAGGAAGGGGGAAGAGAAGTAGTAAGAGTAAGAGAACTCTGAAGGGAAAATGTTGGGCTCTGTTGGCTAGTGACAAGTCTGGGTACCAGGTTGTGCCCAAGGGTACTGATCAAAGCGGTGCTAAGAGGATTAGTGATGCTGGAATTTATATTTACATTTAAAGACCTGGAAACCTGGGGAGAAAGGGGATCAATACAAACGCACAACGAAGCATAATGATTAAGACAAGCCGCAGCAAAATGTTTTCTGTTAACATTGCTAACAAGTTTGAAACCCAGGAAGAGATAATCCTCAAAATGTCAAAACCACATCAATATTCTCAAAACACTGAAATGGCAAAACAATAAAGTTTTCCCAAAAATACACAGATATAAAGCATTTCCTACCGGTTCTGGATGCCACTCTGATCGTTCTTGACCCCAAAGAAAATGGCCCCAACGATAAGTGCCAGGAAGAGGCTGACTCCCACCTGGCCAGACACACAGAGACATACAGACGAGGACATTATGATAGTGGATGATGCTCAACAGACAAATGGTGAAACCAACACATTGGCATTATTTGGTTTGAGTGGAAAGTGAGATGATAATTTAAAAGGTAGGGTATATAGTAATTTGAAACAAACTGCGAGAGAAAGAAACTTTGGTCACGTCGGTTTCGGAAAGTTCCTAAGAAAATTTGAAGCTATCCAACTGTAAAAATGTCACCCCTCCCCTTAGGCCTTCCTCCCAAGTGACTTCCACAAAACACGTGAGTAGCTTGTTAGCTTTAGCAATAGGTCTGCATAGCAATACGCGCACGGACACGCATTGCCTGTGAGCACACGCAACCGTGTAGGCATGTAGACAAGACATGAACGCCATCCAATAATTTCATTCAGACAAAATAAACGATTGAACTATTTTATTACAGGCCTCCGACAGCCACTGATAGCAGATATTTATTCAATTGTCAGATAATTTTATTTAAATTGATTGTGGTCATGATGTAAAGAGAGTTTCCAAAAATATGACCAATAAAAGCCACCAACATAAATTGCCTCGAGGGCTTTAAAGAGCCAGTGAACCTACCGTTTCGGCTGGAATTCGACTTTAAAAAAAGTGTGTTTTGGGGTAGAGATTTAGGGAAGAGGGAGGCTCGTTATCGTCCTGCGTATGAAAGGCGCCACACACTTTAGCGTTTTACTATACGTGTCCGAAAAGCAAAACTTTCTCTCAGACACAGGAGTCAACCGCTGCCCCAACAGAGCTCGCACACGTCCACACAAACCACGCCGCCGTCGCTCCCTGCTTGTGACGTCCGAGTGCCTCGGAAAATTCACTCAGATGTCACAAGAAGAATGTTCACATTGTGTTTTGGGGAGATGGAACAAAAAAAAAAAACAAGCCATAGATCTAACACCATTTTTCTCTAAACAGGGACTTATTTCAGAAATAGTGATAAAATGTCGTAGCTCCCAATGTTTACCATCATTTAGCACAAATGACCACGTCAAAAAAAAAACTGAAATGGTTTTGGGTTCACTGGCTCTGTAAGACCGCTGACCAACATGCCATGGCTTCGTTCGTAGAGGCAGGGCGGGGGGGGAAACGGGTTTGATATCCTACCTGGGACGACCTCTGACCTAATCAGTTGACGGGGTCAAGGCGACACAGGGGTTTGGCAGGGTGGTGTGATGCTGCCCAGCGGAGGGTGAAGTCGTCTGCCAGACTTGCCCGGCGGGGGGGCGAGAGGAGAGCGGGGGGGACGCGTCTCTAATCCCTGCGAGGCACCTCATGACCTCACTGAGTGGTGGGGTGGGGTTGGGGGTGGGGGTGAGGGGATGGGGGGGTCCCTGCACGGTTCCCAGGGCAATAAGCCAAAAAGGTTCAACCTCATTCCCCTCAGCTCTTCATGTGGAAGAGACCCCCCCCCCCCCCCCCCCCGCCACCCCCTCTCGGTCATGTGATGGCCCTCAGCCTTGGGGGCCTCTGTTGGGGCTGATATGATATCACTTCAGATCCCCGGACTCAACCGCCAAGGGCCGGGTCACAACAGTCACCAAAGCCGATTAATGGGGCGCGGACCCCCCCCCCCAACGGGATTACTCAAGACTCTTATTTGGGGCCAATTAGCTGTTAATAATGCCTAAAGTGAGGAGACTTTTGGCGGTACTTCAACGCCACAGGAAAGCTAATGAGGCTAACCCCCCCCCCCCAATCCTCCTTGCAACACTCCCCCTTCCTAGTCTCCCCATGACAACCAGATCTCCGGTGTGCCATGTTCTCTAATGTTCATCTCTCTAACAAAAGGTTCTGATCTCCATGCAACAGAATGGGTTCCCAGGTGTTGGCACTGCTCATGGAAGCCGGGAGCGTTGACAAAATACAAGTTTTGAAAGAAAAGCAATCTTTTCAGTTGGTGCCATCCATTCATTCAGTCTTGGCTCAAGGATCCAAAACACATCAAATTAAAAAACAAGTTTGTGATACACAGCATAACCTTTGGATTGGACCCTGGATCCCCAATGCAGGATCTGTGTTTACCAATAGATAAGTTACAAGAGATGGCTGACTTATAAATATACTGAGATTTGGCACTACATTAAAGAAACGGACAAAAGCTCTTTGCACTATAATTTGGTCTCATAAGAGCGTCTCACAAAACAGACTAAAAGATTTGCAGCCAGGGGCAAACCTTTACCGTCTGCGGCAATGATAAAGTGTTGTAGCAGCAAAGTGTGGCACAATGTGCACACTTTGAAGTGTCACTTGAACATTGATATACCGGTAGATGTTGAGCACTTAAACCGATGCAGGTGGAAGCAGGTGCACAAAGATATTAGAAGCCGCATAAACCATCAGACCTTAAAGATGGGGTCACGGCTGGGGTGGGGGAGGTGGACCAGCAGCGATCCTGAAGCCTTACCTGGGCCACAGAGGTCTGTGGGTTCAGCAGGAGGTTCCGGAAGGTCCTCTTGAGAACCCAGTGGAGCTGGTGGCAGAAGGAGCTGTTGTAGGTGACGGTGCGTGCAGGCGGCGGCGGCGGCCGTGCAAGGCGCCGTGCGGTGCTTCCCCTGGACAATGTGCTCCAGCTCGGCCCGCGTGGCGGCAGAGCAGCTGCTGGTCTGGTAGTCCTCCACCAGGCGGTCCTCCACACTCTGCCTGCAGCTGCGCAGGTCCTCCAACGCCACCTCTACAGGGAGACACAGGCGGGGGGGGACGAGGAAGAGAAGGGTGACATTCATGGGCCTTAGGCACCTGGGGGCCATGCGCATTCTGTTCCCCCCCCATCCCAGCTAGGGCTTAGGACAGAGACGGAGATGTGAACGATGACCACAAGAATAATGTTCAAGGCTGGAGTTTTAAGTTTTGAGTCAAAGATTGTGTTAGAAATTAATGTAAATGTATTGGACTTAAAGAAGATGTTTTTTAACCAGTTATGCATTCGTGGTTTAAAAAATAAGTGTTTTAGTGAGTGCGTGTCTATATGCATGTGTGTATGTGATGCACTACCTTCAGTGCCTTGCATCGTGGCCAGAGTAGAAGCGTGGTAGTCTCCATTGATCACATCCAGGAAGAAGTCTGCAGGGTTGTTGTGAGGCTCACATGTGTAGCCTGGGAGAACAGATGTTATTATGGTGAATGAAACTTTATGATGAACAGCAGTCTGCCCATCATCTTATACAACCCATTGGCCTCCAATAAACATTTGACCACAACCATGAAAGGTATACACTCATTATACATTGCATCCCCATGATAAAGTGCTTAATGTTGGCATGTGGTGTTTCAGATAGCGGTTTGAATCACCAATATTAGTGAAGTAGTCCAAGGTGTCGATTGAGGGTCCATGGTAGACCATCTTGCCTCCCACCAGCAGAGTCAGGGTGTCAAAAAGCTTGTAGATGGAGAAGCGCGGCTGGTGGATGGACATGACGATGGTTCGTCCCTGATTGGCCATTCTGCAAAGACAAAACCAACATGAGACACTGGCACATTATGCCTCACTTCAAGCATTCAGCAGATGCGATTATCAAAAGTGACCTACAGTGAATTTAAAACGTGTGTCATTAAGGAGCAGATAGAGGTGAGGGCCTCTTGCTCAAGGAGGCCGGCAGGTAGATTGCAAACATTGGTATTCAATCACAGAACTTGGCCACTACACTATCCTACCCTATGTTTAAGTACACAACTGCTGAGTGCAAATTTCACATAAGGCTTTCAAATAGCATGCAGTACCGGCAGTGTTGGGAAGGTTACTTTTAAAATGTATCCAGTTACAGAATACATGCCCAAAAATGTAATATGCAACGTATTCTGTTTCATCACTCAGAGTATTATATTCTGAATACTTGGATTACTTCCACATTGAAGTGCATTTTATAACTGTAGGAATGCGGCATCAAATCCTGCTTACTGAACAGGCCTATTCTGGTGTCTTCTTCTTCTGTGTTAGGCCCAAGTCTCCCTGAAAGTGAACTATTTTATATAATTTGCTGCAGTGGAACAAAGACTATAAGGGTATGTTCATGCAAAAGATATTTGCCATTACATCGAACATTTTTTTCACAAGAGAGAGTGAGAGAGTGAGTGAGTGAGAGAAAAGATCGTTCAATCATCAGCATTTTTATGTGTGTTTTCCAGCATACGTTTTATGTGGGTGTCCATATCCCCCGACGGTCCAACAATTTGCTGCTAGTCTTGGAGTTACCGCTAATCAAACATTAATTCCCATTACGCGCGCGGCTGAGCGGGTGCCTTTTACGACCAAAGAGGCATATGCTTTGTAGAACTGGATCGGACCGAGGTGCGTTCGCTTTCACATCTCAAGCTAACTGTTACAGGGTTCGTTTGGAAGCGAACCGAACTGCTGTTCAGGGAGGTCTCGGTCGGCTGATTTGGTTCACATCAAAGTGAGGTGGTTGCATTCACACCAACGCAAACGTACCGAACAAAGTGGACCAAACTCGTTTAGTGCGCACTAAATACTGTTGGTGTGAAAGCACGAATAAACTGCTGAAACAGAAGTATCGTCATGTAGCCTAATCCATTGATTTCAACAATGTAACTATTCTAAATACCAAGTATTTAAATTGTAACTAACGGAATACAGTTACCTATAATTTGTATTCTGAATACGTAACGCCGGTACATGTATTCCGTTACTCCCCAACACTGAGTACCGGTATATACAAAAGATATTTACTTTTGAACCATTTGTTCATTGAGCAGAGGTTTTGCCCAAAGCAGTTAACTTTTCTGTTGATTGTGGCATACATGTCATTCATAAGAATGTCATCCAGAACCCTCACCACTACACTATGCTGACCACAGCCCAGTATACCTGCACTCAAAAAAAGTGATACCCTATCTTAAAACATGGGAAAGGATGCTATCTGTATACGTGAACTGCTCGTTCCCGGAGGGCGGAGGGAGGTCCTGGTGGAGACCTTTTGAGCAGCAGTAGGACAGAGTTGGCGGTGCTGGCGTCCAGGCCGGTGGTGGGCTCGTCCAGGAACAGCACGGACGGGTCCATGATCAGCTCCATGCCAATGTTGGTCCTCTTCCTCTCCCCCCCTGATATCCCCCGGATCATCTGGGTGCCCACCTGGCGCGCGCGCGCACACACACACACACACCACACACACACACAACACACACACACACACACCACACACACACACACACACACACACACACACACACACACACACACACACACACACACACACACACACACACACACACACACACACACACACAAACACACACACACACACGCGGTTAGGGGATAAGGAGGGATAAGGATATGAGAGGTGATAAGAGGAGTCAAGGATAGAGAGGATTAGGAGAGAGGGAATTAGGGATGAGATGAAGACAGATCAGGTGAGGTTAGGAGATGAGTCAAGGATCGATGAGATTAGAAGAGAGGAGGGATGAAAGGAAAACGGATGAGGAGATATTAGATTGGGAGAGATGAGATAAAGAGAAGATATTAGTTGTCAAGGAAAATATAGATTTTTTTTCATCATTGGGAGAAAGTAAGGAGATAGGAGATTGAGAGTTTAGATTAAATTATATTTGTAGTAATAGGATCCCAGACATGAGCGGGAGAGCTGAGTTGATATTAGGAGTAACGGCGCGAAGGAGTTACCTTGGAGTCAGCCACCTTGGTGAGCCCCAGCTCTTTGATCAGCTGGCTGACCCGGGCCTCCTTCTCGGCCTGCGGGACGGAGCTGGGAAGCCGCAGCGCTGCGGAGAAGCGCAGGTTCTCCCTGACCGTGAGCGTGCCCATCACCACATCGTCCTGCGCGGGGTGCAGTTTAAAAAGGGGCGTCGAGGTGAGCAAGGGGAGCTACTGCACTGTTATCCTTGCGGCCCTTGTATGCTCGGCTCAAGTTGTTTGTGTCAACCGACAATAATGTTCATATTCCGTATTTACATTTCTACCACCACATTTAAAACAAAAAAATAAATCATACAAGAAATAACCCATTTATGTTTAACTGGTGAATCCTAATTTTTTTTTAAGAAAAAACGATAATGAAATTGATGGTCTTAATGCTTACACACACAAGATACTGTATAATTATAATAGTCAACCTGAACCACGTAGCCTGACAGACACTTGAAGTTGGGCGGCTGAGGCACTCCGTCTATCAGAACCTCTCCGGACAGTCCCGCCGGATCCTTCCGGGCTGCCAGAATGTCCAGGAACCTGCGGGTGACATCGGGGTAGCCATGAAAGTGGTACCACGTTTCCATGTTCGTATACAGCACTGTTGGTTTGTAAAAAGCAGCGTCGTACTTACGAGGATTTCCCGCTCCCAGTGGGTCCCAGTATGGCATTCAGCCCGGGTCTCATGACCCCACTGTGAGAGGAAACATTTATCAATTATTATAATTAATATTATGACGGAGGCCATACCCTGTGTATATGGCCCAGGTACTATTGCAACCTGCTGTCCTATTTGCTAAACGTCATTCCAACCCTATTTTAACCATCTAGCCCGTTCTACCTACCCAAATATTTGTATGGGATTTAAAAAACATGTTCAAACCAATTATATTATATCCTAAAACAGAATAAGTTGACATTAACCAACATATGGTGATAAGAATATACATGCATTTACAATGTACATCAAATAGTCTAAATGTCCAACAATACAGATATTTAAAAACAAAAATAGTATTAGAGCAGATACATCACAAAAACCTTTTACGACAAAAACATTGGAAAGATGGAAGAGATTTTGGGGAAAGGACACAATGTTTAATTTGCCTGCCTGGCAGGTGGCCCTATCATTTAGTGTAGAGAGATTATATGCAGGAACCCATGCTTAATATCACATAATTAACACCAAGGCGGGAAGCGGTCCAAGAGTGAAAAGATGCCTTCTTCTTTCATGGGAAACGTCTGGCGGGTTTAACACATGTTTAAGAAAATAGTCAATCTGAAATTGTTTATTTTCATGCGTCAGTTTAGAAACAGGATCGGCATTTGAAGAAGTATTTTTTATTCTGTTGTAATATTATTGATGTTCTATTTGAAGTTGGAGGGATAAAAACAGTGATAAATATTACCCAATAATTATTATTATTATAATACACATTTCTAAGAAGAGAAAATTGCGTGTTACGTTTTATTCTTGGTCTCTTAAAGATCATACAAAACGTTTTTGAAAAAAATGACTTCGAGAGGAAGCGTGAGAAGGGTAAAGATAAGAGAATGTATAGAGGGATGTTATAAGGATTTGAGGACAAAGTGGTTTGAGATTGAAGTTTAGGTTTGATGTCATAGTTGGTTGAGGTTAAAATCACTTCAGGAGGTTATAGTTTGTGGAGGTTGGAGGAGGTTAAGGTTGTATGAGGTTCAAGTTGTTGGAGAGGATTTCGGTTAGTTATGGAGGTTATAGTTTGTCGAGGTTAAGGTTAGGGCATCTGTTGGGTTGTGGAGGTTAAAGTGGTTTGAGGAAAGCGTACTTGAGGTCCACCAGTATCGCCCGGGTAACACGGCTGTTCTTCCCGATGCAGAAGAAGCCGCTCTTCAGCTGGACTTTGTACTGGATGTTGTGGAAGCTGACGGTGGCGCTACAGGGTGTAGAGCTGAAGGTTGAAGTGGGACCCTTCAGTCCGTTTTTGAGGCTTATGTCGTCCAGCATGGCGACATTAATGTGGCCCACTTTCTCGACCATTTTCACACCACAGCTTATATCCTGTCAAGAAATTAAACTGCATTAATACAGCCTGGTACGCACAACTGCAATGCAAAGTGCTTAACAAGGAAAAAAAACAATTCATAAAATGTGTTCAACAGTACAAGTTTGAATCAGAATTGAGATACAATTTAACAACAAATACAAATATGATAGGCCTACACTTATGGCTAAATAAATAGCTTGAAAAGTAATTCTCCCAAGATTTAATATTTAAATAGATAAAACCTGGTCAGTTGCCATGTTCCCATGCTTCGACTGAATCTTTTTTATACCAATATTTGGGCACTTTCAAACATGGGCATGCACGCCCCTATAAAGTATGACATTTTCATGCAGAATTTACCCATTTTTACCCATAATTACTTTCTCCTGGCTCACCAGTCTTCCCCCCCCCCCCCCCTTATTGCCTAACAACCCTAGCTCTAATAAAAGAACAATACAAGAGCCTAACCAAACAAAAACATAGGCTACCAACTTTGACCTTTTACACCTTTTTTGGTCAAGCATATTTTCGTTGGTCCAGTATTGACCAATTTTCAATCCAGCGGCTGAACTTGGCGTCTTTCATGATGTTTTTTGCTTCAAAATTATAATAAACATACTTTGCTAATGTTCTTGAAAATGGAAATCAAATTTCTTCAATTTGGCCGGGCGTTATTGTAAAGTTTTAACAGTGGATCATATTTGAATTCAAAATTGTTGGCCAACATGTAGGACCAATCAATTAATTTATTAGTATAATCAGTAATAAATATTTCCCCTATAATCCAAAAAGCCAAGTGTAGCTTTAAACGTAGTTGCTCCATATATTAGTTAATTTTAAATTGTTTGTAAAAACGCATACCTATCCATAACATTGGAATCATCTACTGGTATAGAAACAAATAGGAACACATATACCTACTTTTGATGAACACGAGTAAGCAAATAATGTGTTAAGTTAACTATACTTAAGTAGATTCTTCAGAGTAAGATGTTTTAATGGATAGGCCTAGGGCATATTGTACGTTATGGTTTTGCCAGAAAAGAGTTGTAAATAAAAACGATGCGGCTTTAAAGCAGCATTTGCATGCATTATTTTGCTGTAATCTATAACTTTAAAACGCCGAGTCCTTTAAGAGATCGTGGTACTTACGTGCTTGAGTCTTTCTGTAAATAACTAGCCCATCTATTCTTGTTTCGGTCACCGGCTCACATAACAATGATTTAGGAGGATTTCTTATGTAAAACAGTCTTTCTAGTATTACATCCATGTGTAATGTTGACTTGAAGTCCGGCGTGAATTAAAGCCAAGCGCACAAATAACGCAAATGATTACAAACTCAACCCCAGCTGTATTTGAAGATGTAACTCTTACCAGACCTTGGTTATTCAATCAGAGGTTCTCCTTTAGCCACGCGTTCCCGGCTAGCCCGTGTGTCCTCGGCTGTATACCTCAGTGCTGTCGGACGGTGCTGGAGGACTCAATGACCAACAGCTCCCCGAGGCTGGGCCCAAATAACATCAGGGCATGACAGGAGCGATTACAATCAAACACACACTCGTGGACGAGATGTTTTGAACCGCTCACTTGACCCCGAGGGTCTGACCGCTTGCCTGAATGTAATTTGATTTGCTGCTGTCGCCACATTTTTGTCGAACTAGGCCTACCCTCTTTATAGATTTTTCCTAATTTCAAGTAGGCCTATTGGTGAAATAAACTATTCAAATGTGTAATTATTTGAGTAGCCTAATGTAATTTGCCAGGCAGTTCGGACTGAAGTCAGTTAGAGAATGTAGCTTGTATTTTTTTGTAAATTCACTTAGTGTATTATCCTGAATTTCAATAATACTGGCTTATCATACCATATTGGGATTGTAATAATATACATAACGGTATCTCTAATTTGAAAAGGAAAGTAAATCGGGACATTACCTAAGCCCACAAACCTTGGCATTGCTTAATAAACCTAGAAATTTTCACTATTGAGATTAGCGTTAAATATGCCGCCAAACACATATGGCCCACGAATACACTGATTTATTTTAATTGATTAGTCCACTTAAAGAGCAAGTCCTAAACAAAAAGCCCCTTATTAGAGAATAATCCAACATTCACTCGTGGATTTTAGGCCTTTGGGGTTGATATTGTGAGAAAGCGTTTGTATTTATTTGTAGTTTTGTATTATTTATTTATTGGACAATTTACCCACTAAGTATATAGCATGGGAACAAGACGTAGGCTATCTGCCAGTATTCACTTTTTTCCCCCACTAAAATAAGAACAGAAGAGAGAAGACTGAATTTAAAGATTTTTTTCAGAAGAATGAGGATTTTCGTTTCGTTGCTTTGATTGGTTGAACTCCTATCCAATTGCATACAGAGCATGGACCAGAGAAAGAAGGTACAGGGACATTTTGGTCTGCGCACGTTGGTGACTAGTATACCCTTCATAAATAAACCATTCCATTAGAAGACCAAGTGTCGCGCCATCTTGTGGACAACATTAGATCATGGTCAACGGATCCACCACACGTAAATAACGGCAAGAAAATGTGTAAATTTTCTGATTTTTATTGTTTAGTTTTCAATGTATCACAAGGCTCAACAAGTATCACAATTAATTAAGCCAGCAAACAATGTCAGTATCTAGAGAACTGTTGTACAGTCAGGAAGGATAAAGGACAGGTCCACATAGCTCAGGGGTCTCAAACTCTTGTTACCTGGGGGCCGTTGGAGGTAGAGTCTGGGTCAGGCGGGGCCCCATCGAGTATTCCACAAAAAAAAAGGAGCAAAACTGAACCAATCTAAGTTAATGATCGGGCTATAATTAGATCCCGTTGGCTATGTAATCGCTGACAACGGGACATTTCATAGCGGTTGGTGGAAACTGGGACATTTTAGCGTCCTTTGGTTTTTGTCAGCACTCAGGAAACGCAACTCAAAATTGGGACGGTCACGGCATAACCGGGACATCTGGTCACCCCATCACAAATCATAAAAAAGCGTGGCAAGCCACTCTGCGTTTGACAACAACGTGCGGGCCGCACTAACACTAAACTTAGATGTCAAGTAGGGGGCCACAAAATATCATCCTGCGGGCCTCAATTGGCCCCCGGGCCGCGAGTTTGAGACCCCTGACATAGCTTCAATCATTTCCCAACAGTATTTAGAACTATACATAAATAATATTAGTTAACTGTGTGAAGGACTGACAGGGGTCCATATTATTGTTTTTTGTCGATATTGGAATGAGGAATATTATATGTACATGAAGTTTATGGATACGTTTAAGGATGACACACAAACACAATGAAATAAAAAATACTAAACTACAAAAATCACTGCAAAACTTTAAATAGGAATAACATTAAAACACTAAATACATAGTGAACGTAGACTGAAGATACATAGTATATTTGACAAATTGATCCTCCTTCAATCAAAATGGGTTGCCTTAAGAACATGAAAGACCCCATCCTCTCCCTTTTGTTCACATTTTTCATTGATACAGATTTTAGTCATTGTCAAACATTCATGAGTCAGTTATGGCTCTTGGCTATGCAAGTATATTGAAAAAACAGTAATGATTGTTATGTTTTGAAGTGTGCTTGCGGTGCCAACGTGAAAGATGGGAAAGGTGACTGTGCTGATTTGTACAGGGGTAGATATACATGCATAATGACGACCATGTTGGCCTTTTGTTTGCACGCAAGCTTAACAGTAAGGGCTGTGACGGTTCAGTTTGATTCCCAGGCTGCTTGGGCAGAGAAATTGAGCAGTAATGTTAGCTCCCAACGGTTAACCGTCGGTCTCACGCCGCGCTCCCTAGTTTAATGAAATTTCTTCCTCCAAAATGTATACTTCTGCTTTTCTCTGCAAGAATGGGAAACTGATTCTTGCAGAGACACCTACAGCTGGTATATTGCAATCCTGATGATTTCATTATCATCCTTTACTAACGTGTGGTCACCTGCTGAGACTGCGTGTGACAAACCACTGATTACCGCCATTTAATTGGTATGCTTTTTAAAATGTGACATTTTTTAACTATTGATATTTGATTGTATTTTAGGTCATAAAATGTATCCTGGTAAGGTTAATATGAATAAAATGTAATATTCTTGAAAGTGTATTATGACTTCCCACAACTCTACAAGTACCGACGAGGACGTGTGAAGACGAAGGCCCTGATAAGAACGTCCGTCCCGCAGAAGACCAGCGCGGTTGAGGTCAGTTTCTGCATCGTAATGTGTGGTGGACATTAGTGTCTGCGATGATCTAATCATTTAAACCATTACACCTCCCATTAGAACACCTGTATTCCCATTTAACTACCAGTGCAAAACAGGGTTAGCATTTTGTAATGGGAAATTCCAAGAGGCCTTATAGATTCACAATATTATAAACAGCCTTATATAAAATGTACATAAATATATTTACAAAAATACACACAAATGTACATTTTTGTACCCGAGCAAAACTTGCCACAAATGGTATTACTGGTGGAAAAAATGACAGATATTGTAATTTCATACAACAGAATCTGGATTTTTACAACCCTTCTGCAAACTGTTTCGAGAGCTTGAATCACTAACAGGGCAAAGTAACATCATGAGAGCCACGAGAAAGACATGATAGTCGCTTCTAAAACTTTTTGGTATGGTATTAAAACAAAAAGTAGACTGCTCATTGTAACCCACTTCGAACTGAATTCCAACAAATCAGGTGGAATAACTTCAAGTTGAGTTTACTGGAGTTAGGTTAGAAAGCTCCACAGCATTTCACCTAGCTACGCATCAGTACCAAGTCCACTTCTAGAAGCCTCTGGCCTAAATACTGACCACAGGTCCCAAAGTGATGGACCGTACACTTTCAGAGAAGTGGTAAAATACACATACATTGTGTTTTAGAAGGTGCCCTTGAGAACCATACCCACGCTACCATTTAAAAAAATATATAAAGTGCAATATTGTGGAACAAAGACACAGACTTTTTTGGTGGCATGCCTTTGTCCTTATATTGTCCAAATATTTAATAGCCAACAATAAATCAGGGCAGCGCAATTGTCCAGTGACATGAATGACCTGCTGGCCATTCGAACAGACCTCTCCACCATTGATTTGTGGTCTCAACCAAAATAAAAGTAATGAATCGGACGTCTTTAAGTTAGTGCACCTCTCGTTTAACACCAAGGCTAATAATAATGATTATTATTATTAGTACCATGGTCCATGTCAGAAGCATGCTGTATTCCTAAGGCAACATCTGTGCTTCCTGCACACCCTCTCTCTCGCATCGCTCTCCGTTATATACAGTGTGTGTGTGTGTGTGTGTGTGTGTGTGTGTGTGTGTGTGTGTGTGTGTGTGTGTGTGTGTGTGTGTGTGTGTGTGTGTGTGTGTGTGTGTGTGTGTGTGTGTGTGTGTGTGGGGGGGGAAATATTGCACTGTGTTTACCATCCACATGCCTGCTCCGTGTGGACTGGGCAGGGCTTGGGGACTCAGGGTGGGGGTCTGGGTGCTCAGAACAGGCTGTCTAGGGTCTAGGCCCAGCGGCCGCTGGACACGAAGCTACGGCTGATGGAGAAGCTGGCGTCGGAGCCCTTCTGCTTCCCCCAAGCGCCGAAGGGCACCACGATGATGGTGCTGTTGTCCTCCGACCCGTACTGCAGAGACTGGCGGGGACAGAGAGGAAAGGAAACGCGATGGTGGGATGAATACATTTGCTTCTAAATGAGCTTAACACACAGTGTCTCACTAAGTCATACGACTAATAATAATATTAGGTGATACATTTTCAATCCTCTTGAGGTCAGCTCTAAATAACTCATTGATATTCCAATTCGGTCATTAAGCAGACACATTTAATCAAAGTGACTTCCCAGTGAATCGTTTCATTCTGCAGTCACCTACTGTAACCGGAGGTAGGAGTCTGAGGAGAGGAGGCCTACCTGGTCCTGAGGACACTAAGGTCTCTGAAGGTAGGAGTCTGAGGAGAGAAGCGAGGTGGCCTACCTGGTCGGAGATCCTATAGGCGGCCTCTTTGGGATTGTGGCACTGGTTGATGACATCACAGATCTCCTGGCTGTTCATGCTGAAGTTAATTCCATCCGTTGTCAGCGCCAGGAAGGCATCGTGGACGTGGTGAAGCTGAAGAGGCCCAGAAACAAACCCAAGTCAGATATTTATCATAACCAATCATTCCAGTGAAAGGCCATGGCCATTCACTGTATACCTTAATTGTATCCCCGACCATTTATAGCCCCTCACCTTGATTCTCCGGGTTTCGGGCTGAGCAATGACACCCATGTTCTTGAGGTCGAAGTCCCCGATGCTGCGCGTCATGGCCAGCCTGCCGTTGACGTTGGGCTGCCCCAGGCTGTTCCACGTCACAAACCCTCCACTCTGCTTTATTCTAGTAGAGCACAGGGAGAAAGACACATGACTTCCCGCTGAAGCAGGGCCAACCAATACATCTGTGCAGCCCTTCAAATCCCGGCGCGAGTTTCGAAGGGCTTTCACGAGCCACATAACACGACAATCCTCTTTAAAAAAAAAAAGGGGGAAAATATTCCCCGAACCCAAAAAGGAAGTAACATTGAGAGACAACACAGTGGAGGTATCCCTCCTTCCAGGAACATCTAGCAGTGCAGGTGCAGAACAGGCAGACATATTAGTCGCAAACGGTACTATTCATTCATTTAGCAGCATTTCATCCACTTCAGATACAGGCTGATCAAGGAGCAGGTAAGCAGTTAGAACTATAGGTTGGCTGTGGACATACAGTAGGTGATCAAACCCTGAGCCCTTTGGCTGAGAGTCCAAAGCAATCTTGTGGTCCTCTTCACCGAGGGCCACTTAGGAGCCGGAGCACAACCCCGGCCTGAGCAAAGCGCAGCCGGTGCCCGTACCTTTCCTTCTCATCCTTCCTGTCGGGGTGGTGGTCGTCGGTGAGCTTGAGGGCCTTGCCCTTGCGGCACAGCATGGCGCGGCTGTCCCCCACGCTGGCCACCACCAGCTCTATGCCGTCGCGCAGCAGGGCCACGGTGGCCGTGGAGCCCGCGTTCGCCCCCGACGCTGCCGGAGACATGGACGCACTGTTGTTTAGTCCCTCCGGTCGAGCCGTTCACTGACACTGACACATGCACACGCGCGCGCACACACACGCACACACACTTTTACCACGAACGAAAATACATGCACATACATAAAGAAAGTGAAAGACTACGTACAAGCCAAATAATAATAACAGTTGTTTTTTTTTTTACGTAGGAAACTCAACATTTGAACACACGCAAGACACATGTCAGACATGCAGGTCAAAGGTCATGGTACAAGTTGAGGGCAGGAGCAAGTTGGCTTTCTTTACAGCTGAATACATGGATTATTGCTGATTATGGGTTATTAGTGTGACAGCCCATGTATACTTTATGGTCAGGGTGTGCAGAAGTCTATTGCCAGGGGGTTACATTGTTAGTTAACAGGGACAAAATGGCTTTACTTTTATTAGTCCAAATGTGGGCTTGTTAATGTGTTTTGTATCCTAGTATATGAAGTTGAATGTATACAAACAAATATTAAAATTGTACTGCTATTGCGGTACCATTAGCAGATCCATGCACTTTTTCTGATTTAACATACTTTTCCAACAAACATCAATAATTAGCCCCTTTTCTTGCATTTTAATTGCAATCATTTCAGTTCCAATTGTGAGTGGTGGACCACACAATGTCTGTTGAAATGGGGGCAAGGAAGAAAGCTGGGCGAGAGAAGTCGGTACATCTCTGGTAAGCTTACAACCAGCAACAACGGTCCTAGCGTTATGAAATACCATTTTCAAGGCAACGGAGCAAATGTGATCCAAGATTACAAAATGTTATTATGAACACATAATTATAAGTTGATTCCACCCCTTAAGCCAAATGGCTGTTAAATAAGAGAACAATCGTAAAATACATAATTTGTTTATTTTACACCATTTATTTTTGTATTCATTGGGTTCAAAGGAACAATGAATAGCAGATGTGTACACATGCATTTTCGTTTCTGTTGCAACGAGACATGATTGAAAATGTATTCTTCCTTGAAAGGTGAAATAGAGGTTACTGAATGAAATGTAGTAATACATGCAATGCCCAAAACATGCCGATCGCATAATTGTGTTTATTTTTTTACACAGGTAACCCTGCAGCCTGCGTCATATCTACACTGTTTTCTTTAGTCTAACTCAACTGTGTTACAAACTATACTGTTGACGCCATAGCAATAGTGCCCAATAGCCAACATCTGTGAGGCTAAACCTTCTCTTGAGGGGAAACCAAGAACCATAAATTAATAATGTTATAAAGGAATCATCATGAATTAGCAAACGACTTATTAATATGAACCCCAAAGGCCTGCATTAACAACAGACTATAGATAGAATTAATATTGGTTTTTGTTCAGCAGAGACGTGATCATATGTTCAAATGTATCGTTGGGCTATGTAAATACGCAAATAAATTATGTATGGGTCTGGTAGTTGGGATTAGTTTTGCTGCCGTTTTCTAACTACTAGAACATTTTATTTTACAACACGTGATTTTCAACAATAATGTATTTCGGTTTTTTTCACTGTATCGTTCAGATATGCGGGTGGGAGGGATGAATTGTGCACACAAAACACAAATCGAATGAGGAGTGACGTTTCTACTGAGTTACTCCTAATGCAGTCATCCAGGCCAGTGCTGAATGCAGGGCAGTGCAGGGTTTACATTGATCTGGGCTTCTTTATTTCCCCTTAAGAAAAGCAGCATCAGGGACCTGTGTATAGAAGTTCAAAGTTGTTGTTGTTTTTTTAATCTATGAACAGAACCTGGTCATATATAATCGCGCTTTCAGGAACAGGGGATATGCCTTTTCATCTCTGATTATTGCTGGGTCATTCATCGAGAGCAGCAATCTGTCCCAGAAATAACAACCGTTTTTTTTAATCAGGACAAGTGACTACCGTGACGTTACACAGGATCTAACACACTGCAACGTGACAAGGCACTGTATGGCAAGCGGCTGAGCATAGACTTTGAGGGAGAGCGAGAGATAAAGACAAAGGAGCGAGAGAAAGATGAAGAACCTTCCGGTATTCCAGGATATAGAACCAGCTGGACTCTCCTTCTATCTAGCCTCTGGCCATCCACATTGGTGCCAAGGGCCTCCAGCCCTTAGCTGGTTCAGCAGCTGCCATAGATGACATGCATACACACACACACACATACACACATAGGCATATTGGGACATTTCACACAGCATGGCCTACTTGGTCGCCATGAGAACGGAACGCTATACGTACACAAAGGCATACTAGGTCAAGACATACCTTAATCAGAAAATATTGCAGTTGACATCATTAGCGCTATGAGGGGGACGATAGAGGGAACCAATTGACGACGCCTTGATGTTTGTGTTGAGAGCATATTACACTGATTAAGGTAGGTTTACGCATGAAGCATGAACGTAATCTACATTTCAATGCCGGTTTTTAGCGCAATTGGTGCAGCCCAAGACATCTGTGCTTTAGTACAAGACAGATTCATAATAAAAATAATACCTTTGTGTACTCAAGGCTGGTTTAGTAAACACAGGACATTAGTCGAATAAGTCACATGTTTAAAGCATTAGACCTTAGATACTATGAAGATTCAAATCCTAGGGTGGTAGTTTCAAAATGATAAGACCGTTTCATTATCTTTAGAAAAAACTCCATGAAGACAATCCTACAGTTTAAAGAATTATTTTTTTGGATGATTTTAATCAAACTGTGTTTTGGATACGCATGTGTTACGTTGAAGTGTGAAGTGACCTACCACTTGGAGAGAGATGCAAATGCTTCTGCAGAGCCTTGTCCACTTCCAGGAAGGCTCTGGTCAGAACCAACTCCAGGTTGTTCTCCTGCACCACCAGGTCCCTACAATCACAACCAGAGACAGACAACACCACCATCCCATCAGCCTGTTGGAAAGTGTGCTCCAAGTCGGATCAGCGCATGTGTCTAGTACAAGTATAAAGAGTTCATTATGGAACCAATACTAGGGATGTGAATAACTCAAAATTTTTCACGGTTGAATAATCGTTGGGTGGTATGAACGAATAATCGATTATTCAATGTGTGCCGACATACATACGGCAGTCATGGATCATCGGCAAGAAATCACTTAATATCTTAAACGCAAAACAACAACTACCTGCTAAGTAGTTCCAGTCAAATTGTCTGTTCAGCCCTCAAAACGAGAGCTGGTAAATTGTGAAAAATGCATTAAAATGTAATCCGAAAACGCGGTTATATGCTATAGTCCCTACAGTATCTGTGGTATAAAGGCTGAATTGCGATGGAAGTATGAATATACTTTCAACATAAAGCGTACGTATTTATCATTTGAAATTCGTCCCAGCCTTTATACCAGATACTATAGGGTCTATAGCAGGGGTATTCGACTAAAAAAGGGTCCAGTTAGAGAAAATGTCGTCAAGCAAAGGTCTGGAACATCATAATGTCTAACTTGCATTATGATTCAGTGTGATATATATTGAAGTAGCCTAGTAGTTGCATCAACGTCTGCATGTAATCAACAACTGACTGTCAGATCAATACAGGAAGAACAATTCAATAACATTTTGACAATATTTATTTACACTTTTCTACAATTATACTGAAGATATGTATTATTTAAGGAGGTTCAACTCACTCAACTGATACTAATCTCTTCAAGGAAAAGAAGGGCTACATTAAAAATCAAAATGGTAAAAATAAATATAATAATCAACCTAAAATATAGATAAAATATTTTCTTTTGAAAAATAAAATAAAGTATAGCAGCAGCTTGAGTTTACCCTGTTTCTTTGTGAATGTTTTAACAGGTTCAACCAATTTCAAAAACAGATATCTCAACACATCTTAACAATTGAACAGTTTTAGCTTCTCTTTCTTTCCCTCTTTTATCCAACTCCCCCACTTTCTGTTGTTCAGTGAGAGAACTGAGCTCTAGCTTGTCCTGCCAGGAGTTGAAATACCTAATGGCCAGGTAGATGTCCTCTCCTCTTGTACTGGTCTTAAGGGGAGTTACATCTAACACATCTTCGCAGAACTTTATTTTCTTGGTTGAAGAACCTTACATAAATTAACAGCTGAGTATTGTCAGACACATCAGTGGACTCATCTACAGCTAAGCCTACACACCTTATGAATGGCTTCATCCAGCTGGGGTAGCACATCCTGAGTTAACATTTCACTTTTCTTTGTGGCTTGCTTTATTTTGTCACAAAGCTCTTCTTTTCGTTTCCCCTCAAGTAAGGTTTCAGCTACTGCACTCATGCACTCCTTGACAACCCCTCCATCAGTAAATGCCTTTTTGTGTTGACCCAAAATCCAAGTGCCTCTGAGGGGACATTCATCAGCACGTTGTGGGGCAGTGAATGAATGGGTCAGGATCCGGTTGGATTGTTCATATTGGGCTCTGAGACTGCTTATTTTCTGTGACCGCAGTTCAGACTTGAGTGGGTAAGTTTGTTGAAAACCGTTGTGCTTTGTCTCATAGTGGCGTTTCACGTTGGCACTTTTTATGAGTGCCACTGCCTCTGAGCATATGAGACAACCTGGTTGTGTGTTTCCAGTGGGAAGAATGAACATGAATGAGTCTGTCCACTCACTCTTCTCCCGCTGTCTTATCTGCCTTCTCCCGCTGTATTACTCACTCTTATTTGACTTCTTTCTCTGTAATTCTCGCACTTCTCTCTGCCATCTCTCGCATGATCGCTCACTGTCTCACTGTCTATGAGCCAGACAGCCTGTGCCGGGAATGCACAGATTCGATTGGCTGAGTAGCATCACGTGGGATGGCTTAACTCGAATGCAATCGGTTTCGCTAAACCAGTACCATAATGTCTAGAAACGCTGCGCCAGTTGAAATAGACAATAAAAATACTTGAATAATTTATTGACTATAGGTCCGGGTCCGTATAGGACGGCGTCTGGGTCCGGGCCTGGACCACGGTCCGCCTGTTAGTGAACCCCGGTCTATAGCACTTAACCGCGTTTTCTGATTACAGTTTATTGTAACAGTAGGCTGACATCGCTTATTAAAGGTTGGGTATGGGATTTGGGAAACGCCAGCAGATTTTGAAAATACACAACTCAAATGGTCCTACCCCCTCGCCTTCAACGCTGACTCTGACTCCACCCATTCCAAGTACATGGACGCGCAATCATGCACGAGCGAACACAGATGCGAGAGCGAGCCATTAGCTCCAGTAAATACCGCAGGATAACAACAAACAGGAGCTTGCTCTGGGTCACAAGCTTTGAGTACATGCACGAAGGGGTCACGCGCGGGGAGCGAGAGTGCAGTCCGACCGTTTGATTGACGTACTTACTGTCCAATGCCACTCGGTGGGTCTGGAATTCATTGGCTGGAGTTTTTCGAGCCCTGCCCGTTCCACAGATGATTGACTTGTTTAATTTTCATGTCACTACTTCTAACTCAGTGGCTGCAAGTGGGTTATGATAAGGATTTCAAGTAATTTTGCAAAAAATGGCCAAAAAAGAGAATTCCATACCCAACCTTTAACACCGCAACTGCAAATTAACTGCACGGAGGTAAACATGGCAACCATACAAACAAATTTTCTTATGGCGATCATTCTGCGCGCACATCCGTGTTGATAAACAAATAATCCCCCTATATATGAATGGTCTTCAATTATTTTCTATGGAAAGCGACCGTAGTATAAACTGGATAATGCCCTTGGACACCTTTCCAACATTAGTTCCGTCCTTGTTTATTTGAATGGGAAAAATTGTTAACGGTCCAAATGTTAAAAATCGACTTTGACCCTTGAATAATCGAATATTCGGACCCATCCCTAACCAATACTACACTACATTATAGAGAACACATTTTACATGCAACAAAGAAAACTATTCAGTGGGGATTTCCAATGCATTTCGTCAGGTGGTGCAACCACACAACAGCATGTATTCTTCCAAGGCAAACAAGAAAAAAAACAGATTTTCCCAGCGGTTTTCCCCCAGCCTCCTTACTTGATGTACTTCTCCATGTATTTGTCACAGAAGTCGGCCGCCTCCGGCCCGCCGTGGCCGTCAAACACGGCAAAGTAAATGATGTTGTTGGTCATCTGGGAGAGCTGGAAGCGGTCCTCGTTCTCCTTGCGCTGGCCGATGAGGGAGGCCGTGCCCACCTTGGACAGGCTGACCTTGGGGATAATCTTGCCGTAGCGGATGCTGGAGGGCAGCAGGATGGGCTCGTCGATGCGGTTGTCCCAGATGCCGAAGGAGTCCCAGGTGGTGGGGCTGCCGCTGCTGTCCGGGTCGAAGCGGGTGTTGCTGGGGCGCCGGCCGGAGGTGTGCAGGGGTCTGCGGGAGGCGGCGGACCGCAGCGGGGCGGCCTGGAAGACGGTGAACGGAGGAGAAGCGGCGTGTCGTAGCAGGCCCCTGCAGCCCGTCCGGGGCCCGCGGCACCGTGCGAGGTGCACAAGAGAGGCTGCTGACATCACAGGGACAGCCGAGGACTGGAGCACGCTCTGTGGGAGAAGGATCTGCCGGGTAACACTGGAAACACAATCATGAGGAAATTATTAAAATACACATTTTCGATAACGATGCTTTGTTCACAAACAGCATTGTGTTGGAATGGCTTCATTGACCTAAACCCCCTTTAGAGGGGGTTTAGGTCAGGGGGGGAACATCGTAACATTTCTCCATTCCTCACTGAACTTGTTATACTGTGTTTACAATTTTGAAGAAGCTCTCTCAATTGATGCACAAAAAACACATAGGAAAATACTTCTTCAAAGGTTGCGCAAGTAAGAGAAGAATAGTGTTCTGGACCATCCTTTACGAAAGGAAAGTATACAATGCAGTCCCACAAAAGTAGTATTTATATTTCAAATAAAATGTTCGTTCTAAAACCTATCTCTAAACTGCTTTGCTTGTATATTTGGCGTCTATTATAACCATGATTGGACGATATGAAAATAGAGACAATCACCCAACCTTAATATACACAGCATGCTATAATGTATGCTATATATAATATAATTCTGATAAGTCATTTTGAGTTCATGCAGAGGAAGATAGAAGTCCAGGTTTACATATTCATTTTGGTTCTGAGGTTTACTTAGAGCATTTGACCCATTAATAACTTTAACTTTGTAAATGAGCTCAGAAAAAGGTCGTATTCATTTTTCACTGTCAATGTTTGCCCTCCAGACTAAAAATAGGATACTGACCATCAACAGTTAGGTATATGCATGTAGCCAATTAATGTCTTCTTGAGCCTATTATCAGTAGAATATTAATGCATTAAATAAATGTGCGCGCTGTGAATACATTGTTGCCACCTCTAGATATCCATTTGCCACCCTGGGCCACCACAGTTACACATTTCTAGCCCCTGCTCCCTGACATGTCTCATAATAACCATACAAAACCAAGATGTACTGATTACCCACCGTAGTGCGAGTTACTGAAACACTAACACGTACACTTCGGTTCAAGTCCATATTTAAGAGATTATTAAAAGAGCTGCCCCAGCGAAGGGCATTCCAGACGAATGGTCCACACAAGCCCACACCCCATATCACAACCTCGACGGTGACCATGCAGAAGTACAAAACACGGCCATACAGCGGGATGCGTGCATTAACCGTATTCAGTTACTGCACTTGCACCCGTTGACCTTAACTATGAACCTTTCCGATCTTAAAGGGTAAATAACGCACACATGATGCAACTCATCTTGCGTCAGCTCACAGGCGTTTAACAAGCTAACGAAGGCTAGCGAACATACGTGTTCAGTAGTTCAATGCTTTAGCTGAAACGAAAAGGATCTTTATTCGATTTATATTAGACGCAAAGCATAAATAATTCACTACCATGAATTTAAAAACAAAATTCAAGAGGGCAAAGCCATTTCAATGTACGCCAATGTAATGTTTTAGGGGGGGTTGACCCAGTTGCTATGTTAGCAATACACAGTGTGTGTAAACCGAGTTCATTAGACATTTCGATCTTTTGCTGCCAATTAAACTCCTACCTTGTAGGGTTACGGACGGAATTCCCCAGCATATACCGTTGAACTCAGATTAATGGCACGTTCGCCAATGTAGATAACACCGCCGTGGTCCAATGTTATCAAACAAGGTCTCGCTTCTCGACGGCGCGAATCACAACGACTGGAATAACTACGCCCCGCCCACTGTTCGATGATTGGTCATACCGATAGTATAGCTCTGTGCGGCATGCACTTGTGCACTTGATGGGTGTCAAGTGCAAACTAAAAACACGCACACGCACGTACACGCACGCACGTACACGCACGCACATACACGCACGCACGCAAAAACACACACACACACACACACACACACACACACACACACACACACACACACACACACACACACACACACACACACACACACGCACACACAAAAAAACTAAATTAAATGTTTACATTTCTGTTCATGCCATTTAGGAAGGGGAACATGCGGGTGCGTCGTAGGGCGTTTTCTTGGGTGTAAGATTCAATTCAGGAAAAACGATAGTGCTCAATACTAAGTTTCAGTTTCGATTCTGGTTCAGGTGTTGAGCTTACCTAGGCATATAAGCAAAGGGAAACCCAATACAAGCATAAGCTTCGCTATGACGGTAGACCGAATAAGCCAGAATGTTTTCATGGGGAGAAATTCATTTAGCAAAGCCGAATGATTTGGCGGAAAACCGAGAGTCAGAGAATGGCATTCAGTTCGTAGGCCTACCAACGACCAAACCAATAATAACAAGTGTCTCTGCGAATAATTCAACGGTAACGTTTACCAAAAGTGATGGAAGGACATATTTTCGTCGGCGGCAAAGGAACCAAGATGGAAATGGGAGATTCGGGAAAACCAGTGAGTAAATTTAGCACCAAGTGGTCTGGATATTGTTGTTTTCTCTTGAACAGTGGCGTACTAGAAACCGGAGGGGCACAGTGTTGCAGGCCAGGGTAACCGGCCCTAAAACCAGGGGCGATTCTAGGTTCTGACTTTTTGAAAAAAAAAAAAAAAATCCGCAACCTTTATTTTCTTAGTATGCTGTTGTATGTCTAAGCCAATAGCTGGCAGTGCCAGGTAAATAATGCAGTTCTGAACCACTAAAGTGATGAAAGGTAAAAAGACTGTTTGGATGAAGGAATAATAATCAGAATACTAGCCGAATACTATGAGAAACAGACCACTATTTCGGGAGCACTAAACTATGTTGTCTCACTTTCAGGGACCCATACATTTTTATAAAACTAAATAAAAGGGTGGTAATTTTCAATTAAAAAAAAGTACAAGTACAACATGTTCCAGTGGTTGTCAATTATTTTGTCATTCCCCCCTAGGAGACAGACATTTTTTCACTCCCTCCCTGAATTGAAATAGCCTACTATTGAGAACTTGCTAATATTTATTTATTTAGATTAATAAAATTAGTGGAGATAACATCTGCAACAACTTAAAACAATTTCCAAGTTCAGTTTATTAACTCAATTTCTAACATTAAAACAAGACTGCTAAGTCTGTGTGAATTTCAAAACGCGAAAACAAGAGCAAATGATTCCCTGGGGTTTGCATTTAATTAAAAATATTTTAAAACAGAAAAACATTGGTCACTTGTCAGCTTCATCAGCTTATTCCCTTTGAAAAAAAAAATATATATGTTCATCTTTCAAGCATGAATAAAGACACTGAGTCCCCTCTGCCACTCACACCCCCTCTGACACCTTTAATCAGCTGAGGGCGTTTTCCTGAGTCTCATAATATTAGAACATGTTGTACTTAGCTCCCTTTGTTATGGCAATGAATACGCCCTTAGCTGATAAAATAATGTCAGCGTTTTTTTTAAACTGAAAATTAGCGTCAACGTTTTCTGCACCTTGCACCTTATAATGCTTATCATGCTACACAGCATTACAAGGCTCTGCCGACTAAAACATGAAGCAAACTATGGCCGCGTTCAGACTGCAGGCAAATCAGATTCAAATCGGATTCCTTCTCATATCCGATTTTTAGGGCTGACTGTCCACACTGTTTTAGCAAGTGTCCAAATCGCATTTGGCTCTGTTCAGACTGGGCCACATTATTGACCCATCTGACAGGTTGCTGTAGCAACGACGTTGGAGCGGAGACGTCATCCAGCGCGTGTATTGCGTGACGTCATGTAATAGCGACGAGAAAAACAATAACAAACAAGATGGATCAAAGAACGCGAAAGACTTTCATAAATCGACTTATTCCGATACATGTCCTCGAGCTTCGCTTGAACGGACCCATCTCCCCACAGATTAATGAGGCATTTCGTTTCTTCCTCTGTCCAAGGACTGAGGCGGGTGGTTTGGCGCATTGGGTCAGGTTCTGGCGTCGCGTAGAGTGACGTCACGGACAGTCAAATCCGATCTGAGTGTTTGGAGCTGTTCAGACTGAGACGCATCTGTCCAAATGCGATCTGAAACCACCTCCCGGAGGTGGTTCCGATCCGTTTCGCAAAAATCGGATTTCATGTGACTTGGGACTGTTCAGACTACAAAAGAGTCATCCGGTTCCAATCTGGATGGGCTAAAATCGGATTTCGGCTGGCAGTCTGAACGCGGCCTATGAGGCATAGATAGAATCACCTTGTGGTCAACTGTCATTTAATAGACAAAAAATATATACATTAAAATGATTATTATTATTAATACCAGGTCATGTTATAACACAGCTGGAAATCGTGGATTTTCTGATAAAGACTAGCTAGCCTCTTTGACAGACAAAACAGCAGAAAATATGTTGGGTCCGCTCATGCTGCATTTTTGGTTTTGTCAAACAGGAGACGCCCACCCACCAATCAGAGGTTAGATATTCCTGCAGGAAGGTTGCGCTCGATTTCACTAGCCCATTTGAGCCTGTTCACTACCCATCCTCTCATTGCTTGTGTAAAAAAAAAGGTAGAATATTAGATTTGCGGACGAAACGATAGGGTGGGATAAGGCAAGTTTTGGGTGGACTTGAGCCCAATGTTTTAGGCAGCTTCGCCACTGCCTAAAACTAACTTTGAAGACGGCTGTATCTGCTATACATCAGACAATTAACAAAATGACACATTACAAGTATTGATTCGGTATAGGTCCGTTGCATTCGATGATCGGTCCACAAATGACTATAGGAGAACAAAAAAGCTCACAATAAAAAAAAAATGTTGTAGTCTAGTTAAGCACAACCGTTATGCTGGACATGTCCCTGCTCCTTTTTTCTAGAGAGCATCAAGTGCAAACACGTCGTAGCTTCCAGTTCAGGAGACTCTGGTCTTCTCCTACTGTCCACGGATGGCTCTGTCATCTTTGTGGACCTCAGTGCACCCGCCATTCCAAGGTGAGGTCTTCGTCGTCATATTGTCATTGTCTAAGACGTTTTAATGTCATGGTCTGCCTGTTCCCTTATCTTGTTTTGGTTTGTTTCCTGTTTTACTTTGGTATCTGTCTTGTTTCTCCCCATGTCAGGTTTCCCTCTTGTGTGATTACTGCTCCCTCCCCTAATGTGTTTCAGCTGCTACTCGTTGCGTGCCCTGTGTGTTTGGTATTTAAGCCCTTGTCTTTTCTTTGTTCCTTGTCGAATCATTTTAATTTGTGATGAGTTGTGTCCCGTGTGTTTCCCGCGTTCCCCGCGTAACCCATGTTCCTTGCCGTTTGAGTTAATAAATTATCCTTTTATTGAACTGTCTGCTATTGGGTCCTAACTGCCTGCCTGCCTGCCACCCGCTAACCGTGACATTTAAAGATATTAAACATGTGTTTCCTTGTTTCTCTGTGATTCAGATCACTCCAAAACTGCATTAAAAAAAGGATCATTCAGGTTGCATGTGGAGACCAACATTCCATAGTTTTAACTGAAGGTAGGCTATAGGTCTGACCAGCTCAGTAGATTTACAACCAAATTATTTGTCATTATACTGTTGCCTATACATATTGCTTTCAGATGGACAAGCATTGTCTTGGGGCAGCAACGCTCGGGGACAACTGGGTCTCACCCTCCCAGAGACCTCCGTCGTCCCGTCCCCTACACCAGTGGCAGCCCTGTCAGGGGTACCCCTAGTTCAGGTCACCGCTGGGGGAGCCCACACTCTGGCCTTGTCTGTCTCTGGAACCGTATTCGGCTGGGGGCAGAATGACGCCGGGCAACTGGGTCTTGGAGACACGACAGGTATAAGGCCTGTAGGAATGTTCTCTTTAGTCAGGAGATTCTGACTGAATAAACTCATTAGTCATGAGAAGGCTGATAGAACCTATGAGTTGCTTGCTTCCTGAGAGCCGATCAGGTGATCTGCTCAATTGAATGGTTCTCCTTTAATCCCATTACGGGGACATGACAGTTTTTATATTAGTATTATATAGTGATATTACTCAAGGACAAAAACCATAGGCTTCATCTGGTTGCATGCTGTTATCCTGGAGATTATGTGAACTAAACCTGTATTTTTCCTATTCTTTTGAGTGTATGAATGAAATTTTACTTCAATTCGTGTTTTCAGACAGATCTACTCCAGTGACAGTTGAGTGTCTCAACCTTAAGAAGACCGTTTCCATTTCTTGTGGTGAAAGACACACTGCTGTTCTGACAAAGGTTCCTATATTCTTATTTTAGTAATGTAGTTTCCATCCATAATGACTGTATTAAGCCATGTCCTATTTAGTGAACTCAATAAAAAAAAAATATCCCTCTGTGAGTCAGCTCACAGACTAATCGGATGGATTTCCTTGTGTTTCTTTAGGGAGGTGGGGTGTTTACCTTTGGCAGCGGTGGCTGTGGGCAGCTGGGACACAACTCTCTGCTGAATGAGCTGACCCCTCGTCTGGTGGCTGAACTCTGGGGCGCAGCGGTCATCCAGGTCTCCTGTGGCAGGTACTCTGTCTTCATCTTTTCACTACTGTTCACTAGGAGACGCTTCAATCCAAAGTGACCTACAGCGACTTCAGTCATTAAGGAGCAGGTAGAGGGTGGCCATCTTGCTCAATGATTCCCAGGGCTGAGGTTGTGGACGTTGGGGATCGAACCCAGTACTTTTTGCCTGGCAGAAAAAGATTACAGACTATTCAACTGAATCTATGTATATATGAATTGTTATTATTCAAATAATCACTGGCTTCTTTTAATCTACTATTCAACCGAATCTAGGCATGAATTGAAGTTTTTTTTTAAATTGACTCATATTTTTGATAGATGATTTGCTTACACATCACCAATGTATTTATTATAATCACTACCCATTTAATTCGGCAGGCTATTACAGAAATGTCACTAGCTTCTTTAAATCTTCTATTTGCTATTTTATTTTCTGCAGCAACCACACCATGGCATTAGTAGGCCCAACCAAGAAGATCTATTCATTTGGTCGTGGAGAAGAAGGCCAGCTTGGAAACAGGCTCACCACAGACTGTTCGGTGCCTCTGCCTGTTCTGCTGCCTCATGGTAGGAAAGTCTCTCAGTTCAGGGTCTCTCTCTGCCGATCTGTAGGGGATGGACCATAGTCGTTATCCCGCCTTCTTATTGGTAGAGGCTCAGTCAAGAAAAATGCTGCATAATTCTTACATAATCTTTTCATTCAGTTTTAAAATTCGGTATATATACAGAATATACATTATATAAAGGATATATATCTATAATATACACATACTGTATATATATACTGTACATTTATGTTGGCTTTTTTTTGCATGAAAAAGATGACCAGAAGAATATTGAGCAAATATTTGCTGGAGGAAACCAATCTTTTGCCCTTTGTTCTCTCAGTCAGGTAGGAGTCTTTGTATTTTGCATTAATTTGTTTGGATGCAAGACATTTAAAAGGTTATTTTAGTTATCTTGGGGTTGTCTAACAGGAAGCTGAGAAGGATCTTCCTGGGATTATTACAGCTCTGGATATGGACACCATCGACTTCTGGCTCTCAAATTGTCGGGATGCGAAATCATGGCGTAAAATTAAAAAGTAAGCTCTAAATCTGACAATCACAGTATGTAATTGATGTTTAATAAGGACATTAAATATAAACTGAGAATAATATATTTACTTGAATATTAATTTATTTCTAGACAGATCAAGGATATATTCTCATCCAAATCTTCCTTGAACGCCAGCTTTCTTGACAGAAGGTAACGCATTTTACAATCTTTTAAATGAATTTATTATCATTTCAAGTTGCTCTTCCAATAATAATTTTCTACTTTACTTGATCAAAATAGGGCTGACAAGCACTACCAGACCTCACTCAGGTGCTCTGGCTTGGACTTGGTTCTTGTCAAAACGGCTTTGGCCAAGCTAGCAACAAACCCTGAAGTGCTACAGGAGGTACAGCAACATCTAGTGAAAATACAAAACTCTCCCCAACTGTTTTCAGTTCATTAAAATATATCATCCCGTGTTCATTGTCAAACACTGACAACGCTGTAAATGACTTTGTCCTGAACGATGTTATAGGTGGAGACCGTCGTCAGAGACTGTCTCCTTCCCTCGTTGAGTCAGCAGCCGATCGGGTTGGAAGGCCTGAGGGTTTACTACCTGGTGGTGGCGCTGCTACGGGTGTTGCTCAGAGACAACTTTGGTCAAATGCTCTCCGTGAGGGTGGCTGATGCCTTCCTCTCTCTGCACCAAGACAGAATGGAAGTCCTTGGTAATAGACCCAAAGAACCGATCATTTTAAAATGCGATGCAATATGTTTTCCAAAGCTGTACATTTTACGCTGTGTTTGTGTAATTGATGCAGTTGGACTATGGTCCTGGACACCTCGCTTCTTCCGATCTGCAGTCAAGACGTTCTGTAAAGCATCCAGGAAGCTCCTTTCATCCTTAGATGTGTATTACAGAGAGCATAACGACTTCTCTATGAAAACAGCAGGGGTTTTGCAAAGGCTTCATTCTGTGAGTGTTTACTGGCAGGTTGTGGATGCTTAGTGTAAATAGAGATTTGTGATAAATGATTAGGGACGGACTGAATAGTAGCTAGGGGTGGTCTATGCCTATGGTCCAAAAGGTTCTGGGTTCCATCAACAACGTGAAAGGCCGAAGTATTCTGCTGAATCTTTTTCAAATTGTGCGCATGGAGCAGTGCTCTCCTAAATTAACAAATAGCCAAATGTGATGTTTCCCCTGTATTGACATGTATCTGAAATCACTTCAAGTCATTTTGTGTGAAAGCGTGGTGCAGAATAACTGAAAATGAATGTCCTGACTGCAGGCCAGCAGTAACGGTTCACGCCGCCTTGCAGAAAGTGTTTTCCATGTGACGACAGTCACAAATACCATCAAGATGGTGAGTATTTAACAAAACAAATATAAAGGACCTCTTTTCAGAAATTCCCTAATTTCTCTCCATCATATGTTTAACATATAAATGACAAATGATATTTGTGGCATAGTATAGCGACCTTAAGTACAATACAAATCTTTATTATAGAAATCAATATAAGAATATTAATCTAATAATAATATATAACTACTGGTTGTTTATATGTAACTATTTTTTTTCTCTACTCCTTAGTTTGAACAACTGTCACTCAGTTGTAACTCAATCCAGCAGTATCATCTATGGTTCCTTCCTGAATTTAATGATGAACAACAAAGGACACTGATCAAGCGAGATTATTATTTGGTATGCTGTTTAGACAGTAACGCATGTGAATTAGGTTTGCTGATATATGGTTCCCTATGCTTCTGAGATAATACCTCTATATTTTTATTCTATATATAGAGTATCCTGTTGTCTCTGGTGAAGTACCCTTGCATTCTACCCATAGAATGCAAGCTGAAGCTGTGGATGTGTCATCTGAATAATGCCACAGTAAGGTTATATTTATTAAAAAGGATGTTTTCATGAGCTACCACAAAACTGTTAATTTCTGCGGTCCTTAGAAGCCACACTGACAATAAAAGTTTAATAAAGCTACATACATTATGCTAAGCGATGCAATACCATACCATACAATGCCATGCCATACACTGAGTTGATATACTATGCTATGCTAGGCTATACTTTACTTGACGATACCATACTTCTACTAGACTGTCCCTCTACTGCTACAGCCAGGATTCATTGAATTCACCATCAACCGGGGCACGGTGCAGCAGGAAACTTTTCAATCGCTGAGGACGTCTTCCCATGACCCAAGATTAAAACTTGCGGTGGGTCAGCAAAGCATTTCCAAAGGCATAACAATTAGCAATTTGGTTCTACCTAGCTAACACTTGGTTAAATCTAAATGTGTTTGTACATTTCAACTTGTTCTTTTTATATTTGATAATTGTGGCATAGCGCAGTTTTTTATTTATTGTGTATTTATTCAATGAACTTACCGTACTATACACAATTCTCTAGTGTTTATAATCCAGGTATCAGATGAATTCACAATATTTAAATTGTAAGACATTACTCAAGGTATTTTCCCTGCAAAACCTCTTATGTTTACAGGTGAAGTTTAATGAGGAATATGATATGCATCTTGGAGGTGTGGTAATGGAGTTCTTTCACCTCCTTGCAAAAGAACTTCAGAAGGCGGAACCACAAATACTAGAAGTGAACGATGACGGAGTGGCCTGGTTCAGCAAGAAGGTATGTGTAAACAAGTGGCATTTTATGTTTTTTTTATCACAATTAGACTGTGTGGAATACATGTTTTGGTATTGTTAAGGCTCAAACACAGGCTTACATCAAGCTCGTAAGTGAAGATCAGCAAAGGGCTGCGCCGCTATACAGAGACCGTACCCCATAGACTGCCCGTTTTTACTGCCGATGGCCTATTCGAAGGCGTGCAGTCCTCCCAGGGCTTAGCAAATTGTTGCATAGAAGGCTTTGAAAAAAGGATCGAGCAGGTTTCCATACCATCTATTGTTTCCGTACTTGGTAGAGGGTTAATGTTGATTTGGGTTCGGAAACGCTACACTGCCCTCTTGAGTACACGTGAACATAACGTGGAAGTTTAAATGGAGGGCGCTCGGGATAGACCCACGTCCCGTCTAAAATCCCTACGTGGATCTTAACGGAGAGGGGTCAATCCACGCTTCCTTCCATCCGTCCACTCATCATGCATCAATCATCCACCTTTCAGTCATTATTATTCGATTGTCCATTTATGACAATAAAGTTATTATGGACTGCTTCCTCCAGGTTGACCAGCTGACTGATGAGTTCTTCCTACTGGGCACGCTCTGTGGCATGGCTCTGTATAACCAGTGCCTGATGAACATCCCCTTCCCCCTGGCTCTCTTCAAGAAGCTCCTGGGCTTGAAGCCAACCCTGGACGACCTCATGGAGCTGTCGCCAACTGTTGCACAGTACTTCTGAACTACGCTATACATTACATGACATGCTATAATAGGCTGTATATAACACTGTCCTTTGCTATGCTATACTATTAGATGATATGCTTTGCTACACGAAACTATAATATATGCTTTGCTATGCTATATAATGGTAGGCTATACCACCACATTATTATACTACTCCTATACTACTATATTAAACTATCCGTTTTATTTACCACCGCTTCATCCTAAAGTTGACTTGGCTTTAAGTGTCATCCCACTGTCGTACCAACAGGAGTTTAAAGGAACTGTTGGACTATGAAGAGGAGGCTGTTGAGGACCTACAGTTTGATTTCGGAGGGGTAAGAGCCAATCAACACTGTTTAAAAGCACTTTTAAAGGGAGACCTCACTCTAATGTTAAACCAACTTTACCTCTGTAGGATGCAGAAGATTTGGATCTTCTACCTAATGGAGAGTTCATTCAAGTGACCAAAGTCAACAGGTGGGTGTGTGTGTGGACATACGTATACATGTTTGTATTTGCAAGTGTACCTGTGTGTTTATGTATGTATGCACAGCATGCATTCAAAGACACACGTGTCTCTAACCCAGGCAGAAATATGTGGACCTCCAAGTGGACATGGTGTTCAGCCGCTCGGTGGAGCATCAGTTCAGGGAGTTTGAGAGAGGCTTCACTAAAGGCTGCCCTTCACCTGAGTGGAGAATGTTCCTCCCTGATCAACTCATGACGCTGCTCAAAGGAGAGGAGGTCTTCAACTGGGACGATCTGAGACAGGTCAGACATCCATCCCTAACCCTTCAAATACACCAGACACCTCAGTATTTATCTATCAGAGCCTGACTAATATATAGGAGCAGGCGCTCCTCCTCCTATCAAAAATATCTCACTACCAATAATAACAGGCTGCTAGTTGCGCAATATACTAGATTATTATTATTATTGATTTATTCTGGCTTTTCGTCGTCCACAATGGTGCATTTCTTCGCATGCTCTTGAGTGAGTGAGCCAGTGTTGTGGTGCAATTTCACTGAAGATTTGCACACTTTTGAGCGTTATGATCAGAGCAATGTGTCTTCATTGGAACTTGGGGCGTGTTTCCATAAGAGCGCTCTCACCGGCACCACCACACAGCCCCATTATAACTTCCAACACTGCTCAAGACCTTTGTGCTGCATATAATATAAATATATAATATACACTCACATTAACGGTGGCAACAACAATGTACACAACATGACAACAAAACAAAACACCACTACACTCCAACAATGACCAAACCCCGAACCCCGATAAGTTTCCCAACCACAAAGGAACCAGGAGGGCCCCGAAATGTTCAAGCAGATCGGGAATAAAAATCCAGTATTTAGTACCCATTTTACAACCCTAAAATCCAGTATCGGCATGGCTCTAATATCTATATAGCTAAATAGGCCTATGAATAAATATATTGATATTGATGCAGAAATATTTCTATATACTTGTTTGCGTGTAAGAAAAATGTTTTTGCATTTTTCCTTTTTACAGAATGCAAAATACCAAGGCTGCACATCCAACGATGAAGTTATCAAAAACTTTTGGATCGTCTTCGGGGAGTTCTCCGTGGAACAAAAGAAGGACTTCCTAAGTAAATAAAACTCAACATAAAATATCATAACTTGTATAAATTATTATTGCTTTTTGATTGGTTGGCTCCATGTTGTATCGCTTAAAACGATATACCGTATAAAACAACCAATAGACATTAACATGTGAAACGTCCTTTTCCCCTCCTAAAGTATTCATATCTGGAACGGACAGAAATCCCAAACTTCGCATTTCAACAATCATGATAACGATCAACTTGTCGTGTTACCAAGAGCCTGAGCTGTACTATCCAGAGGCTGTGACCTGCTACTGGACTTTGATTCTCCCCAACTACAGCAACATCCAAACGCTTCGTCAGAAACTCCTTCATGCAGTCGAGTGTTGTAATACTTTTGGATGGCAGTGAAATTGTTTAACCTAATCGAGACTGTGACATATGGTGGCATGTCACTGGGCAAATTTGCTGCCACTTTTCTTCATTTTAATTCCAATCATTTAAATTTAAATTTTGACTGTTGGACCACACAATGTCTGTTGGAATTGCGACAAAGTTGAAAGATGGACATGTGTTAATTGCACTAGAGAAGCTGGTAGATATGTGCTATTCTAACGGCCAACAACAATGATCCTATCATTAAGAGATAGACGATCAAGGGAGCAAAAGAGAACTCGGATTCAACAAGCCATTTTGGTTTTTTGCCTAAAGCTTATTGGCTTTGTTCCAGAAGAGAACAAAGCTTAGTCATACAATTTCTTAATTGTACACCATTTGGTTTTTTTTATGTATTCATTTAATTGATAGCATCATGTTTCAGCAATTTACATAATTTTGTAAAACTTTTGTTTTCATATTCTTCCTCAAAGGTGCAATAGATGTTACTCAATTAAATATAGTTATTCATGACCCAAAAAGTGCAGACTGCATGATTATGTAAACAAAGGTAACCCTGCAACCTGCTTCATATCTTCACTGTCTTCACTGCCTGTAGTCTGCCTCATCTGTCCTACAAATAAAAAGATTGACGGGAGCCAATAGCAGTGAAGCTAAACCTTCTCTTGAGGGGAAACCACAAACTGTGAACTAATAAAGGAATATTCATGGCCTACATTAAGAACAGACTATATAGCGTATATGTGTAGCAAATCCACAGAACGCATGGACACCAGGGTGTCCAAGCAAGTCGTTTATTTCGACTATGGACAGTTCAACAAATCGTAAATCCGCCAAGGCGGTCACAGGGAGCGTTTCTGAGGATCTCTGCAGCGATCGTCCATGTGGCTTAAGTCATTCCTCTCTGCTCCCGATCCTCCTCACTACAAGATGAAGCAGGCACAAACACACTCCCTGATTGGTCTGGTTGCGAGCAGGTGCCCGCAATCCGACCCAATCCACCTAGCAGATCCGGTGTGCTCCCAACATGCCCATACTCCCTCTGCAGGCCAGACGCCGCACGTCCCCCCACAATATGCAAATTACATTAATTTAGTTGGGATTTTTTTTTGCTGCTTCTATTACTACCAAAATAAAAAAATTAATTGAATACAAGATTAAGATGTATATTTGAATCGATAATACATATAGATCAACTTAGATAAAATGAGATAAACAATATAAGTGACTTTATATACAACTCTTATCTTTTACATTTATATTTACATTTAGGGCATTTAGCAGACGCTTTTATCCAAAGCGACTTACAATAAGTACATTTGTCATAAGAAGTGCAACAATATATCGCTATCGGTACAGTCAGGATGTTCATAGAACCAAGTGCAAGTACAACAATCACTAGGCTAACCAATTCCCTGTGTTACAGCAATGATGGCAGCTACTGCAGTTGCTACACAGTTAAGTACTATAATACAATACAACACAATACAATACAGTGTACAATGGTGGCCAGAGGGGGGAGGGTGGCTATGCAGAGTCGAGGTGGACTCTGAACAGGTGAGTCTTGAGTCTTTTTCGGAAGATAGTGAGCGACTCTGCGGTCCTGAGAACGGCAGGGAGCTCGTTCCACCACTGAGGTCCCACAACCGAGAAGAGTTGTGACTTTGCTGAATGACCTTTGCTAGCTCTTAGTGATGGCGGTACCAGACGTCCAGCTGAGGTAGTTGAGTGGAGGGATCGAGCTGGGGTGTGTGGCTTTAGCAATGCTTGGAGGTAGGCAGGGGCAGTTCCATCGACTGCCTTGTATGCCAGTACCATCGTCTTAAATTTGATGCGAGCTACTACAGGGAGCCAGTGGAGGTCCCGGAAGAGGGGGGTCACATGTGAGAACTTCGGTAGGTTGAACACAAGGCGGGCTGCCCGATCTGGATGCGCTGCAATGGTTTAATCGCAGAGGCAGGAAGTCCAGCCAGGAGTGAGTTGCAGTAGTCAAGGCGGGAGATGACCAGTGATTGGACTAGAAGCTGAGCTGCTTCCCTTGTGAGGAAGGGCCGGATTCTGCGGATGTTGTAAAGTGCAAATCTGCAGGATCGGGCCACCGCAGTGATGTTTGCGGTGCAGCATAACTGATTGTCCAATACCACACCGAGGTTTCTGGCAGTTGGAGAAGGAGATACAGTGATGTTCTCAATGGTGACCAGTAAGTCCATGTGTGGGCAATCTTTCCCTGGGATTAGGAGGAGCTCGGTTTTGTTGAGGTTAAGCCTCAGGTGATGGGCAGTTATCCAGGTGCTGACGTCCGCCAGACATTCTGATATGCGTGTTGCAATCAGGGCTTTATCCGATGAGGGGAAAGAGAGGAATAGCTGAGTGTCGTCAGCGTAGCAGTGATAAGAAAAGCCATGTGACGCAATTACAGAGCCCAGAGATTTGGTATAGAAGGAGAACAGAAGAGGCCCCAGTACAGAGCCTTGGGGGACCCCAGTTTCAAGCGTGCAAGGTTTGGACAAGGACCCATTCCATGTCACTTGATAGGTGCGGTTCATCAGGTAGGATGTGAACCAGGAAAGAGCAGATTCAGCGATGCCAAGTTCAGCAAGAGTGGCAAGGAGGATCTGGTGGTTCACCGTGTCAAATGCTGCGGACAGGTCGAGGAGAATGAGAACCGATGAGAGGGAGGAGGCTCTGGCAGCACGGAGGGACTCAGTCACCGCGAGGAGAGCCGTCTCAGTAGCGTGTGCCTTCTTGAAGCCTGATTGGTGAGGGTCAAGCAGGTTGTTAGATGAGAGATAGGAGGACAGTTGGTTAGCAATGGCACGTTCCAGTGTTTTAGAGAGGAAGGAAAGAAGAGATACCTGTCTGTAGTTCTGGATGTCGGCAGAATTAAGAGTTGGTTTTTTGAGGAGAGGCTTTATTCTAGCAATCTTGAAGGATGCTGGAACAATGCTTGAAGTGAGGGAGGAGTTGATAAGTGAGGTGAGAAATGGCAGGATGTCACTTGAGACATCCTGGAGGAGAGAGGAGGGGATAGCATCAAGGGGGCAGGTGGTGGCGTTATTATTCCATTGACCTCGTCAGAGGTGAGAGGGCTAAATTGGGTAAAGAAGGAGGAGGAGCTGATGTCCTTCACTTTCTGGGTAAAGTGGGTAACAAAGTCATCAGCAGTGAGGCAGGAAGGAGGTGGGGGTGAGGGAGGGTTGAAGAGGGTTGAAAACAGGGAAAACAGTTTCTTGGGGTTTGAAGCGGAGGAGTTGATTTTGGTCCGGTAGAAGGCAGATTTTGTTGTTGACACACTAGAGGTAAAATCAGAAAGAAGGAAAAGATAGTGGGATAGATCATTAGGACAGTCGGATCTCTTCCATTTCCTCTCAGCTGCCCGCAACTTTGTTCTACAAGTCCGCAGAGGATCGGACAGCCAAGGAGGGGGGGGGGGGGGTGAGGATCGCGCTGGTCTGGAGTGGAAGGGACAGAGGGAATCCAAGGAGGAGGAGAGGGAGGATAGCAGAGTGTCTGAAGATTCATCTGTAGATAGTTGAGAGAATCGTTCGATAGAAGGTAGTGAAGACAGAACAGTAGAGGCGAAGGTAGAGGGAGAGAGGGATTTGAGGTTACGGCTAGTGGTGACAATGCGGGGACTAGAGAGGATGGGGGGAGAGGATTACAAGGGGAGAGAAAAATCAACAAAGTGATGGTCAGACACGGGGAGCGGGGTAACGGAGAGAGCAGAGGTGCCGCAGGACCTAGTGAATATTAGGTCAAGCTGGTTCCCGGCCCTGTGTGTGGGAGGAGAAGGGGTTAGTGTTAAGTCGAAGGTGGCGAAAAAGTTGGTTAGTTCAGGTGAGTGCAACTTCTCTGGCAGGATGTTGAAGTCGCCGAGGATAACGAGTGGTGTGCCATCCTCAGGAAAGCAGCTGAGGAGGGCGTCCATCTCATCATAGAAGTCACGGAGGGGACCTGGCAGGACGGTAGATCACCACAATGGAGAGCTTGATAGGAATGGTGACAGTGACAGCGTGGAGTTCAAACGCAGATCTGCCCAAGTGTTCTAGCGGAAGGACCTGGTAGGACCACATGGGCGAGATGAGGAGTCCGGTCCCTCCTCCTCGCCCGGATGGTCTAGGGGTGTGCGAGAATGAGTAGACGGTGGAGAGGGCAGCAGGAGTAGCAGAGTTCTCTGGAGTGATCCAAGTCTCTGTCAGGGCCAGGAAGTGAAGGGTCATGAGGGACGCGTAGGCTGAAATCGAGTCCGCCTTCTTGACCGCCGATTGGCAGTTCCAGAGTCCTCCCATTACCTCAAGGTCAGTGTTAGCAAGGGTAGGTGGATGGCACAGGTTAGACGGGTTAATGCCCCGAGCAGAGGAGCTATGGTAACGCCGTCTACGGGTGGAAATCCTGACAAGGAGGGACTTACGACACATAGCTACAATAGGGCAGTTATCTTGACCTTCGTTGGTCAAATGCTGACATCCTAGCAAGGAGTTCATACATCACATGCTTTTCCCAATAAATACATTTTAACTTTTCACTGTATGTGCAAATATACCTGGCAAAATAAAATGACTCATTTCAGATTAAGCGTCACTCGTGTGAGTGTTGTTACTACGGGGCTACCACTTATCATCTTGTTCAGTTGTTATATTCAGGGTTTTTTAATAACAACTCATGTATACTAGGACCTTGGAGGGATGGAATTGGGTTTCCTTATTTCCCCTTAAGAAAAACAGCCTCAGGGACCCCTTTTGAGGAGTCAGGACAACTCAAAACTATATAGACTGAATGATTTATCAATTTAAATGTTTGTCAAAGAACATAGCCGGCCTTCCCTATGAGAATTAGGCGGCCGCTTAGGGCCTCCGATCGCCAGGGTGCGATATATATATACACTGCTCAAAAAATAAAGGGAACACTAAAATAACATCTTAGATCTGAATGAATGAAATATTTTTATTAAATACTTTGTTCTTTACATAGTTCAATGTGCTGACAACAAAATCACACAAAAATATCAATGGAAATCAAATTCATTAACCCATGGAGGTCTGGATTTATAGTCACACTCAAAATTAAAGTGGAAAAACACGCTACAGGCTGATCCAACTTTGATGTTATGTCCTTAAAACAAGTCAAAATGCGGCTCAGTAGTGTGTGTGGCCTCCACGTGCCCATATGACCTCCCTACAACGCCTGGGCATGCTCCTGATGAGGTGGCGGATGGTCTCCTGAGGGATCTCCTCCCAGACCTGGACTAAAGCATCCGCCAACTCCTGGACAGTCTGTGTTGCGACGTGGCGTTGGTGGATGGAGCGAGACATGATGTCCCAGATGTGCTCAATTGGATTCAGGTCTGGGGAACGGGCGGGCCAGTCCATAGCATCAATGCCTTCTTCTTGCAGGAACTGCAGACACACTCCAGCCACATGAGGTCTAGAATTGTCTTGCATTAGGAGGAACTCAGGGCCATCCGCACCAGCATATGGTCTCACAAGGGGTCTGAGGATCTCATCTCGGTACCTAATGGCAGTCAGGCTACCTCTGGGGAACACATGAAGGGCTGTGCGGCCCCCCAAAGAAATGCCACCCCACACCATTACTGACCCAACCGACAAACCGGTCATGCTGGAGGATGTTGCAGGCAGCAGAACGTTCTTCATGGCGTCTCCAGACTCTGTCACGTCTGTCACATGTGCTCAGTGTGAACCTGCTTTCATCTGTGAAGAGCACAGGGCGCCAGTGGCGAATTTGCCAATCTTGGTGTTCTCTGGCAAATGCCAAACGTCCTGCACGGTGTTGGGCTGTAAGCACAGCCCCCACCTGTGGACGTCGGGCCCTCATACCACCCTCATGGAGTCTGTTTCTGACCGTTTGAGCAGACACATGCACATTTGTGGCCTGCTGGAGGTCATTTTGCAGGGCTCTGGCAGTGCTCCTCCTGTTCCTCCTAGCACAAAAGTGGAGGTAGCGGTCCTGCTGCTGAGTTGTTGCCCTCCTACGGCCTCCTCCACGTCTCCTGATGTACTGGCCTGTCTCCTGGTAGCGCCTCCATGCTCTGGACACTAAGCTCACACACAGAAAACCTTTTTGCCACAGCTCGTATTGATGTGTCATCCTGGATGAGCTGCACTATCTGAGCCACTTGTGTGGGTTGTAGACTCCGTATCATGCTACCACTAGAGTGAAAGCACCGCCAGCATTCAAAAGTGACCAAAATATCAGCCAGAAAGCATAGGAACCGAGAAGTGGTCTGTGGTCACCACCTGCAGAACCACTCCTTTATTGGGGGTGTCTTGCTAATTGCCCATCATTTCCACCTGTTGTCTATTCCAGTTGCACAACAGCATGTGAAATTGATTGTCAATCAGTGTTGCTTCCTAAGTGGACAGTTTGATTTCACAGAAGTGTGATTGACTTGGAGTTACATTGTGTTGTTTAAGTTTTCCCTTTATTTTTTTGAGCAGTATATATATATTTATATACACAGTATATATATTTTTTTTAATACACAAAGCAATTTACTTAACAAGAAAGGAAACGTTATAAACATAGAGCTCATTGGTTTAATAAAACAAAGGTGGAATTAAGAATGTGGCTGTGTCTGTCTGTCCCATAGACTGTATAGAGGTCGGATCATGACAACCTAAAATTAATTGATTCTTCTGACTGACCTGGCAATCCTGCAGCAGTTAGCAATTAGCAGTTTAATCACCCACTTATAGCTCTACTATATATTGTAATTAAACAATGTGGATGCATGGACAACAAACAACAGAAAAGCTTCAGAACATTTTCTACATTTACAATATTCAGACAGTAAAGTAAAATTAGAAATGTGTAGGCTTTACTTTGACTGTTTCATCGAAAGGAATAGGCTATTCCGTTTCATGAAATCAATGTCGATTTTAGCAGTTAATTACGACCGTTACCGATAAGGAAAAGTGACCGTTATTGTGTAACGCAAAACCGAACACACTGCAACGTAACGAAAGACTGTATGGCAATTGGTGATCATATACTTTGAGAGCGAAAGAGATAAGCCCACAGAAGAGCAGTAAGATAAAGATGAATCTTCAGCCTGCTGCCATATGACACAAACACACGCACGCACACACACACGTACGCACGCGCGCACGCAGAAACAAACACCAACATACACCAATTCTATCTTTTTCACAACGACATCGTTCATGTAGTTCAGTGTGTGATCTTTAAATTCGTTAAATTTATTACATTTAGTTATTAATTTAGTTTTCACACAACTGAAATGAACACAACGTTTTGGAATTATTTAAGGGCAACGTGCGGGGGTGCCGTCATTCTTGGTTATGGTTTCAATTCCTGAAAAGTGTTAAGCACTAAGTTTCTGTTTCGATTCTGGCAGGGATGCATTGAGTTGAGTATGGCTATTAGGTAGGGTGAGGGATATTGCATGAGGTTCGCTTTCATGGAACATGGTGGACACATCTAGAAAGACATAATGTTTTCATGGGGAGAAATTAATTTAGTGAAGACGAATGTATTGGCGGAAATCAGAGAATCAGAGAATGGCATTCAGTTCGTACCAACGTGCAAACCAATAATAACAAGTTTCTCTGCCACTAAATCAACGGTAACGTTTACCAAAAGTGATGGAATTTCATATTTTCTTCGGCGGCAAAGGAACCAAGATGGAAATGTGAGATTCGGTAAAACCAGTGAGTACATTTAGGTCCAAGTAGGCTACTATATGATTCAATTATTCGCAAAAATGACGCAAACATTTTCCTATGAGGGGCGCCGTTTTTGTACTACGTTTGCTTCTCAAAAAGTGCTTCACTTCTTACAGATTTGGCTCCAGCTGTGCATAATCTTTCAAAACCCCTCCAAAATGCGCATTTCAGTTTTTTATCTGCAATTTCAATCTATCTGTCTATCTTTATCTAAATCCTTAAGCTAAATGGGGGGGGGGGGGGCAGTAGGCCTAAAATGTTTACAAACGGCACCCAATATTTTCCTGGTCCATTTCCCTGCTCCTAACCTTTTTTTTTTTTCTAGAGAGCATCAAGTGCAAACACGTCGTAGCTTCAAGTTCTGGAGACTCTAGTCTTCTGCTGCTGTCCCGGGATGGTTCTGTCTTCAATGTGGAACTCAGTGAATCCGCCGATCCGAGGTGAAGTCTTCGTCGTCGCATAGCCATTACCAGGAGCGTGTCTAGCTTTTTGGGGACTCTATACAAAATGTCCCGGGCAGGGCTGGACTGGGACCAAAAGATGGCCATGGTATTTTTGGCCATGGCGGTCGATCATGATTATTATTAGTATTATTATTACCAAGTCTACTCATAGCATTATTTGAAAACAAAGGCTAAAAAAAAAGCCCCGCAAAGCCCCACACACACACACACACACACACACACACACACACACACACACACACACACACACACACACACACACACACACACACACACACACACACACACACACACACACACACACACAAGGGTAACAACCTACGAACCAGCAAGGACGAGGATGTGCACAAAACTATGATATTATTATGCATATTTTAAGTCTGACTGAATAAAATGCTGCCTGTAATAACTTCCTATGTTGAGCATTTGCACACTTTTAGCCTATAATTTCCACACATAGGCTACTATTTAGTGAAGATGTATAGACAGACATCCCAAAACATTTTCATTCTTAATTCATCAATCATCAGTAGCGTAACATCATGGTGATATCATGCCATTTTCTTATAATTTAGATAATTAATTAAGAGCGCCACCAGAGGGCGGCCCCGACACATTTGCCACCCTGGGCGATATACGTATATTTTTTCTTCCTCCATGGGCCCCTGACGCCGTCTGGTAAAGATTGCCTAAATGGTATTGGGTATTTGGGTTGTAACTGATTGTTCACTTTTACATTATAGTTTAATTTAAGTGTTGGGCCATTCCACAACTGTCTGTCTATTGCTTTCCAAGACTGCCGTGCCGCGATTGGCTTTACATTTTTTAAATTGTTAAATAGTTAAAAATTTAATTAAAAATCTGCTGTAAAAATAAACATATGTTTAGCATGCTTGTTTTGTCCATATGTGCTCGGGCTGTGTTCCCGAAGTGGTAGGCCAGGTCTCAGCTGTTACAATGATTTTGTTTTTACTGCGCCCCCTGGCTCGAATATCACACTCTGCCTTTGTGTTCTAAACACTTGTTTGAACTAGGATGGATGTCAATGGCTCACCAACTGCCAAATTACGTGACGCGGCTACACCATGAGAGGGTTTGAGTTGAAGAAAAATCATGGCTTATTTTAGGGTTGGGTAATTAATCGAATTTTGATCGCGATTTCGATTTTACTGTCAAACGATCACAAAATTAAAAATAATTTCGTTTTTCGTTTTTTTTTAAAATTATTATTATTATAATTTATTTTACAACATTCGGAGAGTAAAGTAAAAGTAGAAATTAGGCTCTACGTTGACTGTTTCAGTGAGTAAATTTAATAAGTACTAAAACAATTGCGGCAAATCCTGTTCAAAGAGGTACGGATAAAACTGAAAGGGTTATAAATGCATACAGTTGCTTGTTTTCTCTGAACGGGAAGACCAGCTGTATACATATTTGTATATAATTTTAGATCGGAACATTTTCTTTTTGACCATTTTGTGTATTTTTTCTCAGTTGCAATTCTTTTTCGGAGTGGCATGCTGATTAAATACAACATGTTTTCAAACTCAAGAATAATCATGATTTCAATATTGACCAAAAAAATCGTGCATATGATTTTTTCCCATCATCGAGCAGCCCTAGGTTATTTACATCTCGACATAGGCAGTAGCCAAAATGTCGCTGGGGTCGAATCCTTAAAGAGGAAAAGACCGTCCGTAAATCTCTTAACATCTTTTTTCTCTCAAATTCCAGCCAGGCATCACAAGTTGACCCCAGCAATTTAAACCCACACAAAATGATGCCCAATGGAAAAAACTGGGAACTATATATTTATATTTATTTGTTTGAGCATTTAGGTTCTTTAGACACTTTTTTTTTTTTATTAATAAAACAAAACATAATAAAAAAAAATGGCTGAAATGGAAGCTTGGGGGTCCCCTTGTGTATTTGGGGGCCCTTTGCAATAGCAAAGTCTGCATATAGCAAGAAACGGACCTGGTCATTGCTGTGATAATATGGGAAAGGTTTGTTTGCAAGGTGTAAAACATGTTCAACGTTTGTGTTTGCTTGTTTCACTGTGATTCAGATCACTCCAAAACTTCTTTAAAAAAAGGATCATTCAGGTCGCATGTGGAGACCAACATTCTATCGTTTTAACCGAAGGTAGGCTATAGGTCTGACCAGCTCAATAGATTTAGCCTACTATTGTTAGGAATACAACATGCAACTATTTGTCATTATACTGTTGCCTATACATATTGCTTTCAGATGGACAAGCATTGTCTTGGGGCAGCAACACTCGGGGGCAACTGGGTCTCACCCTCCCAGAGACCTCCGTCGTCCCGTCCCCTACACCATTGGAAGCCCTGTCAGGGGTACCCCTAGTCCAGGTCACCGCTGGGGGAGCCCACACTCTGGCCTTGTCTGTCTCTGGAACCGTATTCGGCTGGGGGCAGAATGACGCCGGGCAACTGGGTCTTGGAGACACGACAGGTATAAGGCCTGTAGGAATGTTCTCTTTAGTCAGGAGATTCTGAATGAATAAACTCATTAGTCATGATAAGGCTGAGGATGATAGGACCATGAGTTTGCTTGTTTCCTTAGAGACAATCAGGTGATTGTAATATTAATATTATGTAGATATTACTCAATATAAAAGGAAAAAAACCTCTGGCCACATTATCGTTATCCTGGAGATTTAAACTTGGAAGATCTTTTGAATGTGTGAATTTGTGTTTCAATTCATGTCTTCAGACAGATCTACTCCAGTGACAGTTGAGCGTCTCAACCTTAAGACGACCGTTTCCATTTCTTGTGGTGAAAGACACACTGCTGTTCTGACAAAGGTAGCTATATTCAAATATTCTTCTCGTACAAAAAATACTTAAGAGTAATCTCAATCACATCTCATTTCCATAGTCCCATTTAGTGAACTCAATAAAAAAATAACCCTTAATATAAAAAGAGTCTGTGGATTTCCTTGTGTGTTTCTTTAGGGAGGTGTGGTGTTTACCTTTGGCAGCGGTGGCTGTGGGCAGCTGGGACACAACTCTCTGCTGAATGAACTGACCCCTCGTCTGGTGGCTGAACTCTGGGGCGCAGCGGTCACCCAGGTCTCCTGTGGCAGGTACTCTGTCTTCATCTTTTCACTACTGTTCACTAGGAGACCCTTCAATCCAAAGTGACTTACAGCGACTTCAGTCATTAAGGAGCAGGTAGAGGGTGGCCATCTTGCTCAATGATTCCCAGGGCTGAGGTTGTGGACGTTGGGATATTTAATCCTCATATTTAATTATAATTCCTTCACATTTATTTCAGCAGGTTATTACCAAATTGTTATTATTCAAATAATCAATGGCTTCTTTTAAACTTCTTTCATTTACTATTTTATTTTCTTCAGAAACCACACCATGGCATTAGTAGGCCCAACCAAGAAGAATCTATTCATTTGGTCGTGGAGAAGAAGGCCAGCTTGGAAACAGGCTCACCACAGACTGTTCGGTGCCTCTGCCTGTTCTGCTGCCTCATGGTAGGAAGTCACCCAGTTCAGGGTTAAGTTGAGGGTAAAGGAGCTTTAGGAAGCAGGAAATACTTGCATATATGCTGATTAATAGTGATTTAAAATAATGTTATCAATAAAATCACATCCCACTCTTAGCCCATACCACTCTTTGTGTATTTACTTATTAACTTCTCTTACTACCGACATTCCCAAAGACCCAACCACTCACAGCACACAGCCAGCCGAGCTACACTAGTTCATGTCACACATGTGCACAGCCAGTTAGAATAGACAGAACACTTTCATTTCGTTTTTGTCAATACTTAAAGTCTCCTGCCTACTTACTGGGAGGGTTTATATATATATATATGTTTTTTGGGATTTTTTTGCATGAAAAAGATGACCGGAGTATTCAGCGAATATTTGCTGGAGGAAACCAATCTTTTTCTCTTTGTTCTCTCAGTCAGGTCGGTGTCTTTGTATTCTACATTATTTTGTTTAGATGCAAGAAATTCAACATGTTTCGTTAGTTATCTTTGGAATGTTTTACAGGAGCCTGAGAAGGTTCTTCCTGGGATTATTACAGTTCTGGATATGGACACCATTGACTTCTGGCTCTCAAAGTGTAAACAATCGAAATCATGGCAGAAAATCAAAAAGTAAGCTCCATATCAATCAATCACTGTATATAATCAAATATTATCATAAATATTATTTAGATTAATATATTTAATATGCCCTTTACTGAAGTTTTTTATTTTTTTATAGACAGATCAAGGATATATTCTCATCTGCATCTTCCTTGAACGCCAGCTTTCTTGACAGAAGGTAATGCTTTTTAAAACATTTAATTCATTCCATCATAAATTGATTTCAAGTTGGTCTTTATAGGTTGATGAAAATAATCAACATAGGAATTTTATTTTGTAGTGCTTGTCAAAATAGCGTTGACAAGCACTACCAGACCTCAACCAGGTGCTCTGGCTTGGACTTGGTTCTTGTCAACAAAGCTCTGGCCAAGCTAGCAACAAACACTGAAGTGCTACTGGAGGTACAGCAACATTGAGTGAAAATACCAGCCTCTCTCTGCATTTTAGTCAATAAAATGTATCGTCCCATGTTCAGAGTGAAACACTGACAATGCTGTAAATGACTTTGTCCTGAACGATGCTATAGGTGGAGACCGTCGTCAGAGACTGTCTCCTGCCCTCGTTGAGTGGGCAGCCGGTCGGGTTTGAAGGCCTGAGGGTTTACTACCTGCTGGTGGAGCTGCTGCAAGTGTTGCTCAGAGACAACTTTGGTCAAATGCTCTCCGTGAGGGTGGCTGATGCCTTCCTCTCTCTGCACCAAGACAGAATGGAAGTCCTCGGTAATAGACCCAAAGAACCGATCATTTAAAATGCACTTCAATGTGTTTTCCAAATGCTGTTCAATGTATGCTGTGTGTGTGTGTGATTGATGCAGTTGGACTATGGTCCAGGACACCTGGCTTCTTCCGTTCCGCAGTGAAGACCTTCTGCAACGTGTCCAGGAAGCACCTCTCATCCTTAGATTTGGAGAACTACTCGAGAACAGTCTTCTTCATGAAGATGGCGGACGTTTTGCAAAGGCTTCATTCTGTGAGTGTTTACTGGCAGATGCTTAGTGTAAATAGAGATGTGTGATGAAAAAATGGACGAGTCAAGTAATCGGGAATGATAGCTAACGACTCTTAAGGTCCGAAAGGTTCTGGGTTTGATCAACATTGTCAAATGCCCAACTTTTGCACGTGAGAGTTTAATTGATTTTTTTCCACACTTAGGCTACGATTACTGCTTCATACCGTATGAAGCAGTTGTCCCTTCAATTAGAAAATAGCCAAATGTGATGTTTCCCCTGTAATGACATGTATCTTAATTTAATGTATGTCGTTTTGGATGAATGTGTGGTGCTGAATAACTGAATACTTATGTCCTGACTGCAGGCCAGCAGTAGCGGTTCGCGGTGCCTCGAAGATAGTGTTTTCCATGTGAAGACAGTCGTAGATAAGGTGAGTATTTAAGGACTTAACAAAGATGTCTCTCTCCATGTATACATAAGCAATATAAAACGAGAGGGGGGGGGTACTGTTTTACTGAATACTAGCATGGCTGTGGTGTGATTTATGATTTGATGTGGGTATAAGGACGCATGCAGGCCGTGTGCCAGGCCTGGAATTTCGTAATTTTACTCTTTTCATGTGGGGTGGACATTTTTTAAAATGGGATTAAAGTCCAAGTCCAAGTGCATCAAGGCCCTCATAAGTTGAAAAGCCTGATTTAACACAAGCAAGCCACAAGGAAGGAAGACCAGTACTTTTTTTTAAATAGGAAGGACAATTCGTGTTTCCAATGAGATAACACACCAGCGCTACCATGCAGCCGCAATATAACTTCCAGTGCTGCCAGAAAGCTTTTTCCATCAGTCACTTTGGGGGCCTTACGATCTCAAATGCAATTGAATGGTTATTAGAAACACCTGTAAAGTGGAGTTGTACTCGAATAGTTAAGTCCGAGTGCTGTTATTTTCTGTATCAGCACTCATGCACTGCCTGTTGTCCAATCAAATTACTTTGTTAACAATTCGTGATTATGAATTGTTCAATATATGTTTTACATACTATTATTTACTTGTCCTATTATTTCTGTTTATTAAAATGGTATTGTGGGTGCCTGGTCTCTGAGGTACAACCTCTGGGATCACCAATTAGAATAGAAACAGGCAAAAGCGGGGTTTGCGGTGAAATCAACTTATGTCATTTATAAGAGATAAAGGGGGTAAAGGGAGGGGGCCAAAGGCAACTCAAATCTTCACCGGGTTGGCGGCTGTCATCAGGGGGGGGGGGGGGGATGGAAGTCGTTGGGGTTCCTCTTCAGCTGCAGGCCTTCTCTCAGGTTTCAGCACGACACAATTCACACACCAACAAAACAGCTCTTCGGTCCACTTGGACGTAACTTCATTAATGCGTTTGGGATTGATCAAGAGGGTTGGCCACAGGCCTCTTACCAGGAGACTGGCCTAGCGTGTCTCTGGTCTCCACACGCTCCTCCAGCCAGTCTGTCTTCAGCCTGTTCTTGTGGAGTTAAAATGGCCCCCTGATTGCAGGGCTGACTCAGCACACCTGTGAATGGTAAGCTGAGACACCTGAGTGGGGCAGCTTTTAGGGAAGTAGCTCCCATCCAGCACCACCCCCCTTGGCTGCCTTTGCCTGCCTTTGTGGCCCCCACGTGGCCATGTGGGGCACTACTCAGCAGCTGGGCCACCACAATATATAATATTGAGTGTGTCACTGTTACATTATTTATACTTTTGAGTAACCAATGATATATCAATATGCTAATATCAGTTGAATCTAACAATATTATTTCTCTACTCCTTAGTTTGCAGAATTGCTTTTTTTACATTTTCATGTAATAATGCAAAGATCCCATACCAATCTGGGGATGGATGAAGCACTGCAAAGGTCATTTAAACCCATGATACATGTTCAGGTATGCTGTAAAGACGTTAACTCATATTAAATATTATTGCTTAAATGTTGTCATGTATGCATCAGAGATGATACCTCTACATTGTTATTCTTTTTATAGAGTCACCTATGGCGCCTGGTGAAAGTCCCTTGCATTCTACCCATAGAATGCAAGCTGAAGGTGTGGGGGATTAATCTGATTAGGGCCGAGGTGAGATTATATTAATTGAAAAGGATATTTTCAATAAATCAAGTCCAGTCAATAGCATTATTGGTTCACGAGCAACCATAAAATTGTTAGTTTCTGCGCTCCTAGGAAGCCACACTATGGCAATAATCGGATCAAGCGGTGCATGTAAACGTACTAAAATGTAATAATGCTGTATGCTACATTATGCTTTGCTATGCAGTACCATACCATACATTGCCATGCCATACGTTGATGTGCTATGATATACTATGCTGTGATTTATACTTTGCTACGCTTTACACTATACCTGACTTTACCATGCCTGAATATACTATAGTATAGTGTGCTCTTGACTTCACCTCCACTCTGTATATCCGGATTTGGAGGCAGGAGTCCTTCAATTCAACGTCAACCGGGGCACAGTGCAGCAGGACACTTTTCAATTTCTGCGGACGTCATCCCATGACCCAAAATCAAAGCTTCAGGTTGGTCAGCAAACCCATTTCCCCAGTTTACGTCCATGGTAAAAAAAGTTGGTGCAATTCTGACAAATCTAACCATCATTGGGGTAAATCTAGAGTTCATTTTTCTCGTTAGTTAATTTTTCCAATTACATTTGATGATGATGTAGTATAGGTATTTTTTTTATTGTGTATTTATTCATTGGACTTCATCATCAGTGTAACATTACCGCACTAGTCACGATTCTCTGGTGTTCTGAATCCAGGGATCAGGTGAATTCAAAATATTTAAATTGTAATACATTTCTCAAGGTCTTTTCCCTGCAAAACCTCTTATATTTACAGGTGAAGTTTATAGGGGAAGATGGTGTTGATGATGGAGGTGTGTCAATGGAGTTCTTTCACCTCCTTGCAAAAGAACTTCAGAAGGCAGAACCACAAATACTAGAAGTCAACGAGCACGGAGTGGCCTGGTTCAGCAAGAAGGTACGTATACATTATTTTTGTGTAGGGATTAAAGGTGCAGTGTTTTCTCATTTTTATTTTTATTTCATTGTCAGTTGATTTTGTTAAACTATCCGCTGTTCAATTGTGCATTTGAGAGATTTTCTAACATCTTTATCGAATGGATCAATGGCTTTTCAACCTATTTTCAATGGTGGGAAAATGTAGCATGTTTCTGTTCATCTGTCCATCCTTCCACCTATCCATCCATTATTCCATTCACTCATCCATCCATCCTTCCAGCCATCAACTCTTCCACTCATCCATCCACTCATCAAGCATCAATCATCCACTCATCCGTCATTTATTGTTTTGTCAAATGACGACACTAATTATATTATGGGCTGCTCCCTCCAGGTCTCTCATCTGACTGATGAAGTCTTCCGACTGGGCACGCTCTGTGGCATGGCTCTGTATAACCAGTGCCTGATGAACATCCCCTTCCCCCTGGCTCTCTTCAAGAAGCTCCTGGGCTTGAAGCCAACCCTGGAAGACCTCATGGAGCTGTCGCCAACTGTTGCACAGTACTTATATTCTATGCTACACATTGTGATCGCTATATATGATCGATTGTAAAACACTATACTATGCTTTTCTATTCAACACTATAATGTGCCATGCAATGCTATACAACCACTATACACTATATTACAACCTGGTCTCACAGGAATCCGTGAAATGACTACGGACGCTTAACTCAAAATCCGTGGGATCATTACGGAAACACGCCGATTTCTCAAAATGAATGGTTTGACATTCTGTTCTGTGGAAGACGAAAAAGGTGCAACCGTGCTCTGGGACACGATTCAATAGATTAACGGTTGTGCGCATGAGCACGAAATCACGTGACATATAGGTGATAAATATATATATATATATATATATATATATATATATATATATAGTCTCTGACGGATCCCTGTGCGACTAGGTCGACTCGCTCGATGAAACGGGGATCTGTGTCCATGCGCATATTACGGAAATCGGCGTGTTTCTGTAATGATCCCACAGATTTCGAGTTAAGCGTCCGTAGTCATTTCACGGATTCCTGTGAGACCAGGCTAGTATATTACCAGTTGTATACATGGCCGCCTTAATGCACGGGCTTACCTGGGCTGAAGCCCCAGGGCCTACGCCGATGGGGCCTATCATGAGCTCCCCCGATCGGCGTAGGCCCGAGACAATGTGATTTTCTGTTTTGGGCTTACAAAGATCCTATCATGAGCCAATAAAAAAGGGTGTGCCACTAGCTGGGCACCCTCCCCACCCCCCCCGTCGAAAACGGCAAAATGTCTGAAAATAATTAACACATCTTCATTGTAAGATCCCCTCTCAGGGGGCCTACGAACACTCAGGCCTGGTTGTATATACCCCCGTTTCATAATAATTTGATGGGGTTACTGTACTACTATACTATACTAAACTACCAGTTGTATTTACCTCTGTTTCATTATCATTTTATGGGTTTTCTGTAATAATTCTGTACTATTCTAAACTAGTTGTATTGGCGTATTCCCCTGTATTTCATTACAATTTGACGGGGGTTGATTTTACTTTAATGGTCATTCCAACAGAAGCTTAAAGGAACTGTTGGACTATGAAGAGGAGGCTGTTGAGGACCTACAGTTAGATTTCGGAGGGGTAAGAGCTTATGCTTTTTAAAATTCTGCTAGAAAAACACTTAGCAAGAAGACCGTTCCTCCCTTCATCAACTTTACCTCTGTAGGATGCAGAAGGTTTGGATCTTCTACCCAATGGACAGTCCATTCTAGTGACCAAAGTCAACAGGTGTGTGTGTGTGTGTGTGTGTGTGTGTGTGTGTGTGTGTGTGTGTGTGTGTGTGTGTGTGTGTGTGTGTGTGTGTGTGTGTGTGTGTGTGTGTGTGTGTGTGTGTGTGTGTGTGTGTGTGTGTGTGTGTCGATGTATGTATGTATATGTGCAAGTGTGCCTTTGTTTTTATGTATGTATGCATGGCATCTATGCATGCGTGTTGCTGGTGCGTTTGTTCTTATTTATGAGATTTTAGAGCAGACTATCAATGCTTCAAAGAAATGTCAATCAATGTGTATCGAACCCAGGCAGAAATATGTGGACCTCCAAGTGGACATGGTGTTCAGCCGCTCGGTGAAGCATCAGTTCAGGAAGTTTGAGAGAGGCTTCACTAAAGGCTGCCCTTTACCTGCATGGAGAATGTTCCTCCCTGATCAACTCATGACGCTCCTCCAAGGAGAGGAGATCTTCAACTGGGATGATCTGAGACAGGTCAGACATCCATCCCTAACCCTTCAAACACACCAGACACCACAGTATACGTCTATCTATTTAGATATATCTATATATTTGTGTGAGTAAGAAATGTTCATGCTTCAAAATTTATCTTTTATTACAGAATGCAAAATATGTAGGCTGCACATCCAACGATGAAGTCATCAAAAACTTTTGGATTGTCTTGGCAGAGTTCTCCGTGGAGCAAAAGAAGGACTTCCTCAGTAAATAAACTCAACACAACACATCAATACTTGCATACATTATTATTGCTATTTCATTGGTTGCCTCCATTATTATATCACTTAAAACCGTATAAATAACGAATAGACATGTAAAACTTCCTTTTCCTCTTCATAAGAATTCCTATCTGGAACGGACAGAATTCCCAAAGTTCGTAGTTCTACAATCAAGATAATCATCATGTTGTCGTGTTACCCACAGCCTGAGCTGTACTATCCAATGGCCGCGACATGCTACTGGACTTTGATTCTCCCCAACTACAGGAACATCCAAACACTTCGTCAGAAACTCCTTCATGCGGTCAAGTGTTGTGATACTTTTGGATTACAATGAAATAGTTCCACCTAATCGAGAGACTGCTACGTATAGTAGCATATCACTGGACAAATTTGCTGCCACTTTTCTTGATTATATTTCGAATAGTTTAAATTTCATTTGTGGTTGGTGGACCACACAATTACACTAGAGACAATGTTTCCCCTAGGATAAATTACGGCAGCGGAGTTGAAATGTTTTTTTTTCCACTTGCAAATTTTTTTGTGTGCTTGCAAAGCGCACCCTGCCGTAAGGTTTTTATGTGTCTGCCGCACCAAAAGGGTGTACATAGAGTACATTTGTTCACAGTGATGAGCAGGGGAATAAATATGGAGAGAAAACATAATACTAGTATAATCTTTAAAACAATTATTTACAAAATATATTATATCAACAACCACCCTATAACAGTAAAATCACATAGCACAAATACAACAATTGAGAAGGTCTGTGCCTCCAACCAATGCATCTTCCCCTCTCGCCATCACAAAGGTCGTATTAGGACCATAAAGAGGCAATGCTTCTGTTTAACAAGTTTTGGGGCTCTAGAGTGAATATTGGCGATGCTACTGAAATTGTTGCTATAAAAAATGTATATTGACATTTTTGTTAAAAAGAAATTCCTTAAATATAAGTTGAGATATATTTTTCAAAACTAAAGGTTGCAGTAAGACCATAAAGAGCCCATGCCAATATGGAAAACGTTTTGGGGCTCTAGAGTCAATAATGGCGACGCTGTTGAAATTTTACCATTGTCCTCGTTTGCAGTTTTGCTCTTTGCAGCCGTTCCGTAAGCTCGAGGCTGAAAGCCTGAAGCTCACAGAAGCCAATGCAATTCACCGTTCCCTAAAGACGGATCGTTTGGATGAAAACAATGTTGTAGCTGGTTCTATAGGTTACTACATTTAGCTAGAGGTGTCAATTGTGTTGTAACGATTTTTCACTGATGATCTATTGAACCGCAAACTCCGAATCTGCCAATTTATTTCCAATTTTACGGAAGTTCCTCTCTGTTTATATGCTTTAGTCACAGGTGTGTGAATTGACCTGGATATGGTCACGTTCCCTGTAGGAATCCCTAATCCTGGTACTGTCCTTGTATATGGGCGAATAGGTTTTACAAAGTGGCTTATGAGTGCAACCAAGTGCCAGTCCCAATACACCCCCTAGCCCTACTTTTTAACCCTATCCCTAAATTGCGCGCGTTCCCGCGAGGGTAGTGGTGTCCCAATTACTCTTTGCATGTAGGGGTAGTGGACATAACGAGGGGGAGGGGGTATGAATCTAGCCCTTCAGAGCGAGGGATTTCAGATGCTGACTCGCCGAGGGAGGGCCAGAGAAAATTTCCCAGAATGCTTTGCGTCACCATTTGCATACCATAGCAAACAACAATGGCGGCCCCCGGACGTAACGTAACGTAACTACGTAGTCGCTTACGTGCCCGAACGTAAACGATGCAGTGACGTAGCAAGTGGTGTCCCAATCCCTAGGGAAGATTACAAGCCCTACCCCTTGTGGCTTCATTTCGAGGGTGAAGTGGTAGTGGATGAATTCTAGTGGTAGTGGATGAGGGCTAGTGGTTGTGAGTAGGGTGAACATTGGGATTGGGCCAAGTCTGGGCATCATGCTGTCTATCCAGAAACCATCTCGCTTCTGTCCGCCATCATGGATCCCTCAGGTGACGATAATCAAGGCCAATCAAGGGAGCCACTCCCACAGTTAGCACGACAACCAGTTACCCACCAGCATAACATTACCCAACAGTAGGATCGTGACAGTATTTTAAAAGAGATAAGCTGAAGCTCTCCTCTCGTTAAAAAAAAGAAATTCATGAAATTCATCATGCATATAGGGGTAACACTGAGAGAGCTAGTACATATATGCTAAGCTAACAACCAACAACAATGACCATTAACAGATAGACAGTATTCAAGGCCACTGCATAAAGCTTAATGTCTTTGTTCCAGAAGAGAAAAAAAGCTAGCAGTCTTTTGATTGCATGAAATTGCATGATTATGTTATTGTATTTACACAGGTAACAATGCATTGTTCTTGGTAAACCAAGAACCATGAATTAATAATGTTATGAAGGAATCCCCATGAATAAGTAAATGACTTGTTAATTTGATCACTAAAGGCCTGCATTAACAACAGACTAGTGATAGTATTCTTTTTCAATTTTACAGTAGACATGTGATATGTTGGAAATGTATTGAATAATGTTTCTGCTTTGATTACTATCAGAATGTAAAAAGGTATTGACTACAAGGTTAATAGATTAATATGATTTGACTTTTGAGGGACTTTCTAATGCAACTATGTACACTGGTGGTCAAAGGCTAATGTTTTGGCAAAAAGAGTTTCTGTTGAATTAACTATTAATTCTTAAAAATATTACATTTTACAAACACATGCTTCTTACAATAAACACATTTAACTTTTCACTGTATTTGCAAATATATCTGGGAAATAAAATTGAGGAGTGACGCTTCTACTTCCCACTGAAGTCATCTTGTTCATTTGTTATATGCAGGGCTTTGTAATATCAACTCCTGTTTATCAGGGCCTTGAAGGGATTGAATTGGGTTTCTTTAATTCCCCTTGAGAAAAGCAGCATCAGGGACCCCTTCCAAGTAGTCATGAAAACTCAAAGCAGCACTTTATGTTTTGGTTTGCTTTAAATGTTTATCAATAATCCCAATTTCAGGAACAGGCCACCCTTAGGGATGAGAGGGGTCTGGCTGCAGACATCCATCCACACGAACTTCCGCTGCAGGCATCCACTCCATGATCTGTCTATGGATCCACCCACAGAAACATCCACCAGCACACCGGAAATTGCAAAATAATTTAAATGTCGTTTTGCACTGCGCAAGCGCGAGTTGCAAATCCAACGCGCGAAAGGGGATTTTACACAGTAGCCTATGGCCGCGGCTACACCAGACGCGGAAATTTTGCTTTGCGGACGCGGTATGAACGCAACAGAAGAATCCGTTCAAAACGCCGTTGAAACCATTGAGATGGGTCTTACACAGACGCTGATAACTTGAACGTACCGCGCCCGACATTTCCGCGTGGAAAATTAAGACGGTTTCTATTTTTATTATTTTCCGCGAGGTTTGCGTGGGCCTTTTAACATAGAGTATGGTAGGCCTAATAAATCAATGAAATGTAATGAAAATCATTATATATTTTGCTGTGAATAATGAGGGAATCAATAAATCTGATTATTTCCCAAACCCTCGAGAGCTGTTACTATGGAGATTTAACGTTTTTAACGATTAAAACATTACTTTTCTGTTTGAAGACGAGTGTATAAGATAGATAGTATACGTAGACAGTGTAAGTATATAGATAGCAAGTAGATGGAAATTTCCGCTTGGTGAACGTTCTATTTCCGCACGAGTGAATTTCCGCGTCTGGTGTAGCCGTAGCGTATAGTAGGAAATGCTCAAAGGTAAATACATCAGCGTAATTTTACACTGACTGTAGTTTTTTATGGGTAAAGAAGCAACGGTGAAGGACCGTACAAAACGCCCTATCCATTGTATGGGTCTGTAAAGTGCTAATCAACTCAATGAAATGTATTTATTAAGCACCTTTAATAAAAAGGTAATTGGTTGGGGAAGATCTTGTGTTTTATGTATGTTTTATGTATGTTTTTGTCATGCCTGTCTCACGCTTAAAAAACTCGTGCATACTGCAGAAAATATGCCAACAGCGCCCCCTGGGGTCACACTTTTCGGTTGGTCGCAGAATGGGGATAAGCTTTCCATTCTCTTATTATTGTTGAGCCATTCATCAAAAGCAACACTTGCACAAATTAAATCGCAAACAAAAATTGTATTTTATTATCTATTTTGCACAATTAAATCGCAAACACACAAATTGTATTTGTTTATCTATTTTTCGTTTTTATACAATTGAAATGCAGTTACATTCTTTAAAGTTTAATTTGCTTTTATGGAGCTTTGTAAGGGCAGCATGCGGATGTGTCGTCATTCTAGAGTTTCAATTCAGAAAAAAAGATAACATACAGTTTCAGTTTCGATTCCTACTGGGACGCTTTGAGTTGAGCTTGGCTATTGTGAGTTGAGCTGGGCGTTTACATTTAAGGTCGCTGTCATGGTGGAAACATCTAGAAAGCAATAATGTTTTCATGGGGAGAAATTAATTTAGCGAGGCCGAATGATTTGGCAGAAAACCGAGACTCAGAGAATGATTTTCAGTTCGTGCCATCGACCAAACCGATAATAACGAGTTTCACTGCCACTAATTCAACGGTAACGTTTACCAAAAGTGATGGATCTTCATACTTTCTTCGGCGGCAAAGGGACCAAGATGGAAATGTGACATTCGGTGAAACCAGTGAGTAAATTTAGCACAAAGTTGTCTATCCGGATATAAGTGACACAAATCGACCAGTCCAGCGTTATGAGAAATAGGCCTATTGCATTTAATAATCCGTCCACAAACAACAATTAGGACTATACAAATATTTGCATAAACAACACAACTGTTTTCCTGGACATGTCCCTGCTCCTGACCATATTTCTTTTTTTCTAGCGAGTGTCAAGTGCAAACCCGTCGTAGCTTCAAGTTCAGGAGACTCTAGTCTTCTGCTGTTGCACCGGGATGGCTCTGTCGTCCATGTGGAACTCAGTGCATCTGCCATTCCAAGGTGATGTCTTAGTCGTCATTGTTGTCATGATATGGGAAAGGTTTGTCTACAGCGTTTTAAAACGATTCAACAACTATGTTTCCTTGTTTCACTGTGATTCAGATCGCTCAAAAACGTCATTAAAAAAAGGATCCATTCAGGTCGCATGTGGAGACCAACATTCCATCGTTTTAACTGAAGGTAGGCTATAGGTCTATATCCTACTGGATTTAGCCTACTATTGTTAGGTATACAACGATGGAAACTATTTGTCATTATACTGTTGCCTATACATATTGCTTTCAGATGGACAAGCATTGTCTTGGGGCAGCAACGCTCGGGGGCAACTGGGTCTCACCCTCCCAGAGACCTCCGTCGTCCCGTCCCCTACACCAGTGGCAGCCCTGTCAGGGGTACCCCTAGTCCAGGTCACCGCTGGGGGAGCCCACACTCTGGCCTTGTCTGTCTCTGGAACCGTATTCGGCTGGGGGCAGAATGACGCCGGGCAACTGGGTCTTGGAGACACGACAGGTATAAGGCCTGTAGGAATGTTCTCTTTAGTCAGGAGATTCTGACTGAATAAACTCAATAGTCATAAGAAGGTTGACGATGATAGGACCATGAGTTGCTTGTTTCCTGAGAGCCGATCAGGGGATGATCTGCTCACTTGGTAACACATTGGTTTGCCTTTAATCCCAATTCAGCCTAGACATTACACAGTTTATATCTTAATGTTATTTATTTCTTACTATAGAAGGACAAATACCTTACACTTCATCTGGTCACATACCGTTATCCTGGAGATTATGTGAACTAAACTTGGAAGATCTTTTGAATGTGTGAATTTGTGTTTCAATTCATGTCTTCAGACAGATCTACTCCAGTGACAGTTGAGCGTCTCAACCTTAAGACGACCATTTCCATTTCTTGTGGTGAAAGACACACTGCTGTTCTGACAAAGGTAGCTATATTCAAATATTCTTCTCGTCCTTAATGACTGCATTTAGCCATGTCTAAAGAAAACACTCAATCAATGTAATCTCAATTACATCTAATTTCCATAGTCACTTTAGTGAACTCAATAAAAAAATAACCCTTAATATAAAAAAGACTGAGTCTGTGGATTTCCTTGTGTGTTTCTTAAGGGAGGTGTGGTGTTTACCTTTGGCAGCGGTAGCTGTGGGCAGCTGGGACACAACTCTCTGCTGAATGAGCTGACCCCTCGTCTGGTGGCTGAACTCTGGGGCGCAGCGGTCACCCAGGTCTCCTGTGGCAGGTACTCTGTCTTCATCTTTTCACTACTGTTCACTAGGAGACCCTTCAATCCAAAGTGACTTACAGCGACTTCAGTCATTAAGGAGCAGGTAGAGGGTGGCCATCTTGCTCAATGATTCCCAGGGCTGAGGTTGTGGACGTTGGGGATCAAACCCAGTACCTTTTGCCTGGAAGACAAAGATTACAGCCAGTATACGATTCGACTGAATCTATGTATATATGAATCATCCGCATATTTAATTATAATCTATTTAACATTGATATATTTACTATTTATTTTCTGCAGCAACCACACCATGGCATTAGTAGGCCCAACCAAGAAGATCTATTCATTTGGTCGTGGAGAAGAAGGCCAGCTTGGAAACAGGCTCACCACAGACTGTTCGGTGCCTCTGCCTGTTCTGCTGCCTCATGGTAGGAAAGTCTCTCAGTTCAGGGTTAAGTTGAGGGTAAAGGAGCTTCAGGAAGCGTTTTGATGTTTTGTTTACCTTGGTTGTGGGGTTAAAGTCACACTGTGAAACATTTGAACTAGCTCGTATCTTAAACTTACCTGGACACATCATGTAAAATAGTGATTTTAATAATGTTATCAATAAAATCAAATCCTATAATATATTGTCTGCTAGACAGCCTATACCTCTCTTTGTGTATTTACTTATTTAACTTCTCTTATTAGGCCTACCGACAATCCCAAAGACCCAACCACTCACGGGCCGGGTGTAACGCTACACGTACTTGTACCGAACCGTCACCGTACAGGCACTTTGGTGTGGTTACAGAGTTGGACCGCCGTTCGTAAATGTGGTGTACATAGCGTTAATATGGCGAATGTAAAGACTTGTTTTGCGATGACTTGAAGTCAAAGTTCCCCCCGACCGTTTAGCCCAAGTATCCAACTCCGTGGGCCTCTACGAATAGTCAAATCTCCTCACCTTTATGCCTCCTTTCCTTAAACTTTGTGGAAAACGTCATCGGGTCAAGGAGAGATTAAAAAGTGCTTCCTTTCGAACATAGGAAGAGACAGCACTGTTTAAAATGAATTCGACTCCACTCTTCCTAACCGACGTCATTGCGCGACGGCGGGTATTGCCAACCTCTAGCAAAGAGTGCTTGTTTTAGTTAATCTTCAGAAAATGAAGATTGACTACATGGTTATCAAAAGCTACAGTCAGTATTTAATGACGTTGATTTACTTTTGAGCATTTCCTATTATAGGTTACTGTGTAAAATGCTGTTTAGAATTAACGTTTGTATCAAGAAAGAAGGAACCAGCGAGTGACGATCTTATTCCCGCTCTCCTTGCTTGCCCGCGATCTAGCATATAGGTTTGATTGCTCTTCCTTGGGTTCCCGGATGTTGAATTTTCAGACATTGAATTTTGCTGCGTAATTTGGCATGCTGAATTTGGGGACTTTACGTTGAATTTTTTAACGTTGAATATTTGATTTTGAATTTTTTAACATTGAAAAAAAAGAAGCTCGATCTGATTTATTGAGTTAAATTCAAAGGCAAAAAAATCTAGTTATGTTATTTCAATGCATAAATATTCAGTGCTTAGAATTCAATGGCTTTTTATTTAAAAAATCGGATGGCACAGATTTACTTCCATACTTTTGTGTACCGTTGCACCCCTACTCACGGCACAGAGCCAGCACACTTTAAGTAGTTAGACGTTAAGAACAATGTTTCATAATTTTTTCATAATAATCTTATTAAACTTTATTTCTTCTTTATTTTATTACATGTGTATATATATATATATATATATATATATATATATATAATATATATAATATATATATATATATATATATATATATATATAATATATATAATATTTACATATACATGTTTGTTGTTGTTCTTTTTCATGAAGAAGATGACTGGAGTATAAAGCAAATATTTGCTGGAGGAAACCAATCTTTGGCCCTTTGTTCTCTCAGTCAGGTAGGTGACTTTGTATTTGGTGTTAATTAGTTTGGAGACATTCTACATGCTTGGTTAGTTATCTTGGGGATGTCTTCCAGGAGCCTGAGAAGGATCTTCCTGGGATTATTACAGCTCTGGATATGGACACCATTGATTTTTGGCTTTCAAAGTGTCAAAAACCAAAATTATGGCAGCAAATCCGAAAGTAAGCTCCATATCTTTCAATCACACTATGATATCTAATATGAATGTAAACTTGTTTAGATTAATATATTTAATATGCCCTTTGCTAAAGTTTTTATTCATTTCTAGAAAGATCAAGGATATATTCTCCTCCGCGTCTTCCTTGAACGCCAGCTTTCTTGACAGAAGGTAACACATTTTAAATCTTTTGATTTAATTCCTTTCATAAATATAATTTCAGGTTGATCGTTCAATGATATTCAACATAGGAATTTCATTTTATTGTCATCTTTATCAAATAGCGCTGACAAGCACTACCAGACCTCAGCCACGTGCTCTGGCTTGGACTTGGTTCTTCTCAGCACAGCTTTGGCCAAGCTAGCGACAAAATCTAAAGTGCTACAGGAGGTACAACAACATCTAGTGAAGATACCAGCCTCTCTCCACCTTTATAAAATAAAATATATCATTCTGTGTTCAGAGTCAAACACTGTAACTCTGTAAATGACTTTATCCTGAACGATGTTATAGGTGGAGACCGTCGTCAGAGACTGTCTCCTGCCCTCGTTGAGTGGGCAGCCGGTCGGGTTTGAAGGCCTGAGGGTTTACTACCTGCTGGTGGAGCTGCTGCAGGTACCGCAGCTCCACCAGCTCTCTATGGGGGTGGCTGATGCCTTGCTCTCTCTGCACCCAGACAGAGTGGAAGTCCTTGGTAATAAACAAAAATAACCGATTAAGAACAAAAAAATGCACTGCAATGTGTTTTCCTAAGCTTTTAACGTCCGCTGTGTGTGTGTGATTGATGCAGTTGGACTGTGGTCCAGGACACCTGCTTTCTACCGATCCGCAGTGGAGACCTTCTGCAACGTGTCCAGGAAGCACCTCTCCTCCTTAGATGTGGAAAACAGAGAGAGAACCAACCTCTTTATGAAGACTGCAGGGGTTTTGCAAAGGCTTTATTCTGTGAGTTCTTACTGTAAATAGTTTAGGATGTCTGATGACAAAATTAACCAGTCAAGTCAAGTGGAAGGATAAGCTTAGTGGCAAGTTGTATTTGACTCCTAAGGTTTGAAAGGTCAACCACATCTGCAGCCTAATCTAGGACAATATTCCTAACCCCCCTCCTAGCTGCTCCTCAAAGGGGAACCGTCACACTTAAGATATTTTCTTGTATAAGACCACTCAACATGAAGCCAACCGTCTTTTCATTCTACTTTTCAACAGGATTTTCATTCTATATTGTTCCAATTTGGGCAATAGTCCCAACTATTTTGTTGGGCCTCGATGTTGAATTAAATTACATTTTTCTATTCACGCGTATGAATCAGTACCCATTTATTTTAGAAAAATAGACAAATGTGATGATTCCCCTGTAATGACATGTATCTGAATTCAATCTAAGTAGTTTCAGGAGAAGTTGTAGATTTAAGTGTGGTGCTGGATAACTGAATAATAATGTTGTCCTGAATGCAGGCCAGCAGTAAAGGTTCACGGTGCCTCGCAGATAGTGTTTTCCATGTGACAACAGTCATAAATACTATCGAGACGGTGAGTATTTAACAAAATAATAATTAGGGACCTCTTGCGAAAAAAATTCAAAATTGTTTCATATGAAGCTCTCTCTCTTTAAGCAATATCAAGCAAAGGGATTGCTGTTCTACTGAAGATTAGCATGGTAGGGATTTGTTCATAAATACAAGGCCAAAGGCTGAGTGCCGATGATAATCATAAAGCTTTTATACAACTCTAAAGGGCCACTTATTAATTAACATTAATAAGCTCCAACAGATCATGATTTTATAGTTTATTTATTAAATATTTGGCTTCACCAACATAATATCCAACTGGAAGACCTTGATTCAGCAATACCATAAAAGTTTCCTGCACAACTACTATTTGGTGCTTTGTTTAGGTCTAAACATTAATGCAGACCAGCTCATTTGTATCTTCAATATTTATCAGTATGTTTCTATTTATCGTACTAACAGTGAAATAAGAGTCCTTTGTGACCTTTGTGATTCAAGTTGTCAAATGTACTTATTGTAAGTCGCTTTGGATAAAAGCGTCTGCTAAATACCCTAAATGTAAATAATGTCAATTGATCACTAATGTTATTACCAACACCTGTAAAGAGTGTATAGTTACATATCCCAATGCTCTTATATTCAGCTCTATAACATACTAGGTTTATCATAGTGACCTCAAATAACTAAGTTACTTAAAAAAGTAAGTATTTATATTTTCTGTAATTAATGATAGAAATAGATATCGCTGCATCTAACAATATTTTTCTCTTCTCCTTAGTTTGTAGAACTGTGTTCCGTGAAAGCAGAGAGGGAGCAGCGATTAATCTACCATGTGGAGGTGGACGACGATGGACTAAGGATAATAAACAACACCAAGTATTATTTTGTACGTGGTTGGAGACATTACCTCCTGTTCTGTCAGGAATCATTCATGTAGATGGCTTGGTTCCACCCTTTCCTGGTGCTCCCTGCTGTAGGATGTAAAGCAGGACATAAAGATGTCAGATACAGAATACCAACAGCATACCGACATTTGAAAACAGGGAGCAATATATAATCCCCCATTTGGTTGAGACGGAGAGTCTTAAATTGACCGCCAATCAGCGTACAATCAGATTGGCGCACGTGAGTAGTGTCCTGCCAGAACTAGCTGCGCCAATTATGTGTGAAGAGATTGCTCAAATGTTGTCTTGTATGCATCAGGATATAACCTCTAAATTGTTATTCTATATACAGAGAATCCTGTTGTCTCTGGTGAAGTACCCTTGCATTCTACCCGTAGAATGCAAGCTGAAGCTGTGGATGTATCATCTGATCAATGCCACGGTGAGATTATATTTATTGAAAAGGATATTGTCAATAAATCAAGTTCATAGAGCCAATACGATTATTGTTCCACATCTACCACGCAATGTGTTGATTTATGCGGTGTTAAGAGCCAAATTGACACTGTAAGGTTAATTAAGATATATGCTACATTATGCTGTACAATGTTATACCATACAATGCCATACAGTGATATTCATATAGTCATATTCTACCTGCTATGCTACAGTTTACTTGAGGATACTATACTTTACTCTACTATACTGTACTTTACTATACTTTACTGTAAATGGATTTGACTTGACCTACTCTTGCCTTTCCCTCCACCCTGTGAATATCAGAATTTGCAGCCAGGACGCATTCAATTCAATGTGCACCGAGGCACAGTGCTGGAGGACACTTTTATATGTCTGCGGACTTCTTTCCATGACCCAAGATTAAAACTTAAGGTTGGTCAGCAAGTCATTGCCCCAGTTAACGTCTATGGTACTAATGTTGGTGCAATTCTGATAAATCTAGCCAACATTTGGGTAAATCCAGCTAAATGTGTGTGTTGACTACTTTTTTCTTTGTTGTTATGTTATCCTTAATCTTAGCATAGTATATGTCTTCTTTTTATTGTGTATTAATTCAATGGGTCTCAAGCTGTTCTGAATCAATATCTAAATTCTAGTCCATTTCTCAAGATAAGATAGACAACATGCCATACATCTATTTTATTAAACAATCATAGATATTACCTTGTAAAAAAAAATCGGTATAATATAAATACCTTGGCTCATTGTTTAAAAGGTAAACCTCTTATGTGTACAGGTGAAGTTTCTGGAGGAAGATGGCTTTGACGATGGAGGTGTGTCATTGGAATTCTTTAACGCCCTTGCAAAAGAACTTAATGAGGCAGAACCACAAATACTTGAAGTGAACGAGGAAGGAGTGGCCTGGTTCAGCAAGAAGGTACGTAAACAATAGTATAGTAGCAGTAAGGAACGCACTTCGCATAAAATGGACGACAATACTAAGTATGCTTTAATCAGTGAATAATCCCATGAATATAAGAAATGTTGTGTTTTCGTTTAGAAGAGTTCAGAATGAGCCCTCTATATCTACATAGGAAGAGCAGGTCCTGTTTCACGGAGCCCGTAATGTTGCACAACTTGGTTTCTACAGTAGAATGGAAAAATTGCTTTAGAGAGAAGGATTTTTACAAATCATTTTGGGTTGTAGGAAGGGCTATGACCCATTTGGGCTACCTTTTTATCACCGGCATTGTGTAGCAGCGTTATAATGAGCAATGTTGTACAGTATCTATTCAAGTACCGATGTGATTGGGCTTTAGCACAGACTACTATCGAGATTAATGACGAAGGCATAAGCATAGATAGCGATAATGAATTCAGTTTACCACCATGGGTGCAGTAGGGGATTGCGTGTTGAGTAAAGTAAACTAACTTGTACAGTAACCATGGTGACTGACGAAGATACCCATTTTGATTGGTTCCTCCAGGTGGCCCAGCTGACTGATGAGTTCTTCCTACTGGGCACGCTCTGTGGCATGGCTCTGTATAACCAGTGCCTGATGAACATCCCCTTCCCCCTGGCTCTCTTCAAGAAGCTCCTGGGCTTGAAGCCAACCCTGGACGACCTCATGGAGCTGTCGCCAACTGTTGCACAGTACTTCTGAACTACGCTATACATTACATGACATGCTATAATATGCCATAGTATACAAAACTACTATGCTATACAACACTATCCTTTGCTATATAATATCATTATATGCAATGCTATTCTATGCTACAACTTTCTTATACTACTATAATATGCTAGCATACCAGTAGATGTCACTGTATACTCACATTTCTAATAAGTTAATTTCATGGAGTTACTGTACTACTACGATACTATGCTAAACTACCAGTTGTATAGGCATATTCACCTGTGTTTCATTACAATTTGATGGGGTTGTCCTAACTTAAACTGCCGTCCCAAAAGGAGTTTCATGAAAATGCTGGACGAGGATGAAGAGGAGGCTGTTAAAGGCCTAGAGTTAGATTTCGGAGGGGTAAGAGCCAACGAGATTTAAACCCTGTTTAAAATCACTTAGAAGAGCAAGTACGTACACCTCTAAATTTATACGACGACTTTAATGCTGTAGCACGGACTATCAGTCGAGATATTTGAGAACGTATAAAGCATAGATAGTCGATAATGAATTCAGTTAACCACATGGGTGCAGTAGGGATGTGCGTGTTGAGTAAAGTAAAACTACTTGACAGTAACCATTGGTGACTGAACGAAGATACCCATTTTGATTGGTTCCTCCAGTGGCCAGCTGATGATGAGTTCTTCCTACTGGGCACGCTCTGTGCATGGCTCTGTATAACCAGTGCCTGATGAACATCCCTTCCCCTGGCTCTCTTCAAGAAGCTCCTGGGGCTAGCAACCACCTGGACGACCTCATGGAGCTGTGCCCAACTGTTGCACAGTAATTCTGAACTACGCTATACATTACATGACACTGCTAATAATGCCATAGTATACAAACTACTATGCTATACACACACTATCCTTTGCTATATAATATCATTATATGCAATGCTATTCTATGCTACAACTTTCTTATACTACTATAATATGCTACCAGTTGTATTTACCTCCATTTCATAATAATTTCATGGAGTTACTGTACTACTACGATACTATGCTAAACTACCAGTTGTATAGGCATATTCACCTGTGTTTCATTACAATTTGATGGGTTGTCCTAACTTAAACTGTCGTCCCAAAAAGGAGTTTCATGAAAATGCTGGACGAGGATGAAGAGGAGGCTGTTAAAGGCCTAGAGTTAGATTTCGGAGGGGTAAGAGCCAACGAGATTTAAACCCTGTTTAAAATCACTTAGAAGGGAGACCTCACTCTAATTTTACACCAACTTTAATTCTGTAGGATTCAGAAGATTTGGATCTTGTACCTAATGGAAAGTCCATTCCATTGACCAAAGTCAACAGGTGTGTATGTGTGTATGTACAGTATGTATTTGCAAGTGTCCCGGTACACTGGGCAGAGAGATCACAAGCCTCCTAAGACAAGGGCTTCATCGTCTGTCAGGGCATGAACCACTCTCTAGCCTGACGACCTAGTGTAGTGGACAACAGAAATGTACACGGCTTGCTTCCATGAAACAACCAAAGGGATTGAATTGAATTGAATTGAATTTTTTTTTATTTCAAACAAGTAAATAATAATTAAAAAATAATAATAATAAACAATCAAATAAATGAAACAAGTGGACAGTTACAATAAAGTAATGTTTACACACAATGAAAACCACAAAAGAAGAAACTGTCTTACACTTGCTTTACCTGTTTGAAAAGGGGTGAGATCAATTCAATTACCCACATAGCGAAGGAAGACGATACGGCCCCTAGCTCGGCGTTGATCGCTCAGACGCCCACCGCATCGGCAACGGGAATGCCGGTATTGGTTTGTCGCAGGAAGGGGCGGCCCTAGGCATTAGCTGTGTCCAGGTCACAGGGGGGGTCAGGGTCAAACCAATTTACCCCAACCATTTATCCCAGCCTTGTCACATCCCATTTCATTGCCCAACAATCAAGCCGGAGACATCCAAGAACCCACTAAGTCTGAAATAACTAAGTAACAAATTTGGGACCCGAGGTCACCTAGCCCTATCATTGGATAACGTGGTGACCTCCCCAGGGTCATGGCCTGTTTATAACACGAGCGTGCCTGTGTGTTTAGGTATGTATGTATGGCATGCATGCAATGGAGTGTGAAGCTGGTGCGTGTGTTTGTAATTATATGAGATTTTAGAGCAGAGTACAATGCTTCACAGACACGTGTCTCTAACCCAGGCAGAAATATGTGGACCTCCAAGTGGACATGGTGTTCAGCCGCTCGGTGGAGCATCAGTTCAGGGAGTTTGAGAGAGGCTTCTTGAGAGGCTGCCCTTCACCTGAGTGGAGAATGTTCCTCCCTGATCAACTCATGACGCTGCTCCAAGGAGAGGAGGTCTTCAACTGGGACGATCTGAAAAAGGTGAGACATTCAACTGTAACCCTTCAAAGACACCGCAGAATTTAGCTTTAAGAGCCCTCAGAAATACCTGTTTGCAGATTTTATCGGCTAATATTGGCCTGTTTCAGATATGTCAGTATCGGCGAATATGTTTGCCGATATGCTGACCAATATGAAAACTTTAGGAATGGGGTCGATTTATAAATGATCTCTTAATGTATCCTCTAATGTGCCAGTAGAACCTCTGAATGCTTTTACTGAGCACATAAACACTCCCAACACAGTTTAACATGATGTTCTGCAGTGTTTCCCCTAGATGTTTTTGTAGCAGTGGTGCTGTGAGTTGGTTACCTAGCAACGCTAGGGGGGTCCTGGGGCATTCCAGATCATTTTATTAATGTGCCTTGAACTTGGCAGACACTAAGTTCATCTTTTATGTTCATTTTCAGGTATTTCTTGGATATTTATCATAAGCCTTAGAGAAATAAATGAATGCAGATTTTTTTTTTTTTGCACTTTGATTTTCTACAGAATGCTGCATACGAGTACTGCACACCCAACGATGAAGTCATCAAAAACTTTTGGCGTGTCTTCGCCGAGTTCTCCGTGGAGCAAAAGAAGGACTTCCTCAGTAAATAAAACTCAACACAACTTATCATAACTTATATACATTTTTATTGCTATTTAATTGATTGCCGCCATTATTATATCGCTTACAATCATGTTTATTTTACATCAACCAATAGATGTTAACATATAAAACTTCCTTTTCCCCTCCTTAAGAATTCCTGACTGGAACGGACCGAATTCCTAAAGTTCGCAGTTCATCGATCATGATAATCATCAGGTTGTTGCGTTACCCACAGCCTGAGCTGTACTATCCAATGGCTGAGACTTGCTTCTGGATCTTACATCTCCCAAACTACAGCAACATCCAAACGCTTCGTCAGAGACTCCTTCATGCGGTTGAGTTTTGTGATGTTTTTGGACGAAAGTGAAACAGCTTCAGAAGATTGCTTGCAATAGTCTTGTTTTTGTTTTTTGATTAAATGGAAATTTGAATTATATTTCTGTTGGCTTGTAATCATTTTCGATGAAAAAAATATTGCCAGGCAAATTATATATATTTTATAAAATGTTTCTGTCAATTTGCTTGGTGAAATGGTGTTGATTTATAAACGTATAACCTCTTTACAAGTCCTCTACTGTGCTGGATGAACCTCTTAATACGTTAACTGAGCACAACATTAACACTCCCAACACAGCTTTACATCATGTTCCTTGTGTAATTGGTACCTTTAGCTTATAACTTGAATGCTATGTTGCTAAGGCCCAAAGCATTGCTGGAAGGTGAGAGCTCAAATCCAATAGAGATGCTCCACCCACACAATATATACACAGAATAACGATATATGTATATTTTGAATATCAGTTGATGAATTAAGTTCTGTAATTTTTGACTCCTTAATATTGGCATCTGCTTCGGCCCCTATGTTTAAAGTAATTAACTTAATTGTTTTTAATTTAAATGTATTGTATGTGTGGGTCTCTTGATTGTGTTGCAAATTGTCCAGGACCTGGACAATTTACATCTTATTGTGAGGCTGTTACATGTTATTGTGAGGCTGTGACCTTATTTTATTGATCTTCTACTAGCGAAGGAAATTTGAGGGATACAAATGTGCATGTCATCTTCATGTAATAAAAAAATACATCAACTAAGGCAATATTTCGCTGTGCATCAAAAAAGATGCAACTGCTTTCTGCTGTAACTTTACCGCTCAAAATACATTAATTAACAAATCAATTCAGTTATAAAAAGAATCCGCGATGAAAAACAATGCTTTGATTAAAGATCTTAATGTCCAGTGCACTTCCAATAATAAATAAACAAAGCTATTCTATTTTTATTTACCCAATAACAATTAGGTGATAGAGGTAGTAAATAAACAAAGCTATTCTATTTTTATTTACCCAATAACAATTAGGTGATAGAGGTAGAATAAAGAAATCCTGGGTCAGAGGATTATCCAATCACGGCAGATCCATGGTAAACACAGCGGAGTTTGACAGCGCAGTCACATGTTCGGCGACGTCAGTCGGAGTCACTTCCTTGTTATTGCTCTATTACGTGTGTTTGATCAAAACGCCCCATCTCCGGAATGACGGAATGCCAATCTCTAGGTAAATACTGCTTTTAGTCTGATAAACCCTTATTAAACATACAACAGTTACATTACATGCTAAGAGAATAACAATAGCCAGCAGGCTGTAATAAGGCGGAATGTCTAGCAGGGGATAAGTCGCTTACGCTGCAAAATTACTGAGCCAAGTGTGTAGACATCGATGTCAGCTTTAGCTTCTCACATTTAATATGTTTTATGGCGATACATTACACTGAGGAACTGACCGCTACTGCACTAACGGTGGGCCTAACGTTTCATATAGGTGCGTCGACATATCATGCATCACTACAGCACAGGCTAAATACGTCCCAACTAGAGAACAAATCATGCTACAAGAAGCTGCAGCACACATCTAGTTTGCTAACACAAGTTCAGAGATTATTTCAATAAAATGAAAGGTATTTTAGGATATAAGAGGATAATGATCCGTAGTTAGTTCTATAAAATGTAAATTTAATAAAATCGTGTATTTTTCAAATGTTTTTTTTCGTCATGTTCCTGTTTCTTAAATCGGATATCTTTCCTAGCGTTACATTCATGCAACTTTTAGTCCCTTTTTAGTCCCTTTTTAGTGTTTTCTCCTTGCCTATTACCTAGGCCACCTGTCAGTATTGTCCATCAATAGACTGGATTGCGGCTAAGGCATGGGACGATTGGAACCGCTTAAACGGGGATTAACGTGACAAGGTTTATTTAAACACGCCGTTTCTCCGCGTCTTTGTTTGCATCATCTTCAACCACACCCTGGTTGAAGATGTTAAATCCATTACCAGGTGTGTTTTCCCAACCACATCCCACAACCCAGACCCCACACTCCTTTTCTCTTCTTTCAGGATAGCGACTAACAAGGGGAGACGTCTGGGCTGTTCCCCAGCCTGAGAAATATCCCCCTTCCCCCTCCCTAAAATTAATCTTCCTCAAAACCACCTCAAAGGGGTGTTTCCCCCCCCTCCTCCCACCTGACCCTCCTGCCTCTACCACCACTACCACCACAATGCTGTGCTGGGGCAATGCCGTGAGCGGCCAGTTGGGCATCGGCGAGGAGCGGAGCCCCGTGTGCGAGCCCAGGGACAGCCAGGCCTTCGGTGGGAAGAGGCCTCAAGAGGTGGCCTGCGGGGGTGAACACTCCCTGTTCCTGCTGCAGGACGGCAGGGTGTTCACCTGTGGCTCCAACAGCTCTGGCCAGCTGGGACACGACAAGCTGGGCGCCTCGCCAGGTATGTGTCATGGAAGGGTACACCTGCTAAAGCTGTTTTAGGTCAGATTCGAGAGTTGTAAAGAGAGGGAGGCCAGCAAAGAGCGGAAGAGAGCAAGATTTTGAAATGAACTGGAAACCAATAAAAAAAACCTCGCCTGCTCGCTTCATCCCTATTTGAGACTATGATTGATAGGTGAGATGGATATCCTGAACCAATCAGGGAAGAGATGTCCTGATTGGTTGTTAATTAGCCTAAGTCCAATTCCAAATGTTCTTATACAGAGGCATGCAAAGTGAACTCAAAGCGGAATTGCTTACAGAGCATTTCACTCAATAGTTTCTAACAAATAACATTTCAAAAAAATAATAAGCAATAGCTCTTTCATCTTACAGCAACTTTACATTCTGTCTTAATACATCTGTTTTTTGACAACTTGCAAAGGAAAGATGTTTCGCCCTGTAAGTGCATTATTATCGCACCTATTCATCACAAGTTTACCAAGAACTAACCACACACATTCTATTACCTCTTCACACCCAAATATACTCCTCTCATTCTGATCACTAACATAAATGAATGTTGTCATAACCACCTCACTGACTCAAGAGCAAATTAAGATCAACCATTTCACAGTGGTTGGCTTTAGAGTTATTTTTACTCTAAGCTTTTCTCACCATGCAAGATCTCACTTCGCTTGTTGAGGGCTAGAAAAAAAGCTGGAATGTTTCACAGGAAAATCTGGATCTTTATTCCTGGCAGTACCTTTGCAACATATTTTTCCCAGTCAGTTAGATGTTTGGTTAGGTTTCGCTAAGATCAGTGTTGTCATTGGCATTCCAGAATAACTTTGGTGGAGCTAGTATAAACAGTCTGGACTCTCAACAAGGACAATTCTACAATGTCCCGTTGTCCGGAACCTGCTGTTTTGGTTTTAGTCACGTGATAGCCAAGTGTTTTGATTTTTAATCATCATGTGACATGACCCAAAACACCCTTTTCCTCTTCCTATTCTCCTACAATTCTGAGCTCCTACGAGTAGTGTGATTGTTTTAACCCTAAGGCAAAGCGTGTGTGAACCACACCTGCAATCAAAAAGTCTATCTCTTTCACCATATAAGGGACAGCTTTGATTCAAAATATGTTTAAGTGTGTGTATGTTTAAAATGTTCTATTCACATACTGTACTTGAGTCAGATTATCTCATATGGTGGCTAGGGTGTTTGAAAACTAACTGTGTTGGATCCCTACCTGTTCCTAAACGACACATATCTGAATCCCCTGTAAGCCCCCTTGGATAAACACGAGTGTTAGATGAATGAATAGTAAGTATTTCATCATTTTGCCCAGAAACCCTGCCACCATGTAACAGAGTTAATCCACTGTAGGCTAACCCAAGGCTCTGGAGGGAATGATTGACTGACGTAGATAGTAAAAGAATATGGACACGGCATCCCTGTGGTTCTAAAAGGGGTGGATGCCGACCGTAATGAGGATTTTAGTCTAGCACTGAAACGGCCACATCGCACCAATGTGTCCCCAAAACTAAATTATATCAAATCCTTTGTAGGCCTTTATTTAGATATAACGGTCAACGAGGACCGTGCCGCAAAATAACATGGACACGATCTCCCCACAAATAAAAAGGATGGCCTTTATTCCCGTTCACCTGAAATTGGTGACGGGTCGTACTGCGCCATACTGGTCTCTACCACGTGAGACCGATGGTCATGGCGTCGTCCCTCCCTCTGCTCCCCAGAGCCGGTGCAGACGCTGGACACCCAGAAGATAACGGGGGTGTCGTGTGGCCGGGACCACTCAGTGGCACTGAGCGCCCAGGGCCAGGTGTTCACCTGGGGGGCCGGGGCCGGGGGCCAGCTGGGCCTGGGTACCGCCGAGGAGGCCGTTCGCACCCCCAGGTACCCCAGCTGTGTGTGTGTGTGTGTGTGTGTGTGTGTGTGTGTGTGTGTGTGTGTGTGTGTGTGTGTGTGTGTGTGTGTGTGTGTGTGTGTGTGTGTGTGTGTGTGTGTGTGTGTGTGTGTGTGTGTGTGTGTGTAGGATGGGTTAAATGCAGAGAATATACATTTCCCCATGGCGATTGATATTGGTATTACAAAAAATGACATTACAACGTATGAGTGTCCAACTCATGACTATTTACATGGTGTCCAGAAAAAAAAGACTAGATTCAAATATATGCTCATATGCGTCTTTTGGCCGTACTACAACTCAGTTTCCACAAAATAAATCACAGAAAAGTCATTCAAGTTCATCATAGGTCCTGGATGTACGTTCTGCATTGGTTCATTAAAGAAATGTGCATGAAGCACACTTTCTTAATGAGAAAATAACCAAGCGTGACGGCCCCCCTTTAACCACACAAATGATTTGCACGTATGGCACTCGGATACCATTGAGTGTTAACCTTAACGAATAACCCTAGTCATCAGCGTTCCTTCTCACCATTTTCTCTTGTATGTTTGTCCTGTTCTGTCCAGGTTGATCAGGAAGCTATGCGAGCACCGCATCTCGCAAGTCATGTGCGGTAACCAGCATTGCATCGCTCTTTCCAGAGGTTAGCTCGATAAACCGCTAAAATCCATGCTAATATTATCCCCACAATATCCCCAACGCCGCAGCCTAGCCTTTTTTAACCTAGCATTTTTTAGCCTATCATGGAATTGCCTTCCAGTGCTAACCAACTGCTTTGCTCATCTGCTTTTATTTAATAAATCACTAGCCCCCCCCCCCTTCACATTGTCATGTTGTTACACTGCAGCAAAGGCAGCCTAACCTATATTAGCCTAGCATACATGAGCCTATCCTATATTAGCTCAGCCTCTGCTAGCCCTGGTCCTGATTAGATTTATCCTATATGAGCCATAGAGTTGTGCTCTTAGATAAACGGCTAACCTCCTTTCCTCTACACTCTTTCCCCAGACGGCCAGTTGTTTACGTGGGGTCAGAACACCAACGGTCAGCTGGGCCTAGGGAAGGGGGAGCCCAGCTCGCTCACCCCACAGCCCCTGAAGTCTCTGGCGGGTATCCCCTTAGCACAGATTAGCGCCGGAGGGGACCACAGCTTTGCCCTGTCACTGTCCGGGGCGGTGTTTGGCTGGGGCAAGAACAGCGCCGGCCAGTTGGGCCTCAACGACGAACAAGGTAGAGTCCCCTCACCTGGCGATCCAGCAGCACTAATATGGAGCCTTGGGTATCAGGCTTTTTCTTTTGTGGCATTGATTAACGTACTATGTGAAAGTCTGTTTCTAATGTAACCGAATGTAAATTAAACTGGAAAAAGTATAAACAGGTAACCTCAATTTCATGGAGTCATGGGATGAAACAAAGTGAGCTGGGAATGTGTTGAATGAATCTGGATTTATGGGGTAAGGTCATGTAAAGTGACCTGACCACGAGTGACGAATATTCAAATAAAATAAAAAGGCAAACATTAAAATTCTGATTCCATCTAGCTAGTCTGCACACACACCTGCAAAGTGACCAGATAAAAAAATGTAAATGTGAGGGAAATGTGATGTCAATATATTTTTGTACAGTACTTTCGAAAGAGTCGGTCAGAGCTCAACAGATTAATCATTAAAACATGAAACACCAGTGCATCGCAAAACAATGCATTGTCACCATGGCTTCTGTGTACTACCTCCCCCAGACCGCGCTGTCCCATGCCACATCAAGGTCCTCAGATCCCAGAAGGTGGTCTACATCAGCTGTGGAGACGAACACACTGCTGCCCTAACCAAGGTACTAACCCCCCCCACCTCCCCTCCTCCTCCTCCTTTTCCTCTTATCGCCGCTGATATCACTTTATATCAGTCCGCTGTATAATTAATAATAATTCAAAGTACACTATCGATCATGTCTTATGTCAATAATGTGGCACATACAAGTCAGTAATGTTTACCTCCACTGTCAAGCATGTTCACATTTCCCTTGCTAATTACATTTTGCAAATGTTTCCCCAGGGATTGGTAAAATACCTTTTCTCTCATCACCTCAGCGACCATGAACTGTGAATTAATGTGTGTGTGTGTGTGTGTGTGTGTGTGTGTGTGTGTGTGTGTGTGTGTGTGTGTGTGTGTGCGTGTGCGCGTGCGGCAGGACGGCGGCTTGTTTACGTTTGGGGAGGGCTCCAGAGGTCAGCTGGGCCACGACTCGGTCCACAACGAGCCGCTGCCCAGAAGGGTGCTGGAGCTGATGGGCAGCGAGGTGTCGCAGATCGCATGCGGCAGGTAAACAGCCCCCCCCCCCCCACCTCCCACACACACGTGTCTTACGCTGCTATCCATTTGTATGGTACACCGGTACGTCCGACCTGCTCTAGCGAGAACATGACGTAATTTCTTGGCTTCCAGCACTTAACGTGTTCCGTTTGTCATTGGCTATGCATTGTTATTGTTAGATATATTAGCCTCTTTAGCAAACCAGCTCGAAAACAAACAACACAACTTTACATTGTATTGTACGCACAGCAAGACCGTGCAATGCATAGACTGGTGACTGGAATAAAGTAGCAATCTAATCAAGTGTGTAAAAGCATTTAAAATCTACATTAAAATTACCAACCTGGTACAAATACAAAGAAAATTATTCTCTTGACGGGCGCAGCCATTTTTGTAGTCGGGTTGTACGGTCAGCTACACTGAACTCTGTCTCCTCTCAGAACTACTAATGGGATGGTTTATACTAAGACCAAAAGGGGGCATGCCTCTGGGAAATACCACAAGAAAGCTGGGAGATTTAAGACCTTACAACTCGTACGGGTGGGAGTACCATACAAATGGATCGCACCATGAGCTCTGTAGTCAACTCTCTTATTTCCCCTGTCGCCTTCTCTTTCCCTCTTCTTCCGCTCTTCTCTTCACTCTTTTCCTCCCTTGCTCCTTCTCTCTCCCTCTTTTCTCTTCTCTCCCGCATCTCAAGCTCTCCTCCCCCCTCTCACCTCCTCTCCTCCCCCCTCTCACCTCCTCTCCTCTCCTCCCCCCTCTCACCTCTTCTCCTCTCCTCCCCCCTCTCACCTCCTCTCCTCTCCTCCCCCCCTCTCACCTTCTCTCCTCTCCTCCCCCCTCTCACCTCCTCTCCTCCCCCCTCTCACCTCCTCTCCTCCCCCCTCTCACCTCCTCTCCTCTCCTCCCCTCAGGTGCCACACCCTAGCCTACGTGCCCTCCTCTGGGTTGGTGTATGCGTTTGGCTGCAACATGCACGGACAGCTGGGCACGGGCACGCAGCAGGACGCCCGAAGCCCCGCCCCCCTCCAGAGAAGCCTTCTCATTGGACGATCCAACAGAACAGGTGATCACGTGACTCGCTATTTGTGCATTTTGCCATGGGATCTCGCTATGCTTATTTGATTCAATGACAAATGTACATAAACAGCCTGTGTTCAGTTTGTCTGTTTTCTAATGTAAACCCAGGAAATTATTAACCTTGAGAATAGAATATACATCTAACGGAGTCAAGTGATAATATAACAATCATATTCTTGGCTTAACGCTTTGTATGAGGTTTTGAATTTCTAAACACCCATGGTTATGTGTTATATTTGCCCTCTAGTGGCTGGCCAACAGTTGAACTTAAAGCGAGGTATTAACTTACAGCAGTTGTGATCTATTTTAATACCCTACCAAACAAAGTCTATGTTTTATTAATTCACATTAAAATATCTGAATTAATCAACTAATGGTGAGTTGATCTGTTAATGCCTTAAATGTTAACATCTTGTCTCCCTGTTTCTATTGGCAAGAATCAGAACATTGTTCCATCACTAAAATCAACTGTGGAGGAGATCATAACTTCATACTCTACTCAGATGAACAGGTACGAGTACGGCCTACACGTTCCCATCTAGTAGTTTTCAGTATCCTTCTATGATTTGGTACTGGTGATTTGTTTCATGGCTTGAGTTTATTTCTCTTTTTATTTATTTAGCTCTTTATATTGTCAAACATGTTCTGTCCCATCTCCCTGCATCAAATTAAGTAAAACAGGATTAAAGTGGATTTTAATTTCAATTATCTTTAATATTAGCCACTGGGGGGCAGCAATGTCTTAGATTTCCCCTTTGTTACTTCTGCTGTGCAAAATATGCAGAATTTCTGATTACAATATTTTAGGCTGACTATGCAGAAGCAGTCACCACTACACTATCTACCTCTATGGTTTCACGGTCAACGTTTTTAATCTATTACCAGCATGGGGACTGCCCAAACCCTGCTTCTTGTACCGGTTCAAGAAGATGTGTAAGCACGTTCTTCTAAATGGAACCAGGAGATTAGTACAGTTCAATAGGTAGTCAACGGACACAGATGGGTTTAGCTGGGTTTCTGTACAGAATCACCGTTGACCTTATGTTTGTGCTTCCTGATGTTAGCCTCTGTATGCTCAGTACCCAGTCCTCTCACAAGACTTCCGGGTGCTCGACGTCTCCAGAGGCATCTCTCAGATCAACAGTGACAGCATGAACACGTGGAGGATGAAACTCATCGACAACACCGACTCCACGCTCACCAAGTAAGGCCCATGTGTCGATAGATCGTTATTTGTCATCATTTTGTTTGTCGTACATTATTTTACATTGCCGCCTGAATTATTAAAAAGAGAGAACAACTAGCCGCATTGTTCTCAAACAAGCTACTAATTATTAATTATATGGGGAGGAATGATTATTTGTTTGAAAAAGGCATCTTTAAGTTGAAATGTCAGGTGATCTTATGTGATCACATGACCCGTTGCTCTGGTAACCATCCGTTTCTGTCTGCAGTGACATCATCCTTCTGTTCTCGTCCACGGCCTGTTGGAACGCTAGCTTCCTGGACCAGAGGTCAGTGGACACATCTTCTGTCTCTGGGACAACCTCAGGAAACATGAGCCAGGCTCTGCTCAAAACACACACACAAACGTAAAACTTTTACCAGTCAAAACTGTCTCTGCTAGTTCAGAATGAAGGACGTTGGACGCGTTCTGTCGGTTGGTCCAGGCAGGCTAATATTACAAATAATGGAGCAGCTTCAGGCTTGTTTTGTTGTGACAAACTTGAGAATGTGGTGCCTCCAAAAGGGATTAAGCTGATCTGAAATGGTGAAAAAAAAAGTGCCAACTTATAAGGTGATAAAGAAAAAGAACAAGTGCCCTTATACTCATTTTAGTTTTGTACAATTGTTCTGTTTTTCTTGGTGGTATAAAGTGTCAACCTGTAACCATTTGTATTCCGATACCATCTCTGAATGTGTTACAAAAGGAATAAATAACCCATGCCACCCATGTGTGATTGGTCAACTTGCCAAGATGCTGTTCTGCATTCTCACAAGGGTTGCTGTGGTCACACTCAGTTGAAGCCACAAGTCTCACGACACAGACAGCGCAGGGACAACACAGCAACAAACGACACCCACAGGCGTAACCAGCAGGGCTCCGAGGCTGGGAACGGAGCCATCGCCGTGGCCCCGGAGCCCCCAGGGTGCTTATGTAAACCGTACTACTGGTGGCTCAGCAAGGCCTCCGTCAGCAGATGCTATCGCTTCATGGGAAAGGCTCTCACTTGTCCTCCAGGGCCCTGAAGTACTTACCAGCTCTCTGTTAGCATCGCGCCTGCGCTCTGTCTGCTGTCTGAGCGAGAGGAAAACCAGGCCACGCCACGCATCCGTGCAAGATACGAGTTACATAAACCGCTTGCAGCATTTTTTTCTTAGTGTAAAGTAGTGTCAGCGGGTAGTAAGTTATTACCTGTCCCATATTTGTTTTCGGGAAAGCTTTGGTTCGGACTTATATGATATACGTTATGAATTGTGTTTACGGTCAGACATTTTATTTGTTTGCTGTGGACCAGTGGTGTATGTGTGTAAAAGTAAGGCTTTCGTTGCACAGTCACTATTTTGCAATCCTTACGTATGAGAGGATTGTGCCGATGAGGAACCTGAGATGGAGATGGAGAAACAGAGAGTGAGAGAGAGGAGGAGAGAGAGGAGAGAGAGAGAGAGAGAGAGAGAGAGAAGAGAGAGAGAGAGAGAGAGAGAGAGAGAGAGAGAGAGAGAGAGAGAGAGAGAGAGAGAGGAGAGAGAGAGGAGAGAGAGAGAGGAGAGAGAGAGAGAGAGAGAGAGAGAGAGAGAGAGAGAGAGAGAGAGAGAGAGAGAGAGAGAGAGAGAGAGAGAGTGCACCTACTCTCCATACGTAAAGGCGATGAGGGATCTCTGCGGTGTTAGATGTGTGTTTGAGTAGCCCGGGAAAGGTTTTAACTTTAATGGCTTTCTCCGGCGAACGATTTATTAGAGCAGCCTTTACGAGGGCTGTGAGGCATATCTGTCTTGTGCTGGGGTGGTTTATCGTCAACGAGAACTGCTCGGGCACCGAGCTACAGCAACACACAGCACCAGTGATGTGTAGTGTACACGTGTTTGTACGTGTGCGTGATGTGAACGGAAAATAGATCCAGATCTCATCCAAAGCCCGGTCTTCCGCTCCGCGGAGAGGTGCCTCGTTATAAGGTGACCCAAGGAGAGGAGCTGATCTAACGATCAAGTGGCCAAACCTGTGGCTGTGCTTGCGTCTCTCCCTTAGCGTAAGGGAGAGTATTATGTCCATATTGAGCATTATGTCCATATTGAGCATTATGTCCATATTGAGTATTATGTCCATATTGTCAGTGTTATCTGATCATGTGTGTGACAGCTATTGACGATGTATGTACTATTATTGAGTATATGCGCTTTTAAAATAAAATGTATCATTATTGTTGTTATTATTAAGTGACGACGGACACTTCAAGACCAACCCCAAGGTCCCCGGGATCGACCTGGGCTCGGTGCGGTCTCTGTTCCAGATGCTCGGCACGCCGCCCTTCTCCAGCCTCCTGCAGCAGGTAACGGCCCTCTGCCTGCAGGGGCGCTTTCCCTCAATAACCTGCAGAACCACCGTCGGATTCCCACTGAAAGACCTTCCATCAGGGGCACCCCGGGGGCTCACCGAGTAGAGCGCGTACCATATAGGCTCAGTCCTCATCCCAGCACCCCCGGGTGCGAATCTTGCCTTTGCTTCATGTCCTCCCCGCTATCTCCCATACCATATAATAAAGCATAAAAAATAAATACTCATACATTACATCAGTGTTTCAACGGACGTTAAGTAATGTGATATCAAACAACGTCCTTTTTTTTCTGCCACTTCCGATTACATATAAGCCAACAGAACGAAACCCATTAGTTATGTCTGTTATGACTAGCTCTATTCAAGGAGCCGCTTTGTTTGGGGAAAAAAAAACCAACCCCACTTCCTGCTGAATCAAGTAAAGATAATATTTTAATACCCAAGTCTTAGCCAGATATATTTAGACAATGACCACCACACTTTCATAATGTAAATACAGACCACGCCACAAACTGTCCACGGAATTGTAGATTGAGTAACAACCTGTGGCCTCTCACAAGTGTAGTATTAGGAACCATGTTGGGTTGGGGCAAGTTACATTCTAACCAACCAAACCCACCGTCAATCTAGGGTTTTAGTCATGCTATTTTCTGCTCTTTTCTGTTCACTTCTGAATGCATGCTGATGCAATTAAATATATTGTACTACTTGTACTATGAATGAATCATTGAGCGGACGCTTTTATCCAGGCCACCAAGAGCCTGGAGAGCCTGCTCATCCCCCAGCTGCCCAGCTCCCCCCCGGACGTGGAGGCCATGAGGATCTACCTGATCCTCTCAGAGTGCCCCGCCCTGCAGGACACCAACAACTACATCAGCCTCAGCATCCCCCTGGCCATGGCCATCCTCCGGCTGGACCCCAACCCCAGCAAAGTCCTTGGTAGGACGCTGGCCTAAGACACGCATACACGCACACAGACAGACAGACAGACAGACAGACCTCTTGACCTCTAATTGACTCTCTTCCCAAAGGCTTCTGATTAATAAAGGCCAGGCTTTCTGACCTGCAGATAACTGGTGGTGCTTGCTGGACGACGGGGTGTTCGCCCGGCTGGTGGACACCTACAAGAGCATCGTGGTGTACCTGCTGACGGGCGGCCAGACCCTGCTCATTCCCGTCTTCCACGAGAGCTACATCAGCGCCACGCTAAAGCTGCTGGACAAACTGCACAAGGTAGCCTGAAAAACACATGGCAGCGCCTGGCTCGTCTCTCCGCACCAGGCGGCAGAAGCCATGCCCTCGGGTCGCGTATCTTGGAAAGTCTTTCTGTTTGTTTGGTTCGGACAGACTCACTCCCTGATGGAGAATTGTAGCTGCCTTAACCAACAGATTAAAAGATTAGCTTTGGTCAGTGAACTTTTGACTGAATAACTTGACCGCTAGGAAAACCATGCCACAAATGTGAGTCCAAAAACAAAAAGCTTCATTCGTAGTAATATGCATCTGCATTTTTCAGATTCAAATACACAGAGTTAAATCGTCAAAACCTGGCCAAATTGAAGGGTATTCTTAAGATACTCGTTGCCACATGCACAGCTTAGATATTGGTCTGTTTAAGGTGTTGGTTCAAGGTTTTTAGGCATTTTGTCAAATGCAGAGTAAAGTGAATCCAAAGGGGACCATAGATGTTTGGATATGGCGCTCCTGTGAAGCCCCACGGGTACAGCGTGGCATCAGCACTGCTTAGGGGGTTAGGGGGTACTAATCCCACTGGGGCCAACGGCCCATGCTGAGAACTAAGCACGCGCTCTCGTTACTTCAGAATGAAAGCGTCTACCAAGTGTCCTTCAGCAGGACATGATGGTAACCCCAGGTCTGACCATTGAGCTCTGTCCTGCCAGGTGAACCTCAAGGCCCAGCATGTGGACTACAACCGCTTCTACATCCCAGACGTCACCACGCTGGTGGACATCCAGGAGGACTACCTCAAGTGGTTCCTGAGCAAGGCCGAGACCGTAAGTCATGCTGCGGCTTCAGCTCCTCTGTACCGCCCTGAGGTGAGGTCATGTCTGGTGGGTCTCTCTCTGGGCGGGTGTTGGTTGGAGGGTCCACGGTGGTGCTCAAAACATGGAGATGATGATTAGGTAATGGAAAAGATAATTCAAATAAATGTCACCTTCACTTAACACCCGTTTGGCATTTACTGCACTTTGTGGTTGAGGCAGTCCTATAGCGTAGCATTAGCACATAGCACATACCCTATTGTAGTACAGTGTGACATAATATAATAGCATAGTCTGTCAAGTTACTTAATGTAAATCTAAACAGAGTAGCCTAGTGTAGCATAACGCAGCAAAGGATAGCCTGCCAAATGACTCCAGGTAACTAGTGTAGCCAAGGCCGCCTTAATGCACGGGCCTACCTGGGCTGAAGCCCCAGGGCCTTCCCGATGGGGGGGCCTATCATGAGCTGCAGTACATTTTGCCGTCGACAACGGCAAAATGTCAGAAAATAATTCACACATCTTCAATGTAAGATCCCCCCTCTGAGGGGGGATCTTACATTGAAGATGTGTGAATTATTTTCCGACATTTTGCCGTTGTCGACGGCAAAATGTAGATGTGTGAATTATTTTCCGACATTTTGCTACACATGTGTATGTGTTTGCTACACACACTCACAGACAAACACATACACAACACACTAGACTATGCTACAATAGGCGAAGCTATGCTATACTCAGGCCTGCATTAACCTGCCATCGGGCCCTGGGGCTGAGAGGTTAAGGCAGGCCTGAGTATAGCATATCTTCGCCTATTGTAGCATAGTCTAGCATAGGGTGATTTTAATTTCAACCTCTTCTCCTGACCTTGGCTTCAACTCATTAGTCAACTGAGAGTCTGACAAGGACGTGCCTCAGGTCCTGATGTCATGTCGTCTGTATGCCAACTATTTCCTGCCTGCGTGTTATTTCAAACAACCACATTCATGGCGGTTTGCCCTCTCTCTCTGATTTTTTTTTTCCCTTCTTCTTAGAAAAAGAAAACACCATCGATTCAGGTAGTGGTCTTTCACATATCTCATCGCCTGTGATACCCAACATATCCGACGGCTGTGTGAATGGCTCTGGGTCGGCGTCGTTCTAACCATCCTCTGTGTTCCCTCCAGAGCTCAGTGACCCTGTGTGCCTACCCGTTCATCCTCAACGCCCAAGCCAAGACCACCATGCTGCAGACGGATGCTGAGCTACAAATGCAGGTACTAGCGGCTAACTGCATCCGCGCGGCAGCCACTCCAGTTCTCAGGTACGCTGTGTGGTGTTGTTGTCTGCGTCCCCCCCCTCCCCCCGCCCCGCCGCAGAGAGCACCTCCCAAAACATGGTAACTGCTGTGTGTGTGATCCATCAAGCACGATGTATGTGATCCAGGTGTCTTCCCTGCTACGTTTTCCGGTTCATTTGGGATAGACTTGAGTTGAGGGGGTTTGCGTCAATGTCCTTTTTTTTCCACGTTTCCACGTTTTTTCTTCACGTTCTAAAGATCACCAGATGTCACTGAATGTCCCGTCACAACCACCGGTGCAGAACCACAAATGCGAGTACACGGTTATTTAGCTTCCTCACTGTGGCTTCATGAGGTTTCGCCAGTATTCATGTCATCTAATCCCTTTTTCTCATTAAGATATATTATAAACTGGAGCCCCATGACGTCTTATTGTATGATTTTATTCATCTTTTTCTCCTCTCTGATATCTTGAACACAGATGGCGGTGAGCGGGGCGAACCTCCAGAACGTCTTCATGCTGATCACCCTGGAGCCACTCCTGGCTAGGAACCCTTTCCTCGTGCTGCACGTGCGCAGGGACCACTTAGTCAGCGACGCGCTGCGCGAGCTCACAATCTACTCGGATGTAGACCTCAAGAAACCCCTCAAGGTCGGTAGACAAGACGCTGTCTCAGCCTATCAGGACGAGGTCGGGTTCACAACATGTGACCAGGCCAGACGCTCTCTCAGCCTATCAGAGGGAGGTTGGGTTCACAACATGTGACCAGGCCAGACGCTCTCTCAGCCTATCAGAGGGAGGTTGGGTTGAAAAGAGAAACACGTGATCGCCGAAACGGTTGTGATCACATGGCCTCAATAGACTGCTGTCTATTAACAGAATTTCCCACAGTCACAGTTACAACATCAAAAAGCCTCACAAGCCAACATTTTACAATTGTATGACGACATCCCCTTACCCTAAGGGCAAGGAGAAAAAGTCCTCTGATCCACTGAGAAGAGGAAAGGAGGAAGGAACACAGAGGAGGGACCTTTCGTCCAGGGATGGTTGGGAATGGGCAGACATTTAACGGCAGAGTAAAACAAAGCCCAAACCAATGTTAAGCAAGTGACCAGAAAATAGTTCTCATTTCTTCACTTAGAAAACGTTCAAACTTCTCAGTTTCAAGTTTCCAGTGGAACGGGATCATATGAAGCACTGCTCCTGTATGTCAACACAAATTGCCAGCATGAGGCCAGCCCTTTAAATAGCAAAAAAAAAATGGAATTGATGCGTCCCTTCTTCTGCTCAAACCTCGCTGCACCAGGTGATCTTTGACGGAGAGGAGGCAGTGGACGCGGGCGGGGTGACCAAGGAGTTCTTCCTGCTGCTCCTGAAGGAGCTGATGGATCCTGTGTACGGGATGTTCACCCACTACCCGGAGTCCAACCTGCTCTGGTTCTCCGACAAGGTACGTTGTGACCACCGGCGCCTAAAGCCCTGTGTGCGAGGAGCTGTCCTCTCCCATGGTTTAGCTCCGGGTACAAGGCCAAACCAATAGTATGTCGCACACAATGGGGAAAAAAGCCTAAACAAAATACCATCCGAAACATTTTGTTGACAATGGCGATAAAGCTCATTGCTTTCTTTATCTTTCACCTCTTAAGGCATTAACAAGGGTCATGTGTGCTAGTCCCTGTGTATATCAACTGATAAAGCAAGGCATTCACACATCAAGGGTCCGGGGTTCTATTCCCTGTATATCTCATCTGGTAGAGCAAGGCATTAACAGTGCAAGAGTAAGGAGAGCGGCTCATCAAGTCCACCTATAATAACAATTTAAACACTCACGCTTTGGATTAATGTGTCCAACAAACGGCAGTCAATACATTATATGTCTAAACTAATGGTGATGTGATTGTATTTCACATTTTCCTTGGCAGATATAAATACTTAATTGTTTCCTACTGGTGTATGTTATGGCTGCCATGTCATTTGACCGAGGTCAGTGTTTTCCACCAAAACAAAGGATTTGTTCTTGGATTAGTCATAATATGACACCAGTGGGGCCCAGTGAGGTTTACAGATACCTGGGTAGCCATTTATGTCCTTGAACAAAGGCGTAACGGGGGCCTAGCTGGGGGAAACGACCCGTGCTATGGAAATGACTTGATTTATTAATAGTAGGATGTTGCCAGCTTCACTTCCACAATCTAATAGTTTACTTCTAATTCTGTTCTGCAGTAAATAATTGTAAGTTTACTTTTGCGGGATGGCCTTGCATGGAATGGACCACAATATTGTTTTTCCCCAAACCTTAAAATTGCAGCTTATTTCATTTTTAGTCTGTTACTGATTAAACAACCGCAACGGTTCAGTGGTTAACCTACTGCTGTGTCTAGAATGGGTTGATGGTTAAAAATACACACTTGATGTTTTTCCTCGAATGGCTGTGAATTATTTATCCAGCTGTACTCAGAACACACACACACACACACACACACACACACACACACACACACACACACACACACACACACACACACACACACACACACACACACACACACACACACACACACACACACACACACACACACACACAGAGGGTTAAATGTATCACTAAAAGCTGCCTCATCATCCACACTCTAGTTCACACAACTAACCTTGAATGTACCTCACTAGCCTGTTTGATTTGTTTCAATTCATGCCATGGCCACACAAATACAGAACATTTACAATACATTATACATACATACATCTCCTGTTTCGCTCTGGCCTTACATTCACCAAAAACAGATTTCATTTCTCAATTGAATGTGATAATGGCAGTATGCTGTGGTTGTGTAGCAGATGAAAACCCCAGAAAACCTGGAAGGCTTTGAAAAAACACTGAAGTACAATTAGGGCATTTAGCAGACGCTTTTATCCAAAAGCGACTTACATCGGTCAATACACACTTTGACACAGCCAGCTCAGTCAGGAGCAGTTAGTGTTAAGTGTCTTGCTCAGGGACACATCAACACTCAGCTAGGAGGAGCTGGGGATCGAACCACCAACATTTTCGGTTAAAAGACAACTGCTCTACCTCCTGAGCTAAGCCGACCCTGTAAGTACAAGAACAAGAAGTACGAAGCTCACGTGAAACTGACAAGTCCAGGCCAGGTGCATGAGAGAAATCATGACCTGAAACAGGGACACCAACCGTAGTACTATGGACTCAAAATCTTTTGACACCAAAACTGTGCTTTTTGCATTTAGCTGGCATGGCTTCGGTTGTATGATAAATCAACTTCCTTCTGCTCAACCATAACGTGGTGCCTGCAGTGTTTCGTGGAGCACAACTGGTTCCACCTGATCGGGATCATCTGTGGCCTGGCCATCTATAACTCCACCGTGGTGGACCTCCACTTCCCCCTGGTGCTGTACAAGAAGCTCCTGGCCGTGGCCCCCAGCCTGGACGACCTGAAGGAACTCTCCCCAACCGAGGGCAGGTAACTGCTGTGGTGCTATGAAGCACAGACATGTGGACACGGGAATGAATGCAAGACGATGGCAAACAGCCACCCACGCTTGGTAGCGCTGTCAAAATGGCCCAAAAAACACATGGGTTCTAGGTGCGAAAGGATTGTTTAGCACCTACCTTCTTCGCTCTCTCCCACAATCTCCTTTTATTTACTGCAATTCCGCCGGAGGTAAAGCGTTCAGAATGCACGAGGATCCAAGGATGGAAAGATATTTCAGCCAGGTTGTCTGCGATGACTAAATTGCGAGAGGGTTTTTATTAATATTTTCACAATCCAGTATTAATTTTCACATTTGAATGTCATTTGTTTTTACAATTCAAATTCATTTTCCAACTCATTGGTGTAAGAAACTTCCAAAAATACTGGATTCAGTATGCGCTTTAATGTAAAAATGAATATAAATGAAGTAGTAAAATAATCCCATCTTTGCATCTTAAATTTGGTTGGGAATGCCAGGCTATGAGAATGTTGCCATGGCAACAATGGTGGCGAGTTCAGATCACCTCCATGCTCTCCTCGTCCAACTTGAGTTAAATGTCCAAATCATCAGCGTACCTCTGCATATCAGGGTGTAATACGTTTCTGAAGGTTGTATAAAAGTGTTTTAAGTTTCTTCCCCAGTGTAGTTCACTGGGGTTTGGGTTGGTGGGCTGTTCTAACATGATACCCAGCTCAGGTCCAGATTCAAAGTATTATGAATCTATTGCTACTACTAGCTAGAAACTAGTAAGGGCTGAAATTCACTGCTTTTGATGTATGGTAGCAGAGAAAGACAGACGGATAGAAACTAATGTAACTTACGGTAATCAGACCTCTTATTTTTAGATAATCAGACATCTTATTTTTAGACCACAATTATCATTCCACTCCGTGTGTCCTCCTTCTCCTCCTCCTCCATTCCAGGAAAATGATCACCCTGCATTCATTCCTCATCTCTAAATGTCAAAAATGGGTTGCGTGACAAAATGGCCGCTGATAAATGCCAACCGCTCTGACTCCATGTTGCCGCTCTTTTCCCCCCCTCTGGCTAGGAGTCTGCAGCAGCTGCTGGACCACGACGGAGACGACGTGGAGGAGGTGTTCTGCCTCAACTTCGCTGTGAGTGAGACGCGCCTCGCACATCAGTCTGAACCGCAGGATTCCTTAGAGGACAGCGTCGGGTTGAGGAGTTCATAAGGGGAATTGGATTTCGATATTCTTTTCATCTCAGAAATTCGCAATTCTGAAACGTGAAAGCCATCTGCTAAAATAATCCGTAACAGATATCATTCATGGTTGCTTTAGGAAAAGGATTTAAAAATCTCTGAATCTGCTCTTTCTATTAGAGGTCTCTGACTAGAATCTCACGCGCGCGCACACGCACACACACACAATCTTATTATGATAAGCATCATATTTATAATTCTGTGTCATTTGAAAGTGTGACCCATGACGTTATGTCCCGGGTACCACCATGGTCTCCCCGGGGACCCCGTCAGTCCAGAGTCCTGGGGGTGGGTCTAACATCGTGCCCCCTGCTGTGTGCAGATCACCAGGGAGAACTACGGGCTGACGGAGGTGATGGAGCTCATCCCTGGAGGGGAAGACATCTCTGTGGACCGGAGCAACAGGTGAGGGGGCCCGGGGGTCTAGAGGGGCCCGGGGGTCTAGAGGGGATTGGGGCCCATTGTGGCCTAATGCATTTTTGTGTTGCGTTTGTCTGGGTTTTTATGTGTGCATTTAGTTCACTATTCTTACAATGACATACAGCCCTCGTCATGAGTGAAATGTGCTGCATGAATAAACCTGACATAGTCAATACCCAATATGTCTGTAAAAATGTACTGAACCAGCTACAGCTTTTAACTACCTAAATTTGATGCTTTGGTTGATTTAAACAACAGTCATGAGGAACAGAAAGGCAACAAAATGAAGATAAAGAAATTAATAACATTTTCGTTCACAAAAAGAACCGTAAAATAACAGAATCTGAAAGATATAGATTTAGTACTGCTATCTGGGCCAGAAGAATCTTTTATTCATGTTGTCAGACAACTTCCTCTGCCAAACGTAGCCTGACTCGGCCTGAACCACTCATTTGAATGTTTAAATCCGTATCCCGGCCACCAACATTATCATGATAAACATTATTTTCATGCTGTCCTTTCTAAATTGTCTGCTTTGGACAGATGGCGCAATCTCCCTGATTCACAGTGGCCGATGCTGTGCTCGCCAAAAGATCTAGAAACTAATCTCTGTCCTAAATACGCAGCCATTTAATTTGACCCGGTGACAACTCGCTTCTTCTGGGCAGAAGCAGACAGACGCTCTGTGTGTTGGTCCGCAGTATTGTGCAACAGTGTGTACACACACACACACACACACACACACACACACACACACACACACACACACACACACACACACACACACACACACACACACACACACACACACACACACACACACACACACACACACAAACACAGGCATTTAATTGTTGAAGTTGAGTCTGCCTATCGGATGCCAACGCCCGAAGCCGAGTTCCGATGTGACAGATACGCCCGTGTGCGTTATCGGTTTGTTGACCATGCTGTTTGGAGTGCATCTGTCTGAATCCCTCCCAGCCAGTGAGAGTCCATCCCGGCCTGCATGCATCTGCATCTGCATGGACATTCCTCCATACATCTAAACGTCGCTCATCTCTTTCACACACTTGCGTGCGGTCCACCATCTAGTGAACAGTTCTGGTGACCTCTCTCTGTCGTAGTGCAGAGGAGGGTAAAGCCCGTACATGGGCCGGTACCCGGTGTTAGATGTGTGTTCCTGAGCCAACACAACGCACCTGCCTGAGTCCAGGCCGGCTGTGTGGGATTACACTCCGTCTCACCGCCCCTGGCCCGCCGCCAACCGGCCCATTTAGAGAGGGAGAACAACATTTCCGGACGCCATGTTTGGGTGGTCCCGCTGTTGTTATGGCTCAGATAAGAATTAAAACTGGTAGGAAGCATGAGCTTTGCTTTTTTTTGGTAATGTTGATTATTACAAGAAGTATTTTGCATTGTTTGTTTTAGGTCTGTTATGACACTGGAGTTGGATCGAAATATGATATGTGCACGTTTTTGTCGAGGAATTTGTTGAGGGATTAAAGAAAATGCTAATAAAGAGAAAACTGACCCAGGAGAAGCACTTATTAGGTTTAAATCGTACAGAGAGAAGTACTAATACATTTAATAATATAATTCAATACAATGTAGAATATGATAAGGTCTGCCAATAACATCTGAAAATTCCTACAGAGTCTTTCTGTGCTTGAAGGTGCAGTTGAACCCGTTGAATAGGGACAGGCCTGTGGTGGCAGGTGGAGATAAGACATGGGCAGGAAGCTGTGTGCTGGAGCCACGGGCTGCTCTCTGCCTGTTTATTCCAAATAATGAACACATAATGATTCAAACAGCCGTGCCCGTGGAGGTTCAGGGCTGTTTACTGATTTGTCAGGACTTCCAGGAATTGTTCCTCATTTGGTAAACACTGAATGTTGTGTTGTTGGGACTTCCTATGAAATACTGTCAGGTTATTAATTAAAAAAATGGAAAACGATTTCTTGATGAAAAGTGATTGTAATCGTGCACAGATAAACAGATGAATAGAATACAATTCTGATCGTCAACAAGCTAAATAGATTCATACATTTGCTAGAGGGGCTGGATGGTGTGTAGGGGTAGAATGTAGCAGAAAGGTACCCCAAAGCCTAGCTGCAGGCACTCTTACAATTGACATTTCATTCACATTATTCCGTTATTATTAACATCAACAAAGGATGAGATGTTAGATTTGCAATATTTCAGCTTTTTTGCGCACCACTTTATAGCTTTACATTTACATATGATTATTATGATTTGATTTCTATGTGCAAATTATTTCTCTTAATATTTCAATATTTATTGTTGCTCTACTGCATTTTAATTTGTAGCGACGTAGATACATTTTATTATTCCTAATGCTTTTTACACAGCACTCTCATCTAGAGGAGAGCCATTAGGACAGACCGTTTCCTTCAGGATTAATATTCGTTAATATTATCATCGTGAAGAATCCATGGGGGTAGACAGCACACTGTCCTACAGCTACAAGTATGTGTACATGTGTCTCTGTCCCTCCAGTAAGGAGTTTGTGGAAGCCTACCTGCGCTACGTGTTCAGTGGCTCGGTCAGCGAGCTGTACTCTGCCTTCTCTGCGGGCTTCCTGAAGGTGTGCGGGGGGAACATCCTGTCCCTCTTCCAGCCCACAGAGCTCATGGCCATGGTGGTGGGCAACGATAACTACAACTGGGAGGAGATGGAGAAGGTTAGCACGTACTGCTGGGAGCTGGCGGGGTTAGAGTCATTGATTGAGAGAAGGATAGAGAGTCAGTGGGATTTTTAGTGATGGACATAAACAGACTTGTTTTGAATTATTTACATTTTATTTTGGTGTGTATGCTGTAAGTGTTATGCAAGATCTCTGGCACACTAAGAGTTTAAAAGCCTGAGTGGAAATTTATTCAAAGGTAGAAAGATAAACACAAGCGACCACTGGCATCATGCCTGCTTACTGCAATATAAGCTACCAACCTAGGAATGTTTGTGAACAAATAACAGCATGCACACACACACACAATGCCAACTCTCTGTGTGTCTCTGTGTCAGAATGCTGTGTATAAAGGGGAGTATTCAGCCACCCACCCTACAGTGAGGATATTCTGGGAGGTCTTCCATGACTTCCCTCTGGAAAAGAAGAAGCAGTTTCTGTGTAAGTGTTCCTCCAGGTTTCTCTGTTGATTCATTGTTCCTCACCCTGTCACAATATCTTTGTTTGTTTCAAGTCAACAGTGTTAGTATTATTGATAACCTAAAATCGTGCACTCACCATCTCAGCCTCCAAGAACTTAAATCCACATGTTAAGTATGTGGAAATATTCATCATGTTATAAAAGAAGATTAAGCTTAGGCCTCGTCCACAAGTATATGGTATTTCTGAACGCGTAGTAATTTCCCTGCGTTTGACCTCAGTGTGACCTTAATTAGTTTTTGGCACATGCTCCTGAAATCCAAACAATGGTGACTATCGGTTTGGTAATGTGTGGCTAGCTAGTTCTGTTAGGTTAAATGACATGTAGTAAGTCAACCTAGTAATTTTGATTTACTAGGTAATAACTAGTTGACTTCATAACTTCACGGTCATGCTGTGTATTCGCATGTTTTTTATTCACTGCTCATCGATGCTCGTTCTTCTGTGGTGATGGACATAAAGTTTTGTCGCCACCTACTGGTCTGGCATGCTAATGAGAGTGTTTAAAATCGTTTTTGCGTTCTCTTCTGGACAGAGATATTTTCTTTAACACACACAAACAACCCACATCCAGTAACCAACTAACCTCACAAAAAAAACAGAAGGGAAACCAACACAAAGACCATTTCCGGAAAAAAATCAAGCAGAACAACAATGTAGACAAAATAAGAAACACTCACCTAGGTCAAACAAGAAACAATAATCTAGACTAAATAATAAACCACAATCTAGGTCCAATAATAAACCACACTCCACATTCATGCTAATCTCTTCGCCCCTTCAGTGTTCCTGACCGGCAGTGACCGCATCCCCATCCACGGCATGGCCAGCCTGCGCATCGCGCTGCAGTCCACCACGGCCCAGCAGCACTACCTGCCCGTGGCACACACCTGCTACAACCTGCTGGACCTGCCCCAGTACCTCACCAAAGACACCCTGCGGCGCCGCCTCACCCAGGCCATCGAACAGTACGAGGGCTTCAGCCTGGTGTGACCGGGGGATGGGGTTGGGGAAGGGCAGGTGGTGGTGTTGGACTCCTTCCCCAGGACTGTGTATTGTGGAGAGGCTGAGGGGGAAGGGGGACGTGTGGAGGGTCTCTGGGGTTATCAGGGCCAAGGCTACTGCACTTTATTTGCTGATGACTCTGAAGTGAGAGGAGGAGAGGAGGATTAAACACACACATACGCACGTATACACACACCCACACACAGACACAGACACAGACACAGACACAGACACACACACACACACACACACACACACACACACACACACACACACACACACACACACACACACACACACACACACACACACACACACACACACACACACACACACACACACACACACACACATAGGATTATGTCACAGGTTGTAAAAACATGGGATTTGGGAACGGATAAGACACTTTAAGACATGTTATCTTTTTTTGTTATTTGTTTCCGATGCTGTGATCATTAGCTAGAAAAAAATTTAATACAAATAAATCTAAATGCTCATAACAATAATCTATATATGCGAGCCGATTCAAAATCTTTAAGGTGTTCGATGCCTGCGGTTTCGAACACAAATACTGTTTTTTTACTTGATTTTCTGGCTGATCGTGTGCATGTTGTTGAGTGATCGAAATTACAATTACAAGACCAAGTGAAAAACTAAAAAACACACTCGATCCAATTTCTATTACCCAAACAAACTCAGATCTAGATCTAGAATGTAGTTGGGCGCGTTTTGGTGGTTCTGATTAACAGATTTTCAGAGTTATAGTTAAATACGTAAGTATTCCCATTGTGACTGAACCATACGCTAGCTGTTTAACGGTTTTACCATTACATGGCTATGATGTGTAGGCCTCTAGTGAAATCATTTATACCCGCTCCCTGTTTTACTTAAGTAGTGCATTGCGGTTACCTAGTTCGATGCATATATCTTTTTTTATACTTATATTGCAACTTGTTTTAGTTTTGATTGCAGGAGCCATATGTTAATGTATATATGCCACTATGAGAAGCTTGTGTTGGGAAATTCATTTAGCAATAATGGTCCTATCATCGTTGCCCAGTCTTCTTTCAGTTTTCCACTATTATGCACTATTGTTTCTTGGGATCATTTCCCGTATCCTGCTAACTGATTGCTTATACATTCACAACGTTGTTAAGTTGAGCTCATGTGTATGGCCTAACATGGAATCTATAATAATCCGCAAAATGCCTGGCACCATACTTTGAATTTATTACTACACAGTGGTTAAAATACATTTCTCCTTAATTATATAGTTCATGCTGGGTACATACTACACGATTTTACAAATTTAGAAAACAAGATGGACGATAGATGAAGATGTATTCAACTGTTTTACGGCCGTCGAAGTTCCGCCCACAATACAGGATATAGATAGATAGATGTATACTTAATTGATCCACAGGGGAAATTCAAAGTCACATATCGGATCGTAAACACTTATAATGTTGAGTATAGCGAGCAGAACATGCACATATTGCTTCTGCCAGAGCACATAGGCTACGCCACCAATTTTCAAAATATTTATTTATAACGGTTTGATTTGCAGGCTTCTCAGCTAATGCCCTTATCGCAGCATAATATAATTTAAGCGCGTACTGTAATGTGAAATATAATGCTAATTGTCCAGTCAAGCTGAATGACCAGGAACTCCTGGGCCTGTTTTGTAAATTGAACAGTTGTTTAGCTACCAGGCGACAGTGAAATCAGTGTTTCAGTCACCGCTGGAGGAAGTCTGACTGTCCTGTGTTTCCGGATCAACATATATACTGTATACACATAAGGGCTTAGCAGTTGCTGTAACTGTTTTGTTTAAAAATATATATTTTCTTTTTTTACCTATTTGAAATGGATGACATTATTTTTGTTGACCTGTTTTACCTGGAAAAAAAAATAAACTTTTCAGCTTGTGTCCCTCCCCCACCCTTTCTCCCATCTTTCAGAGGTCCGATGGAATTCTGTTTGGATTTGTTCACTGTTAATATGTAGGCTATGAGTTTCTCAAGGAACTAGATCTTGAAACAGAGATACATTTCATAGCAACCAATCAAGCTTCCAATGAAAAACCAACGCACAGACACTCCAACAAGTTCCAGTAAAAATATCTTTGCTTTAATAATATGTATTTACAAAATACAAATATGTACTAAAATGTACACGCCCAGATGCACTAATAATTCGCCAGTGTTTACATTCATAAAACAAACTTCACACTGTTAGTTATCCATTTTGGAGGAATAAAAGGAGAGAATAAACACAAAAGATGTATTTACAGAACCAAGAAGCCATATAAATGGCTGTTTAAGGAAAGCAGCAAGCCTTAAATTGCAGGCAGCAGAGGATTGGATCAATGGATTCAAAGGATTTATCAGTCATTGTAAAATGCCTCTTCATGTTCATCAATGTGAGCAAGAAAACGATTATTTTAAACACAAAAATAGCTTATTTTTACATTAAGTAAGTGGTAAGGAGAGGGAGCAAAACAAATTAAGGGATATACACAAGCAGATGCATAATCTACAGGTTTACCATTTATCAAAAATAAGGAACAAGCTACATTATTGATTATAATGATCTTCTACGCTATTTTAATGTGCAATCTGAACACTTGATTCATTGTCTTTGGGACACATTAACAGAAGATATCAAACCACTGGCTCTGCATGGCAAACCTTTTTTTGTGTGAGCTAATCACTTTCTTAGTGTAGTATTAATAATGTTGCACACTCAAAGACACACAAAAGTATGGCATCAATTAACAATCTCATTTACAGATCCATTCGCTTGAACAAATACTGTCAAACCGATCGGTTGGTAGTCATTCAGATAGAGGTCTCCCGTACAAAAATACACATCCAATCTATTACTCAATTTTCTTATATCCTTCTCTCAAAAATATATTCGCCAACTCTATAATTTTACTTACAGATATTTTCTTAAGACTCCACAATGCATAACAAAAATAAATGTATTCCATAGCGCCAAAAAAATAAACAACTCCCTAAAAGAACAAAGAAACATTTAAAAAAAGGAATAGAAATAAATTAGCTACAATGAACGCGACTCTACCTAGCTACCTAACTATTTTTAAGGGCTACGTTTAGACATTTCGGTCGGTTTTGATTGACAGGAAGCAGCACCTCTACCCTGGGGGATGGGAGAAGCCACGGGCCTGCAGGTCTCCCTCACTTCTTCTAGGGAACACTGACCCCAAGTGCCACAGGTTTGGACCTCCACTCGCTTCAGCGCAATAACAGAGCAAAAAAGGGGAAGAACAAAACTCGTCCAAAACAAACGCTCCAACAACAGATCCGACACAGGTTCCTAGAAGCTGAGGTGTTTGTTGTTTGTAAAAGGTTTGTCTTCTCAGGCTGGTGAATTCCTCTCGTTTCTTTTTAATCCGTGGAGACCCAAGGCTTTTCATTTTCGAGTCCTTAGGGTTTCGTCCGTGGTTCCTTTCTCATTTGAACTTGGTCGAGTTTCTTTTGCTGATCAGGACTTCCAGCAGTTTGAGCTTGGCCTTCACGTGTTTATATTCGTTATACTCTACCGCCAGAGGGGACCGGTCCTCCTTCTGCACATTCCTACGGGGAGACATTGGCAGGAGACGGCGGTCATTTAAAAAAAAAAAAAAACACAAACATCGCCTTAAATGTGAAACGTGGCTCTCACATAAAGATATAACGACGTGGATGATATATCGTCTCGTAACACAAACATCGCCTTAACTGTGAAACGTGGCTCTCACATAAAGATATAACGACGTGAATGATATATCGTCTCGTTTGCAAGGCAACACATATTTTAACGGCTGTGTGTGTGTGTGTGTGTGTGTGTGTGTGTGTGTGTGTGTGTGTGTGTGTGTGTGTGTGTGTGTGTGTGTGTGTGTGTGTGTGTGTGTGTGTGTGTGTGTGTGTGTGTGTGTGTGTGTGGAGTTCTGTTCTCGTTTACCTTCCATTTTCTCTAAAGAACTGGTCTTCGTACTCTCTTAGATTCTTGCGGATTCTCTTCTTCTCCTCTCTGGTTTCTTGGAGATGCTCCAGCAGTTCTTGCCTGCGAAGGAGAGCGAGCAGCAACAACCGGTCCCAAGGTCAATCTTTATTATCCACAGTGCAGAACAACACGGCCATGAAGTACAGGCAAGATCTAACGACAAGGCGAGGGTTTTCAGTAAGCAAGTCAAAACAAAGCAACATGCAATGCAGTTGTAACAAATACTACAAAAAAAAGAAGTAAAATAGTAACAAACTTAGAATCTTCATAAAATAAAATATGAGGTGCATCAAGTGTGAAAGTTAAAAAAGTTTAAAGACCAAGTACGATAAAGTGACTCCCTGGTGAAACTTGGCAGTAAGACCAGAGTCACTCATCAGTGACTCTGCATCTCTCTCCCGTGGGCGAGCTAGCTTACATGGTGGCCGAGTGCAGGTTGGACAGCCTCATGTCGTGCGTGGTGCTCCTGGAGGGCGACAGGTCATCCACGGGGGAGATGAACCCATCCGCCTCCTCCTCCAGCTGGTCAAGGAAGCCCAACATGCTGGGGTTGGGCCGGTCTGACACCGGGAACGAGGGCTTAGAGTCCCCGTCCTCCTCGGAGCCGTCCTCCTCCTCCTGGTAGAGACAGAGACAGAGAGAGAGAGAGAGAGAGAGAGAGAGAGAGAGAGAGAGAGAGAGAGAGAGAAGAGAGAGAGAGGAGAGAGAGAGAGAGAGAGAGAGAGAGAGAGAGAGAGAGAGAGAGAGAGATGGTGACTACGGGTGATTGGAGAGCACAAACGGCGAGCACTGCCGCTAACTAGCGATTAGCAAAGGGATTAGCACCAAGTCCCCCGGTCCGCCACTGACACCAGGCAGTGTTAGTTGACTGTGGGTTAGAGGATCAGAGGCGGTACAACACTGGTTTACAATCCACTCTCAGATCCGTTCCACTGCAACCAAACCCAGAGTAGGAGAAAAAGTTACGGTTTATTTTGGCTGGGTTGGAAAATCAGTAGATCACCATAAGGTTTGTATTTCATTGGGATTGGTTCCCATTCGATTTCAGTCGTTGTTAGAGATTAGACACGCCGTGAAACTCACCGTGTACCACACCTCGTCCACCAAAGCAACATCAACCCACATCCAAGGAGCTAGTCAAGCGTCACACACAAGGCTGCTACGGGCCTTCTCCACCTAGCAGCCAACTCGTACTCAACGCTAGCACGGTGAGGGAGACTGAGTGCGGAGACCCGCACTCAGTTTAGCTAAGTCCCACTATGGAACCAAGATGGCGTCTAAGTGAAGAAGGCCGCTATTGATTGGATTCATTTCTACGTTTAACGACACTATCGGGGAAACCGCACAACCGAAAGGCACTCGCCCAATCAACAGGCAGCATCCGGTTTTTAAAAAAACAATCATGATCAGGGTGAGGTCGGGGAGCGATTGGGTTGGGGTTTTAGAGAGTGGGGGGGGGGGGGGGGGGCAATCTGATGGCACTCAGATTGTTCAAGTCGACCGTCACCTTGATGTCATCGAAGAAGAGTGCGGGAACGCCCTCGATAATGGGCTGGAGGAGCGGGCCCCGCCGCTTGCTGGAGGGGGAGCCCTGTGTTGGGGGGAGGGGTGGGGGCGTTACAATGGGGGCCTAACATCATGTACTGGTTATGTCAATGGGAGAATAGGTCTGCTTCCAGTGGGATGGACAGAATGCCCAAACCGCCTGCTGGGTTGTGGTCCATCTGGCGCTGCGTTAAGAGGATGTACTCTTGGCACTTGGCGGGAAGCATGTGAAATGTCCGAGCGAGGAGCTTCACGTTGTCTAGCGTGAGCCAGGTTTGATCTCAAAACAGGCTGCCTTTTTCTCCGGAGCGAGGGAAAAGCTGGCAAACACCAGATCCCTACAGGAAATTGTCTTGGAAAAACAGGGAATGGTTCGGGCAGAAGCGGTCCTCTTCCCCACTGGGGTCGGTACTGTGACCTACAGGACCCCTGGGGGGGATTAGGACCCATAAGCAAATTAATAAACAACAGGAATTTCTATTCGCAGAGTGGGGATTAGCGGGAGGGAATTATATAATGAGGTGCTGCTGCCAAGATCCTGATCAGAGCTCACTTTGGAACAAATTTGGAACAAAATATGATCCTATAGAATACAAGGACTGAGCCAGGAACAACATCACTGACACGGTTTAGTTAAACTGTGTAAAGGGAAATAGGCATTGCTTTGAATGCACTGCAGAACTTTTTGGGGGAATTGGACGAAATACAACCCAAATCTTTGATGGAAATAAAGCTCTTTGTGGAGATACAAACAGCTGACTTTATCTGGACACAGCGGTTGTCCGTTGCTGTTTATGGTCCACTGGGGGACTACAGTTAGACCATCAGCTACAATGCCTTTTAGAGTTTCTAAGGCCCTTAAAACCCACGATTCCTTCGTGCTTCCTCCACCACTTAATCCCTCCTGTTTCCCCCTTTTAAAGAACCAGTGAACCCACTGTTTCTCAGCTAGAATTCAGTCACCGTGAGACTTTAAAAGAAATGTTTTGGGTTGGGAGTTTTAGTAAAGAGGGGGGCATAATGTCCAAATGGTTACGACCCACGTTGTTGTCGTTGTGTATGCGCGTTAGAATGAACGATGTTGTATACAAAATGTTCCACAAGTGACGCGGACATTACATAAATCGCTGCTCAAACTTCAAAGAAAGCCACAAGCGTTCAGAGTGGGAGTTCACACAGTGTTTTGGGGAGAATGACAAAAACATAGGATTTCCCCCATTTGTTTTCTAAATTGGAGACTTATTTCAGTTACAGTAATAAAATGGCATAGTTTCAGAATGACATTCAAATGACAACGTAAAATAAAGAATGTTTGTGTTGACTAGCTCTATAAATGATCTCCATTGTTCATGTCTTTGTTCTATGTTCTCCTGTAAAGTGTTTTGGAAACCAAGAAAAGCTTTACAGAAACCGGGCGTATTTATATTATCAGTACTATGTCACCCTTGAGGAAGGAATCTCATTCATATCCTGACAACAACCGTTACGACATAGCCTCAAACGAAAGCTTGTAGGAGAGAACTGGGATTACTCTACAATGACGCGAGTTTCATGTTCACAATAACCCTGTGCGAGCAGTCGCAACCTTCAGTCACCTTGGTGGTACACAGAGTGGGCCTACATAGATATGCAGCCTTACCAGTAAAACACCGTAATACAAGGGGAAGCACGCTTACCGAGAAGAAAAATCCAACCTTTTTTCATAATAGCTGCAATGAACATACAAAAGCAATTAAGGAAAACGTGTGTGGAATAGATGAACAGATGTGGGGAAGGCGAGAGCGGATTGGGACTGCGGCGAGGACTGAGCAAGCACAATACTTACGATGACGGGGATACTAGAGGCCCTGCACAGGATCTGCTTCACCAGGCGGTAGCGGTCGTAGAGGGGCTTCATGGTCTGTCTCTCGTTCTTCGTCACCTGCGGCGGGCGGAAGGGAGGAAGCGGAGGCGTCTCGTTAGCTCGGCATTAGCGACCTGGCTTCCTGCTGGCGCTCTCCTTGGCGGGGTGAAGAACGACAACAACAAGGTCTACCAGGTCTGGCCACACCGGATGAGGGGGATTAGCCAAAACGCAATTCATTTATCCAATTAGCTTAGGTCAAGGATTCAGACGGCAGCAGTCGCCGTGTTTATTTTGCCTCCGATTTTAAGACCTTCTCAATAGACGCTGGGGAAATTCCTCTGAATATTTGAACGCTCGTAACCTAGCAGCGCGACACTCTGGTCTCCTGCGGGGGGGCGTCAAAATCCACTCAACCCGGGCACGCGCCCAGTGCACACAGGACTTTGCCCGGCCCTTCAAGAGGCGTTATTTACCCCTGGGTGGGTTTGTAGGACACAGCCCGGCTCTGTGTAGTGCTGACTGAATTGTTTGGGCCTTTGTGGTGCAGAGGAAATACAGTGGCTAAGGAAAGAGATGGATGGATAGGAGGGATGGTGCAAGAGTGTTTTTGTGGGTTGTGTTTGATCCGTAATGCGGTCTGTCCGCAGCCAGTGGGAATCCATAAATCTCGTAGGATTAAAATGTCTGCTGAATGAATGAATGAATGAATTAGCGAGTGAATGGTAAACAGAAGGGTGAGACAAGCTTTTGGTTCCCGTGTGCTTTGTTCTGGATCATTCCCCGAAGGGAGGAGTGACTCACCGGTCTTCCATGGATGCTCTCATAGTACAGCAGGGCCTTCTGCAGTGCCAGCTTCTCTGTTCCAATCTGCTCTCGGGTCATGTCCTGCAGACAGGCGGCTCGTTTTAACAAGGTCCCTTTTTCATGGGACCGCTTCATCATCTGGGTACTCTCAAATTAAAATGATATAAAATGATAACTAAATGATAGTAATCTATAAACTAGCAGATGCTTTAATCCAATAACACTGAATCTGTAGACTGAGGTGGAGTGTTAGCAGGCATCGGGGGGGGGGGTGCTAGGGGCACCTTTCTTCAGCATGGCTAACAGGGGTCCAACACCCTCGCCAACTACAGTGTTCGGACAAAAAACCGATGTATCCCATGTTCTGTCCTGCACCCTCAACACCCCCCTACGAGCTGGGCAGCGGGGGGCTCCTACCTTGATCTCCTCCGGCCGGCCCACCTCCTCCCTCTTCTCCTGCAGCTTGCCCATCACCACCTCCAGGGTGCCCTCGGCCGGGGGCAGCGGCGCCTTCTCCTGCGGGCTCCTCTTGTCCAGCTGGGAGCCGAAGCTCTTGGGCAGGGTGTTGCTGCGCTGGCGGGTCAGCGGGGGCAGGTCCTCCTCCGACTTCAGCAGCTTGTGTTCTGGGGGGGGGGGGGGTCGAGAACGTAGGCCCGGTGAGGGAGTTTGTGTGTCCGAACCAGACATGTGCACAACCACGTGATGCATGTGTGTTGTAGGGCTTTGACTCCGAACTTTGTTATTCGAATATCAAAAAATAAATCAAAATTCGAACGAATATTAGGCAGCCCTTAATATTCAAACTGTTACGGGCGGGCCAAGAGGGAGAGACGTTGGAGGACCCGACGCAGTCTATTCATAATATTGTAAGGACCAATGAAGTATTGGCGATTTATTAGAAACCTAATAAACCGTTGGCACACGCAAGACCGGTAACCATAGCAACACGGTAAACAAATCTCGCGAAGCCCAATCCAGGTCTTACTGAGGGCATTTAATGGTCAAAATATGATTAATAAATATTCAAATATATTCAAATTAATATGAATAAACAAACAAACTACGAATATGATTTTGGGCAAAAGTCAAAGCCCTAGAGTGTTGGGTGTGTGTTAGATTTGACTAAAGCCGGTCTGTGCGGTCGTTATTCTTTCATTATGTATGTGTACTATTATTGTTTTATTTCTCTGCTCCATCTGCCGTTTTCTTTTGTGGATCAATGCAGTGTCTCACACATTATGGATATGTGTTATTTATTTACATTGTTTTTTAGTTTGATTAAAAAACGTTTTCCTAATTTGGGAGCCGTTGCCTACCTTTGAGATTCCTGCGAAGTCTCGTCAGTTCATTGACCCATCTGAGCACTTCTGGGTTGGCAAGCTTATCACTGTGAGACGGCTGGAGAACCAACGGACAGGAAATACGGATGAGAAGAGATTGCCTTGCAGAGGTAGAGCAGCAAACACTTTCCTCTGTAAATCGTCTGATTCTTACATTTTAAATGGAATACAGCAAAATAAAAACCTGGACGTTTATTTTGCTGAATTCCATGTAAAATGTCTGAAATATTTCGCATTCCGCATGGAGGCTTTTGCTCACCCTGTATTTCCGTTCATATTCAAACTTTTCCTCAAACCGGTGGATCTTCTTCTTGAGCACGTGGATCCGCTTGGAGAGCTGAACAGACGACAGCTCCTCCTTCTCCTCGTCACAGGACCCCAGGGAAGAACTCCTGCGGCGACTGCACACGCACACAAAACTCAAGTCAATATTTTTAGTTTACATAAAAGTAAGTACCGCAAGGCCGGTACCGCAAGGCCGGTGAGCTCAACACTGGGCGACCGGGGCATTTTCCTTTCTTTTACTACACATTGGCTTGGACCAATCGTGTAGCAAGAAAAATACACTTCGTTCACACTCGGGTGATTTTTTTTTTTGCAGAATATCTCAAGCAGGAAACAGCATATCTCCGCCCCTCGCTGTATTAGGTTCCTGGCCTAGGCTCTGCTGCTGCCAGATCAACATGCAGGTCACTCAGGGGGAATCCTGAAGGAGGAGCCATGCGGGAGAGGACGCTCACCTGGTGAAGGAGTGCGCGTTGGGCGGCGAGGGGGGCACCTCCGTGTCGTCTAGGTACTGGCAGTGGCCGTAACCGTAGAAACGAGGCGAGAGCATGGGGTCGCTGCCCTCCTCCATCAGCTGGCGGATGAGTTGGCCGCCGGCGTGCGGCGACGGGCGGGGCTCCTCGCGGTCCATGTTGTCCCGTTGCCACGACGAGTAGGCAAGGGGGGGCTCTGGAGACGCCAAACAGAGAACACACGGGGAGCCCTGGTTGAGTGGGGGGCTGGAGCCTCCGTAGGGTGCCTCGTCACCAGACCGGCCCTCTAGCGGGAGCGGCTGAGTGAGGGGAACTGCCGGTCACATTCTGCAGTCATTTTCCCCTCACCCAGCTAGCGCTCACTAGCGCTTGGAGCCAAGAATAAGGCTAATCCTGAAGATAATACTGTGCTTGTCATGGTGTCTTCTGGTGGAGTGAGGACGCACATGATTCGGAAACACAAGGGATCAGTCTGGCTATACATTGTAGAAAAGTGAACGTGAAAAACATCTTCTTTGTAATCCTTTTGAAGTATATTTTTCCGCAATGAAATATACATTTTATTCACTTAAAGTCCAAAAGCAACAGTGACTAGCACAAAAAAAGGTAAACAGCCTTCTTTTTTGGCAACTCTCATTCTCTGAAGGTCAGACCAAACCACTCCATTAAACACTCTCCCAGAAACACTACAGTACAAAACACTCTCACTGGGCCTTGTGAGAGATGTTGCACTCTCACTCTCTCCATCTATATCACCCTCTCTATCTCCCTTTCCCTTGATCTGACTCTCTAACTCCCTTTCCTTTCCTCTCCCTTTACCTCTTTATCTCTCTCTCTCTCTCTCTCTCTCTCTCTCTCTCTCTCTCTCTCTCTCTCTCTCTCTCTCTCTCTCTCTCTCTCTCTCTCTCTCTCTCTCTCTCTCTCTCTCTCTCTCTCTCTCTCTCTCTCTCTCTCTCTCTCTGTCTCTTCTCTGTCTCTCATCATGATGTCTAGTGAGAAAATAGAGACAATCTGACTAGAATAGAAATGCAGATCAGATCTGCTCCTCAATCTCCACTCTATTAATAATAATGATAATAATGATCTATGTTGTGCATGGTAATTGTTACGACTTGATATATGTGGTGCATAGTGTGAGGATAACCAAGCTGATCCCCAGGGTTATAAATAAGGCTGGGCGGCATTTGGATACACTCCACGGCCAAATGTCAGAGCATGACCTCGATTTAGAGGGCGGTGTACAGAGAGAGTGAGAGAGATGTAGAGAGAGAGAGGAGGTTTCTCGACACACACATTGCATGCAGACTGTTGCTGTGCAAGGTGTACCGAAGCGTCCATAAGTCCTGGACCCCGGGGGCTAACTCCTGGAGGGGGAACTTAAATCCATGCACCAACAAAAGGGGTCAAACGCGTGTCAGGCGGCAATGTTTGTACTCCAAACATTCGACGTGTCTGAAAGCACGCGTGGAAACCTGTGAAACACTGAGGCCGCACGTAGACGTTCTATCACAACATGGCCCGGGTCCGAGTCCTCTCCTCGAACCCTCCCCCGCCAGGCGCTCTGCTGTGTACGTGTGGGGGAACGTGCCGTGCGTGGGTCAGAGGACGAGGACCAAGGAGAGATCTGTGGGACGTCAGCCGCCGCCGCCGCCACAGGGCAGAAGGGGGAGCTTCTTAATCAATCAAACACAGGGCCGCGCCCAGCCCCGACAGCTGGTCTTCAACTCAGCTCCCTCAGACACTAATCCCGCAGAGAGGGACAGGGTTGTTGGAGGGTTGTTTTCTTTTTTTTTTAACAATCGCTTTTTAAGCGTTTTGCTGCGAGCAAAGCTCAGAAGGCGTGAGGCTGACCCCAGAGCCACATGGGGCCGGTCAGACTGGTTTTCCCCCCGGTGTGTTATGCGTCAGAAACTACCTGTGTATGGTAGTTTCTACATGGGCTTCGTTTGGAAAACAAAAAGGTGGTGCCGTCAGGTACATGCACGTGTCCGTGCCTTTGTATGATTAGCGGTTATGCACGAACACACTGGTGTGTCCCACACTGTGCACTTACCATCAAACACACTGTGGTGGAAAAGGTTTTTGAAATCAAGGAAAGGGGCGGAATAGTAGGAATGCTCTAGAGAGAATGTGGAAGGAAAGCAAAGGAAGGAAAATAAAGGCCAAAATCAAACATCACAATTGATGGAGGGACAAAACTAAACAAGAACCAGCTAGAAAAGAATATGAAAAAGAAAATGAATGTGAATAAACCAGATTCTGCATGAAAAATGCTGTTTAGAGTCAGCAGTAAAAAAAAATAAAGCTTGTCCTTGTCAACTTGTGTAGCTGGAGGTCCCTGGCCCGGTCTTAACGCGTCTGCATCGCTCAGGACAAGGACGGGGCCAGCGCAGGACGTCAGGCCACCACGACAGACGCTGGCCACACCGTACTGGGACAAAGGTCTGAATGCCCTTCCTCAGACAACCCTCACAATACTCAGAATACAACCCACACACACACACACACGCAACACACACACACACACACACACACACACACACACACACACACACACACACACACACACACACACACACACACACACACACACACACACACTCATGCTCAGAATACATCACACACTCACTCACACACACGCAAACACACATTCCCTGCTTAGAATACACCATACACTCACACACACTAACATACACACACTCCCTGTTCAGAGAAACCCTCACACCCACACACTCACAAGCACATCCACACAAAAGCCCTGCTCAAAACACACCACACCCTCACAAGCACAGAATACACCACACACAGGCAAACACACACCACATCGCTTCACTGACCACCCTAACTAGATTACAACAACACACAAGAAAATCAGGTGTCTAAATAAACATGTTGCTCTGCATGCAGTTTCGAACGTAGGTGAAGGATTCTTGAGAAATGAGTTCCAGACAGTGTTCATTGACAGATAAATGAACATCTGTGGAACACCTTCTTCCTTTGGAACCATCAATTCTCAAAGACAAATAGACACATTACTCACCTATTCAAAATTGTCGTAAAAAGGTTTTGTGTGGGTATAAAAAAAAAAAATAAGCCTAGCACAAATAATATGGGTAAAAACACACCTGTAGAGAGCTCTACAGGAACTCTACAGGGGCATGCTGGGATGGATCCCAAACGGGCCCAGCCTAGTCCTCTTCATAGCAGGAGTAAACACATCTAGAGCAGCCGCTTCTGGGCGTCTTCCCCTGGCTATCCAGGCTTGCCCTAACTGTCATTGCTCCCTCGTCCACTAGAGGGCTCTAACAGGTCATGCTCGGATCAATCTGCCTTAAAACAAATCGAAAAGAAAAAAAAAAAATATATATTAATATATTTAGTAAACATAAATAAAAGATCAGGTCGATATTGCTGGGTCCAATGAGCGACTGGACTAACAGAGTCATCCAGGAAGTAAAAAGTCATATCTGTGAAGCCAACATGTCTGGACAGATGTACATACATGTTGCTGCATGCACCAAAAAGTTGCAATGGCTTTTTAGAGTAACAATTTCTATGCGAAATGGACATCTGGAGGCACCTCTAATAAGTGCATTGATTCATGCCATTACATTACTCAAGCAAGCTCTTCCAAGCTCAAGCAGTCCTAAGACACAATCCTGTTATTGTAAATCCATGCATTGTCACCGACCATGGAAAGCAACGCAGCGTTCAATCACATCATGCTTCAATCAAACATATTCCCACACCCATATATGTTCAAACTACCATTTATTCACATACACTCATTCATTCACGCTTGCAGACATTGAAACAACCGATACTGAGGCATTCAGCCATCATGAAGCTTTAACAATCCTGTTTCAAGTCAACACACACAACAACAAACCCCGCAGGGCTGAGAGACAAACACATCTTTAAGAGACTAAACCAACACCAAGTCCGCCTGCTACTGTCCAACCCTGAACCTCTTCCACTTCCGCCCCAGCAGCACAAACAAACAACCCATACCCTAACCACCCCCCCCCCCACCTCCCCTATCCACACCCAGCCTCCACCCTACTGCCTAGCCCCTGGTCCCCCTGCCACACACACACACACACACACACACACACACACACACACACACACACACACACACACACACACACACACACACACACACACACACACACACACACACACACACACACACACACACACACACACACACACACACACAGCCAGTCAGCGTGGGAGGGACAGAAAACTTAACAAGATATGAGACAATTAAATCCTACATGAGACGTGCAAGGGGTGAGCCCCATCAATCAGAGAGAGAGAGAGAGAGAGAGAGAGAGAGAGAGAGAGAGAGAGAGAGAGAGAGAGAGAGGAGAGAGAGAGAGAGAGAGAGAGAGAGAGAGAGAGAGAGAGAGAGAGAGAGAGAGAGGAAGTGGAATGCATAGAGGAAGAGAAGGAGGAATAGGAGGAGGGAGAGAGAGGTAGAGAAGGAGAGACATACACACACAGCAGAAGGTGTGCAGCTGCTCTGTTAGATTTGGGTGTGGAGTCCGATGGGGGGGGGGTGAGGGCGGGTTTAACCCTACAAGTTGCTGTCAAAGTGCACACAGGCGGGCTGTAACTATCCACAATGTATTTCATTCAATGATCAAAAGATCTAGTTTGGAATGTTACTCCCAAAACTGTGTGTGTGCGTGTGTACACACATGTGCAGCATGTGTGTGTGTGCATGTGTGTGTGTGTGTGTGTGCACGAGCGCGGACCCACCTCCCCAGTTGTTGTTGTCCTCCTCTGCGAGCTCCAGACGGGGAACATCCTCTCGCGGCTCGCTGCAGTCGCCGTGCGGCGGCGGCCGCTCCGCCACCACACACACCGCCGGAGACTCCTGGATCTTCATCCTGGCCCTCTGTACCACCATGAGCGTTAGCCGCCGAGGGAACGAAATACACACACCCGCACGCGCGAGAGGGACAGAGCAATAAGAGAGAGTCAGCGACACCCACCCACACACACACACACACAAACACAAAGCTGCTCAACAACCACGGCCAGCCCCAGTAGGCACACTCTTTAAGCCCCGGCCGCACGCCTCCCCACCCTGCACCCCGCCCTCACTCCCTCCAGACAGGCCCAGCCCAGCAACGGGAGGAGGGAGGGGGGGGGGGATCCTCCCTCCCGATTGGCTGAGCCGTCTGGCCAAAACATCCGCCCATCTGGGTAGGCCGAGCCCTCGCTGCCTGTCCCTCCGTCTCTCGCCCAGTGGGTTCACACACTCCTCCTCCTCTACTTATCTCCCTCCCGCCCTTTCCCTTGCTCTGTTTCTCTCTCTCTCTCTCCGCATGCTCCTTCCCCTCCCATGTGCCAGAGTAGAGTTGTTTGTTTCACAGTCACAGCTTCTGGGAGGGGAAGGAGGGAGGGAGGGAGGGGGGGGGGGGGGGGGTGCGAGCAGGAAGTGGAGGAACAAGAGAGCAGACAGACGATTATTGGCTGGCGCACGTAGGCTGACTGGCTGAAATTCTCGATCCCTATTTCCGACTCAGGATTAACGGTTCACCTCAGAGCCAAAGACAAGCAGTGTGGTTTTGAACCCTATATCTCTCCCCTGCTCTCTGTCTCTCTCCCTCTCTCTTGCTCTATCGCTCTCCCCTCTATCTTGCAATCTCTATGTCGTTTGCTCTCTTTCCCTCTCTCCCTCCTTTGCTGTCTCTATTCCCCTTACTGTCTGTCTCTCTCTTTATTCCTGTTTCTCTTTCCCTCTCACTCTTGCTCAGTTTCTCTCACTCTTTCTCCTGCTCTGTGCGGTCGCTTCTTCAAAGTGTTCTTGGGTTTCGTTTCCTGTACAACACAAGCCAAGTTTCGTTTTGACAACTTCCACAGATCCTTTCCCTGCCTTGCATACTTCTCCTTGACGTTCAATTCTTCTGTTTAAAATGGTTGTGAAAGCGATACCATTATATTAGTTGGTAGCATGAAGGCTTATCTACGGACAGTTACACGTTATAGCATGTATGTTGTGTCCTGGGTGAGGTGGAGGGGGCATGAGCGTGCAGAATAATGAAATCACAAAATCAATGTACTGTATACACTCTCTGTCATAACAACTCAATCACAACCCGAAAATACTTCCTGGAAGTCCACTGCCTCACCAGCTTCTGGTGAATAACGATGACGTGTACAGAAAAAATGAGGGGGCAGAATATTTTAACAGCTAATCTTTGACCTTTCCCCCGAAAACAAAACTGCAAGCTTGGCAGGCAGAGTCACGGCTGTGGATTGACTCGTGTACAGATGTGCACAGATGTTACTTGGCCCCCGGTCAACCGCTGTGCTACCAGAGGCACAACGTGTGTGTGCATGTATGTTAAACCCCCACCCCCACAAGGGTGTAATCCAGCCTACATTAAAACCTCCATGATTACATCAGTAGAAGCGAGCGTGTGTGTGTGTGTGTGTGTGTGTGTGTGTGTGTGTGTGTGTGTGTGTGTGTGTGTGTGTGTGTGTGTGTGTGTGTGTGTGTGTGTGTGTGTGTGTGTGTGTTTCTGTGTGTGGGAGATTGGAGGCGGGGAGTGTGGGTTGCAAACTGGATGAGAACAAATGGATAGGGAGATTAAATATAAGAAAAAGTAATTCCCGTGTACGAGTACTACTTGTACAGTGAAGAGACAAGCCACCGGGTCAGACCAAACCAACATCTCTACACAAACACACACACACACCGTCAACACACACACACACACACACACACACACACACACACACACACACACACACACACACACACACACACACACACACACACACACACACACACACACACACGCACAAACACACACGTGCGATGAGTCTGCTGGGGATAGCATTCTATCCTGTCCGTGAACACACACAAACACACACAAATGAATAAAGATACTTGCATGCAAATAAAGAATAACAAAATAAACAAGGTGTCTGAAAGAATGGCAAACAAATAGAACCCACAACTAGCATGCAATGCAACTATGGATGTATATGTGTGCACAGAGGGAGGTTGAGCATATGTGTGTTGTTTTTCTCTTATCCATGCCATTTTCTCCGACTGCCTCACTGAGGTACTACCGTTTGATGCGCGTTCAGAACATCCGAAGACCATCTGGCAGCATCTACACCCTGCTATTAGGGATCTATTAATACAATATTAAAATGTGTACGTGTGAGTGCATGCAACACCTTCTCGCTCACACTTTGGACTGTGCTTGGGTTACTTTGACCCAACCAGGCCCCATACGCTGGCACACTTATGTAAGAACCAAGACGACCGAGCCCTGGGTGTTGCAAGCGCATGTGTGTGTTTGTGTGTGTCTGTGCATGCACGTGCATACAAAACCAGTTGAGATGGGTTGCGCTATTGCACATTTTAGATTTGATTCAACTTTATTGTCATTGCAATAACAGTACTTGGATAACGAAGTGCAGTTTATCATTCAGACTTGAGTAGAGCGTTGAAGTGGATTGGTCCACAAGGTGCACGCTACGCAGGTGTGTATGTGTGTGTGTGTGTGTGTTAGAATGTGATACGGTGGCAGGCGGTTAATAGTGCACGGTGTAAACAGCACCAGGGGATGAGACTGACTAAAAACAACAGCTCCCCTGAGCCGCCGCTGGTGGCGCAGCGGGGTACTGTGGGATTCGGTCTCTATGGCAACCCTTTTCTTGGCAGGTGTTGAACCCCCTCAGGTGAGGGCTGGCCCCGGGGCTGCTTGGTGGATAGACACAGGTGGCTCCAAACCATGGGTGTGTTAGAGCAACCTTAAACCTGTTTTATATGTCCATTGGGGAGCGTCGCTGGTACACCCCTACGTGTCAACGTGCTGAGATGGTTGTGGCCCTTTCAGTGTTTAAATCTGGTTCTGGTGATACCCATCAGGACCAACATTGAACAGCCAACGTTGGCTTCTGGGGGTGGGGGGGGGGGGGGTACCTCCCCTGACTCCCGTGGTTATATCTGCCCCAAAAACGCCTGTACTTCCTGCTGTGTATATTCCTGCCACAGCCCTCGCAGACCACTGAAGGTGCACCGCTGAGAGCATCCTCTCCCGCTGAACTACTGCCTGGTACGGCAGGGTTGCTGAACACAAGGCCATCCAGAGGGTGGGCTGCTCAATCAGCAACCCTCATCCTATTGATCATATTGATCCCATCAACACTCCTACACGTGCTCTGCGAATTTTTACATTCAATGTACATTACATCCATTTCACCCACATATTCATCGCCACGCCTGCACTACATAGTTTTTATTTAATATTCTGATTGTTTATAGCCCATTCATACTCTGTCTTTGTCTTTAACCACAGGAGACCACCTGCTGGTGGAACCAAATGGGGATCTATATTTCCCATTTTTATTTTAGATTAATTGTTATTAAATCCGTATCAGACTAAATATATATTTATTATTCTTGCTCATGCCTTCTAGGTATTGGAAGCTTGCCATTTCCCAAGTAATGAAATTATCCAGTGTTAAACATGGCATATAACAAGAAACGACATTGACTTTGACTATTACACCTGAAGGTCTGCTGAACTGACCAAACCTTCATTCCTCACTTTATGTCTGCGTATGACAGTGCTTTTAGAACACTCAAGACGATAAATATCAAGTATTCCTGCATTCCTGTAATGCAGGAATGTCATCCCAGTCGGACAAACACAGTCTGTGCACGGTCATGCCACATCTAAACAGGTGTGAAACCATGTGTGTACGTGTGTATGTGTGTGTGTGTGTGTGTGTGTGTGTGTGTGTGTGTGTGTGTGTGTGTGTGTGTGTGTGTGTGTGTGTGTGTGTGTGTGTGTGTGTGTGTGTGTGTGTGTGTGTGTGTGTGTGTGTGTGTGTGTGTGTGTGTGTGTTTGTGTGTGCCTATGTGTGTGTTGGTAAGGGAGCAGTTACCTGTGGAGGAGGAAGGCCATTTTCAGTCCTGCTCTCCTTCCTGTAAGGTAAACAAGACGCTCAGCTGTGGACTAATCGACTATTGCACTCAGACAACAACAGTAAACATCACAGAGCACTAGACACATTATACCATCACACTCCAACCACTCCAGCCCTCCCCAGCCCCCCAACGGCGGGGATCAGCTGTGTTCGGTAAACACTCCAGAGAAGTCGACCTTAGAGATAAAAGCGCTGGCTTCTGCAGCGAGCGGGGCCTCGTATCAGCACAGATAAGCTAATGGTGTGTGCAGTGTTAACCTTGGAGTGCGTACGAAAGGGTGAACGTGTTTGCAGTGCGCGATACACAATGGGAAGGAGGCGATGCAGAGCGTGTGGGGTCGCAGAGGGATGTTGGGTGCAGCAGGGCGGAGGGTGTTATGTGCTAACCTTCTCCTCCCGGGGGCCGGGTCATCCATGGTGAATCCGTCAGATCTAGAGGCACTTCCCGCCACACAGCATTCCTGAGCCTGTATCCGAAAGCAGGCCAAAACACAGTCACAAGTTTACTTCATCAGCATCATGAAATCAGTGGAGTTAACTTTATACAATATTATAAATCATATACATCTCATATAATTAATATTTTTATCAAATGAAATTGTTTTGTCAAATAACATTAAATAATTCTCATCAAGAAATTCAGGATATTTGAAAAATTTAAATAATACGCAACGCATATATACTGTTTATATGAATGTATGCTTCTGTGTTTTTTTGGCCAAAGGACTCCCAGATCCAAAAGAGCTACACTGTTCTTTGTCACGGCCAGCTGAGTCGCAGAGCCCTATACTATACTGTAAACAACAACACCCTTCCTTGTCCTTCAATACTCCCTTCGCATACACCAATGCCATGCACACGGTACTAAAGTTCACACGGAGCCCGTGAGGTGCTACAGCTGAGGCCCTGGTGCAGACAGGCACTCACTGCAGCCCAGGGCGTCGTCGCGCCAACGGGAGCACAAGCGGCACATATCAAATGTATGTGTGTCATAGTCTCCTCTGTCCACTTGCATAAGAGGCTCCGGATTGGCTGCCAACCAAACACACACCGCAGCAAAAAGGTGGGGATGGTCATTTCCCAGGTGTGAGAAATGCTAATCTATTTCCATCGGCGTGTCCCACAAGGTTGAAATGCCACCCGGCTCAGCTTTACATGAGTTACATAAACCCACATGCTGGATCGCCCTGGTGTGTCCGGCTTGTGTGGCTGAAGGAACGCATGAGAATCACTTGCCCACACTTTTCTTTACGGCACACATCGCCATGGCGATATCGTAGCCTGTTGAAATGTCTGTGTTCAAAAGCAGTTAAACAGCCTAAGCAAAAAACACAATTTAGATTCCACCTTTTAGGCAGATATCTGTAGGCTAACCCCTACCCTAAATTCTTAACCTCAACCTTCCCGCAGGGCAGCCGCAGATACCTGTAGGTTAACAATGACCTCCACATAGGACAGATTCCTGTTGGTTGACCTTAACCCTAAACCCAAACCCAAATTTGAAACGTTGTATCTTTTACTTTGTGACACAACAGGCTCAAGCCAAGCAAAGAATGGGCTGGTTGCCAAAAATTGAATGCAAAATAGCGCTGTAAATTAAGTGAATGCCGGTCAGGGAGTGCAGCGTTTTGGACGCTGTTTGTAAATAGACTAGGAGAACATCATGGACATCAAATGTTTGGACTTTGATTGGCAAGCGGCTCTTTACAGTAACAATGCATATATACATTAGCTTTCTGAATTCCACCATTTTGCAACTGTCCATTGTAGGCAAAGTGTTTTAGTCATTCAAATTAGGGCTTATTAAGGACAATAACAGCACATTTCCAAACACTTGACTGCGGATGAATACCTGGAAAAACCAGTATTAGCAGTTGCAATTACCGAGCGATGGAGACATAAATGTAACATTATCAATCGATTAACAAATGCTTATTCAAGGCTTGAGAGGGATTTAGCAAACCGAGAAGCACATTTCTAAAAGGAGAACATTAACCTGTCCATGCACCTAGTCCATCTCCTTTTCTGGAGGGCCCTTGTTATTTCAAAAGAGACAGCTCCTTCATTCTAAAGAAAGAATGACAGAAGACAAATCCCAGGACGACGGAGGGGTGTGTGTGTGTGTGTGTGTGTGTGTGTGTGTGTGTGTGTGTGTGTGTGTGTGTGTGTGTGTGTGTGTGTGTGTGTGTGTGGTGTGTGTGGTGTGGTGTGTGGGGGGGGGAATCTTCAAGAAGACAGGAAGAGAAGCGGCTGTGGCGGTCACTCACCGTGGGGGTGTCCTGGTTCTGGTCTTGCTGGGCCAGAGTGGAGCTGGCCCTGGGCTCCCAGGGTTTTGGGACACAGTGCTGCTGGGTGTTTGGCTGGTTGTTCCTGACTCTCTGGGTCCACTGTGGAGCTGGTCTAGAAGCTACATTACCCTCGCTGAGTGCATCATAGGTGTCCTCATCCAACGGTATGTTCTCCTTCTGGAGGTCTGCCCTGAGAGACGACGTGGACCTTGTTGCGACGAGAGAGAGGAGGAAGAAAAGATATCAATTTGTCAGCATCCTTCAGAAGTAGTTTCTTTGGTTTGTGTGGACCAATGAGTCAAGAGAATCCCCATCAACGTGTTCTCTGATGGCTCACTCACTTTTATACCTTTCCAGAAGCTGCCATAAGTTGGCTTCTAATTCTATTTACTAGCAACTCTTATTGCTGTTTTGCTGTCGGTGTTGTGTGAAGTCTTCTAATCCACGTGACGTTGTTTTTTTGTTAGTACGTCACTGAGTCTGGAGAAACAGGGATTAAACTGCCATAGCTGTGTTTGTTGTGTATCCAGGTAAGTCTATCACCAAGAATGTGATAAGATGACCGTATAGTATTCAGGGTGCTCAGGGGTACAGGTGTATTTAATTTGGGCATATCAGGGCACCGAAAGTGAAAGGGTCCGTACACTATCAATTATAATATTGGGGCTCTGAAAGACTAAATAAACATAGACCTAATATTAGAACAGATTGGAAAGGATTTGAACCTGAACTCTTTGACCTTGTAGCACTAATCCCAACCATCTAACAGTTACCCTGTTTCCCTCTAATCTTTACCCCCTCCCAAAACCAATCTGTTTTCCCTAAACTGACACCTCTGAGGAAAGTACCCACATGGCACCAATGGAACACCAACATGAAGCAACAGCTGAGACCACAAAAGGTGAACCGATACCTGCTTCTCTCTGGCTCCCTCTCGCCCTCCTCCTCTTCCCTCTGCTCTCTCTTCTGCCGGCGTCTCTGCCTCGCACTAGACGTCCACGGTGGAGGACTAAAGCAAGTAGTATCCTCTTGGGGTAACTGCAAAGCAGGTGCCGTCCAACGACGTCCGTGCAAACTAGGTTCTGGCAAACCAGGTTCCGGCAAACCAGTTTCCGGCAAATCAGTTTCTGGCAAACCAGGTCCCCGCAAACCAGGTCCCGGTACACGGGGACAGTCAAGAGAGTTTATCTCAAAGAGATGCTGTTGTACCGCTGCCCTTATGGTGCGGTCTAGAAAGCTATGGGTGAGAAGAGAACAAACAGTACATATGGGAAGTCCGAGATGTATTTTCACAAAGGTCTACATACGTCAAAGCTATAGAATAGGTCATTTAGGGTACCGTGTTGTTATTTTCTGAGTGACGTGACGTGAACTTACTTGGTGACATCGGGTCTGCAGTGTATTGGAGATAGGTGATTGCTACAAAGAAGAGCAGAAAAGAGAGGGGGAGAGAAGAAGATAAAGCAAGGGTAGCTAGCTTCAAGAAATGCCATCTTTCAACCCGTTTCTCTTTTATTTGTCCATCCCCCATTTGTTTAAATTCCTCCCACCCATTGTAGACCTCACACAGTAGAGTATAACACTCGGAATGACACACTGTGGTTGTTTGAGTCTTTCTACAGTCTAGTTTTGCTAGTGTTCGAAATAAACTCTTTGAATAACAATGGCTCCGATCTTCACATTTTCATATCGCTGTGAAATGCCAAGACGGTATCTCCAGCCGCAAACCGGTGGTTCATAGCTCGTTTAGTAAGGTCACAGATGAAGTGTAGTGAATGTTTTGAACAAACAACCAACACTAAGCGTTATTCCTCCCTCCTACTGGCTGTAAGTGCATGCAGCGTATGCTGGGATGGGCGGAGGGTTCCTCCATAAACAGACCTGTTGACAGTGATAGCACAGCCTGAGGTCAGCTCCGGTGCAGAGAGAGGGAGGGGGAATAGCGATGATATCTTGATGGCACGGATTACTTTATCATCGTCATCTGCGTTGTTATGTAATTATGACCAAAGTGAAGGGATTAAGGCTTGATATAGGCGATTATATTGTTCAGCTGTGCAATAACATTGGGATGACTTTGATGGAATGTGAATGATTGACAGGTGCTATGGATGTCCAGAGCTTTCTAGTGTTTGCAGGCTTGACCCTTAATTTGGATCACTGGCAAAACACATCAGATCCTGTCTTCTTTTATGAGCCCTTAGGGATTTGGGCATGTTGCTCAAGGTAGCCTGCTGAAACCTTGGGATCAACAACAGACCCTTCTGCTGGGTGTCAAACAACCTAGCCAATAAACTATCCTGCCACTATTTAGTGTCCTTTTAGAGTGACAGAGGCTGCTCAGCAGGACCAGAATCTTTAATATTGGTACAGTCTAGAGACCCAAGGCCTAACCAGCATCATAGAATAGCTGAAGCCGGATGGAGCCAGTTTGATCCATCCGCGAGCGAGAAAGCTATTGCACTCATTTCAACGAAGCTCACCAACCTGGTTGGATTTTGACATCGACAGGCTGAAGAGTCGGTATGATTTGATATAGGTTGCTGAGACAGAACAAGGTTGAATGGACATCCTGTCCACATTCATCATGAGACGGGTCAGTTTGCTTACAAAGTATGGACTTGAACCCACTTTACTTGTGGGTTCAAGTCCATACTTCAAAAGGCTTGGACACTGTGGGTTGTTCAACCTCTTATCACGCAGTTAGGGTTAGTAAGTTGTTACAAACAGCAAGCCCATAGCAACTCCAAACGCTATGTATTGGTTGTCCCCATCTAAAAGATTTTCTCTGAAACCTTTTTTTCTAATTAAATGATAAGTGTGTCATTGGTGACCTTTGACCCTTAATGGAACCTTTTACTGAACACGATTTCCAAATAAACACTTGCACTTAAAATAAATGTTTATTGGGAGATTTATATATGGCAACTCAATGTTTACCTGTCATTGGGATCCATGTTGTCAAGCAACAAAAAAAAATGTTTAGTGAGCATGTCTTTGCAACGACCTAATGGCATTTATGTATATATTCGAATAGATATTAACATGTCCAAATTTATTACCAGATATGACAGGAACAGGTTTTATTTACGACTACGGGTTGTAGTCGTAGTTTACACTAGGGGTAGAGATTAAAGCAAAAAAAAAAGTAAAGTAAAGTACCCATACTAGCTATGAGTCAGAGATTTTTAAAGCAATTCCACTCTGTGACCAATGGAGACATGAACTCAAGGACTGGGTCTTCATTTCATAAGGGATACGATGTTACAATTGATGCGCACATTGAACACCGAAGACATGTGTTCAAACGTCATTAGAAATGCAAGAGAGTGTTTTAGCAATCAAATACTCTTAAGACACCCTCTTGCCTCGTCTCCTGTTCAGTTACTCACTGTCTCTTGGACCAAAGGGGATGGAACTCTTAATATGGTAAACGTGCAAACGTCACACAAAGTCTTGGATTGACAATAATTATTTTATCGATTCAGAGGTTTTTTTTAAAAAAAAAAATGCTTGGTTGTACCCCTGTAATCAAAACATTAAGACACTTGGAGTAAATTAAACACAGATTAATAAATGAATAAATAGGAATGATTACCAAGATTGGTTAAAACCTTGATATCACAGTAAACCTCACAAATGTTCCCAGGTGTGACCTTAACCTTTTATGTGGAATTTGGCTCTACGTCCAACTGACCTTTGGATATTTAGCCCAGTATTTTGTGTTTGTTTTCTTGAGTTGTGTTTAGGAGTCTGTCTGTCCTGTCAGTTACATACAGTACATGTTTTAAGATGCCTTGAATGTTTCAGGTTTAATGGGATTTTGTTAGCAATTTTACACAATTGTGTAATTTCTTTTGTCTGTGAATCCCAAAATAGAAACGCCACGGGACTAGTTCTCAAAATATACAAGGCATTTCATCATCCTCATCATAATTATCACCTTCACATTTAAGTGCCCACTGCGCAATGTGTCGTCAGAGTGACGTCTTTTCTGTGTCATTAATGGATGTTAAATTTCGGCCCACTGAAGGGGTTGTTTTGTAATGCCAGGCGACGTCTTTTTTTCGACATCTACCGAACTTCTAAGGTTGACGTCCTTCGGACCTCTGTGTAAGGGCTATTTAAAGTCCAAATATGATCGTTTGCGGAAGTCTTTTCAACATCAAATTATGACACACCTGGGCATGTGGACTCCCCCACGTCCACATTTTTTGTGTACCGTATCGTGAATCGAACCTGCCACCCTCTGGTTATTGGTCCAAACCCTTAACCACATGCCGGTGCACAATAAAATAAAAATGTCGAAAACAGGAACACACAGGCACAGACACACACAGAAACAAAGAAGACATGCCTAGGTCAATTATTTACTAAACTTTTCACAAAAACTACAATTCAAAATAAATAAACAGAAAAATATACATAAAGAATAACTTGACTACTTAAAATAAATAAACTAGGAAATGTAAAATAACAGCAAAAAAACATAATAAACAAATATTACATCATGTAGGCCTATACATTTCCTGCACCTGTCATAGGCGTCCAAATTACTTCCAAAAAATTTACCCAGTTCAAAGGTGAAATGCTACAGGAACCCAATGGTACAGAAATCACCATGAAACATTAAGAAGTAGTATAAAAAAGACGTAGCAAATTAGTCTAAATTTGACATCACATTTGGACTATAAACAGTCCTTACACGGAGCTCCCACGGGCGTCAACATTAGACGTTCAGTAGAAGTCGAAAAAAAGACATCGCCTGGCGTTACTAAACACCCCCTTCAGTGGACCGAAATTTGACGTCCAATTATGACACAGAAAAGATGCTGTCACACCAAAATTGTACCGGGGGGCGAAAACTGTATCGCCTACGTAATCCGCGTTTGAATCATTACGTCATCATTCGAAGCGATTGTCCGTTTCCAGGCAGGTTTCAAAAATTTTTCGCGCTCATGTTGCCAAAGACGAAATAACACAATACAGATAACACTTGTTTTTACTTATATTTGTATTGTATTGAATTTAGCTAGTAAACTGAGTGTTTAAAGTGTATCATAGTCTAGCTAGCTTGTGCTAATACACTCAGTTTACTAGCTAAATGCGATTAAACAATTAAATACAACACAAATATAAAGTTAGCAACGCTAATAAATGACATTTGTAAAATAAGTGTTATCTGTTTAATGTTATTTCGTCTTGTGAGGCTCAATGAATGAGTGCGAATGTTCATGAACCTTCCTACGTTCGACGCGATCGTCCTTTGCCAGGCAGGTTTGGAATTTTTGAACACAGATTTTGGTGTGACAACGCCTCTCAGATGTCACATTGCGCAGCAACGTTAGACGTTCAGAAGACGTAAAAAAGACGTTGCCTGAGTTACGAAACAACCCCTTCAGTGGACCCAAATGTGGCGCCGAAAAGACGTCACTCCCGACGTCGCATTTGTACTATAAATAGCCCTTACATGGAGATCCCACGGACATCAACATAAGACATTCGGTAAAATCGAAAAAAAAGACCTCGCCGGGCGTTACAAAACAACTCCTTCAGTGGACTGAAATTTGACGACCAATAATGACACAGAAAATACGTCGCTCCGAAGACACATTGCGCAGTGGGCTCATGTATACATTTCCTACGTCCAAATGACGTCCAAAAAATTTACTCAGTTCAAAGGTGAAATGTTGAACGTCAATATGACGTCCAAATTGGCTCATGGTTTGACATCCAAATAGTGGACCTAGTTTTGACGTCAAATATGTCCAGAATTGGTAATGGACCGATGGACCAGATATGAACATAATATGCACGTCTATCCAACGTCCAATGTTTAGTGGGTGGTATGCAAATGGGTGGTGTGGGGGTGAGAGGGTGAATATCCAACCATTAGTGAACGCACTAGAACTTCCTAGAACTCACTGCACTGCAGGAAATGGACTAAAAAGAACAGGGAAGCCAGTGATTGAGGAGGTGTGTTACGTAACCCGTAGCCATGGTGACAGACTTGTCTTCTCCTCGAGCTTGCACAAATTTTGACCCAAAGATCTTTTGTGAATTTACATCATGCAAAACAGGCATTGCTAGTTTGGGTCAATATGGACCAATTGAATCTCTGGTACTCTTCTGTTTCACTGCATATCCCCTTGCGGCCTCAATTTTTGTTTACTTATAAAATGATTGCTGAACTGCTGTGAGGAACCCTTTAAAGACAGACATTTTTGGTCTGATTTAAATGTGTGGAGCTAGCGAGATGGTGCTATTTCAGTTCTGCATAGGGAAGGCCTGCGCAACTTTGCAAAGAGTGGCTGTTAAGACTGAGGGAGATAAATGGTAATAAAACCAGCTTGGGGAGCAACTTTATAGGTCTCTTTTTATTATTTTTTTACAGGAAAGAATATAATACATCTTCATCACATGTCTATGCCCCTTGAGTCTGACATTATAATTTGTGTGTGTGTGTACATCAATTTCGAAGAAGGTTTTCAGATTGTTTTGCTGATTGTTGTAATTACCCTTGATTTAAATGTAAATGCACTCGGAAACACAGCCTCATAGATGACACTTAACTTTGACAATTTTAAAAAAGGTTTGATAGCTATAGGGGTGTAAGTTTGTGTGCATGTCTGTGTGTGTGTGTGTGTGTGTGTGTGTGTTTTTCAAAATCAAGCATTGAGAAAGTTTCCTGACAAACACAGAATGTTAAAAAGAACAAACACTTAAAGGCTTGGCTCAGGAAGCGCACGCGATTGAAAACCCTGACCATGCAATATATCCTTGCATTGTGAATACTTCTAGTATAATTCCACTGTATGCTATTAGCTTCCAAACAATGCAGTATTAATCCATTGCACTCTAGTAAGCATGAGTGACCTTCTGTAACACAAGGAAAACCAAGAGTTGATTTACAACTTGTATGGAGTGGGCTTAGCCCATATGTTGCGCAACGTGTGTGCATGTGTGTGTGTGGTTGAGAATATTCATATGTGACAGAATGCAAGTAGAGCATGGCCAGGTCAGATGGAACGCTGATAGGCTTCAATGTGTGTGTGTGTGTGTGTGTGTGTGTGTGTGTGTGTGTGTGTGTGTGTGTGTGTGTGTGTGTGTGTGTGTGTGTGTGTGTGTGTGTGTGTGTGTGTGTAGGCACGTGTGAGAGACAATGTGCCAATGAAGAGAGAGAAATAACACGAGAAATGGAGAAGGAGACACAGATATTAAACAGAAGGTTTTTCCAGCTTGTCATTTCCCCAGAGTTCCAATGAAATGAGGAAATCAGATCTGAAATTAATTTTGTTTTCGAATTAATTTTGTTTTGTCTTTAAAATTAGTGCATCCTTTAGCGGACAAAGGCCTAAGCCTTAGTTTACTCTTTTGCAATATTTATTGTAAAGTTTTGATCATTCTCAGGCTCAATTGTAACTCGCTTAGGATAAAAGGCTTCAGGTTATTTTCTGAACTTCTGGCTAACAGTGAAAGCTAATCATTGATCCTTTCGTTATGCACGTTTTTGAAAAGGGCGTGTTTGCCCCTGTTTCCAAGCCCACGTGGCCACGTGAAACCGTCCTCATCAAAATAAACAACCACTTGTTGAGCCAAACCACTGCTGTTGCAGCCCTCCCTCCCTCCCCCCCTCCCTCCCCACTCACCAGCTCTATTGTCTTCTATGTTAATGCTTCTCGACAGCTCCCCCCCACCACCACCACCCACCCCACAATGTCCAAAACAACAAGGGTTTAACCCTCTTTCTCCCCACAGATGCGAACATACGGGAAGCCTACCTCATATAGAATGGAGAAATCGCTCGCTCCTCTTCTGGTAAGCTAAAGAAAAGTGAAAAAAATAAACAAAAATAGAGAGAGAGAGAGAGAGAGAGAGAGAGAGAGAGAGAGAGAGAGAGAGAGAGAGAGAGAGAGAGAGAGAGAGAGAGAGAGAGAGAGAGAGAGAGAGAGAGAGAGAGAGAGAGAGAGAGAGAGAGAGAGAGAAAGATAGATGGGGAGAGAAAGAGGGAGAGAAATGGGAGAGAATTAACATGAAACATGTGATTGTACAGTACTTGCAGGTAAACAAACACACACCCCTTTCTCTATGTTGTCGGCTGCAGTGAAGACCATTATTGCTGAGCCCCTTTTGTCTGCAAAACAAAAACCACCTAGCGCTTCAGACCAGTGCCTTTGTGGAGCCTGTCACTCTGAATTATTATGAACCACGGACAAATATGAGCCGTAGTTAAATATTCACGGGTGCTGTAGCGGCGTCTGGACGCCAGCCATAACCAAACGTTAAGCAGCAGTAAGGGGAACCTGGAGCCAAGATTGCTTAACATTAACATATCCTGACAACTGACAGGACAGCTGATATTTCCTAATCCAGAGCTGCTGTTTGCTAATGCTAAGCTATAGGATGTGTACTGTGTTAAAGGAAAAGGCACACAAATGGATCTGTGGATCAAGCTGTTGATGCATAATGTCCCCCCCCCAAAAAAACAACAACAACTGCTTCTGGTCTGGTCTGATATGGGTCTGAGCTGCTATTTATATTACCCACTGAGAGACTGAATGCAACAAGCATAAGCTTTCAGTTCATATGGATTGGTTACGTTTTAGAAAGTTTGTACATTGGGTACGGTATTGGTGAAATCAATCTCAGGCTGCACAATTCTCCCACTAACATTAGTGGTGCTCTTTGGAAATATTATAGCCTGTGCATAATATCTCAATCAGTATAATTAGAAGACAGAAAACATAATTAAGTAATCTCATGAGAAATATGTGCACCTGGGGCCTCATTACAGAAAAAATCCTAAATTAGGGACTCAAAGATAGGAAAAATCCTAATTTCCTATTACAAAAGCAGTCCCTAACCTGTTGGCTGTTTACGTACTATTTCTGGCCTCCTATCTTATCTTAATTTAGGTAATCCTAACTGTTCTTTTAATCAGATTTTTCCATCGGCAATCGTCAGGTTATGTCTGTTTCTGCACTCAGAGTGTGCATAAGATTGATAAAATGAGTTACTTTTAACGTTAACAGAGACTGTTGAGGATCTTTGTTAATGACGGCAAGCTAGTAGCACTAGTACTACGGCCATGGCGGGTATTGGTACAGAGAACAAGAAGAGGTAGTAATAAAGTAGTAAAGTAATTCTTCCACCAAATTCAAAATGAAATGTCTTTGTAGGCGATAAAATGAAATTAAAATACAAATGTAACAAATCATTATGCAGATCACAATTGAGTTGTGATGTTCCTCGTCTTCATTGTCATACAGACCTACTAGCAGTGCTACTACCATTTTCTTCTGTTATTGACAGTTATTTTGAATTTAGGACAGGGTGTATGGCCACCTAACTTAGGGATCCTAATTTAAGAAATTCCTAACTTAGGATAGTTCTGTAATGGCTAAATTCCTATCTTAAGATAAGATAGGATATCTTCCCAAGTTAAGTTAGGAAACCTCCGTCTGTAATATCAAAACCCCTAAATGCCTTCCTATCTCAAGATAGGATAGGATTTCAGAGTTAGGAAGTTTATGTAATGAGGCCCCTGGTCTTTGTTTCTATTCTGGCATGTTAATGGAATACAAATCGTACTGGAGTACGAATAGGATTAAACGTCAAATTGGAGGTCTACTTTGGGCAATTAGTGCCAAATCAATCTTATTCCTATGTTCCTCAGTCGATATCTTTTAAATGCATTCTTGATATGTAATGTAAGACCAAAATGTCTTCAAAAGAGTGTCTTTTTTTTAAACAAGCATGTCTCCAAATGTCAAAATCCAGCTTTGTAGAAAACAAAAAATTTCATAGGCCGTATTCATGATAAATCCTATTTCCGTTAGTGGCATCTAACTCGCTGAGAGAGAAAATTTGTAAGTGTGTCAGTACTAATGTTAGGGTTTCCAGGGTTTTGTAATATGTAAGTCATAAGTAATAAGTAATCATTTAGAGCTAAAAACAGCCCCTGCACTTGTGGGAAGTTATGGGTAGCTGAGATGACCCTTAAATGGCTAATTTAAGAGTAACTCTTTAGTCACAATTCAGAGGCCAAAGCTGCCAGCAATCAGTCATTGCATCATCATTTAAAAACCTTATTGACACTACAACACAAAATGATTTAGAGTTGAGATATAAGTAAGTAGTGAGTAATTTGTCTTTTTAGATAAATATACAGCATTTACATTGCTACATATTTCACTTTAAAAACTTACCATTAAAATACCGATGGCAGGGTTTGGCTTGGAGGGCAGGCTAAATATATTCTCCCTCCCAAAATAAAAGGCATTTTCCCTATACATAAATAGGTTGAAAAGAACATAATCGTATCTTTTACCTTTTTTCTTGAACCTGCTTAAACATGGAAGAATATACTTTACCTAACAAGAATGCATTGCTTGTGAAATAACGACCAGTATAAAACTGTGCCTTCCTGACGTGACACGAGTTTGGCAAGGGAAACTGTTCCAGTGTCCTGTTTGACTCCTATTTGCCGGGCATGGCGATGTCATACTTGGTTATTCTAGGTTTGAACATGCAACCTCTATTTATGTCCAAGAGCTGGCAGAAGTGTTGCAAAAGTCAAGATTTATTTCGGGGTTCACTTCACACACCTCGACAGCAATTATGACAAAAATGATTTGTACTTCTGGCTGCACATTTGTACCACAGATTTGCCAAACAGCAAACACGTTACCGAGCCTTACTACCAGACATTTTCATCTGGATCTTCAGCATCCATTTCCTAGAAAGCATTGCAATTTTTTGTTTAATGTTTTTAGGAACAAGTGTAAGGTGTACAAGCCCCTGTTGTGCAACCAGACGTTCTGAAACCTGGTAAGACCGGACCCAGCTCAGTTCAGCAGTAATCATTTATCCACCCCAGAATTATGATGCACACCCTGGCATATATCAGGGATGGGTGTGCATCATTCAGATAAATATCCAGAACCTAGAATAACTTGTTTTTGCCTCGTCCACTCAGAATTTCAGAGATACATGATGTGCCTCATACAGTACAGTGAAAAGGACACAATCTCCCCACAAGCCAAGGCAACAAAACAAAGGATTTGAGTTTCAACTTCAAAAATGCCAAACAAGTTTTCAAGTTTGTTCACATGACATGTGATGGTAGAGAAAACAAGCAGTGTGTTAAAATAACATTAACATAATAACCAAAGAATGACTGTAGGTGTAAATCAATAGACCAAAGGCCGTAGATCCCTCGGCAATGCTCTTAGCAAGGGGTTATAGAGTCCGGAAGGGGGATTAAAATAAAGTGTGCCACCTTACCATCATTGATTGCAAAAGCGGAAATCCTGCTTACCCACTACCTTACTGTGTGTGGAGGTACCAAGGAGATTTGTGACCAATACTTGAGAGGAGGTCTTGATCCCTCAAGAGAGCGCGGAAAAATACCACACCAGTTGGCCAATCTGGCTGTTAATCCGCTTCTTAAAATTCATTCATTATTTCATTTGTTAAAAAAAAATATGCATGAAAAAACAAAATTAACTAGTTGTTTTTGGATTGGCTTAAGTCAAGCTACAAATTGCTTAAATAAACGGTTGCACAGTCATGACATAGAAACAAAGAAAGCCATCAGTTGTGTTTTTGAAGAGACGTTGAGGCCGCAGGACATTCTTAAAATACTTTCAGAACACAGGTTTTGCAGAGTCCATGATTGGAGGGCCGTTCAGTTCTAAGCCTTCCTAAAGGCTGAGTACTATACAGTGTACATTCCATCAGAGGAAAGTGTGTTTATAAGGACATTGCGATCACGCTTCGGGGCTTACGCCAAACGGGAGGGGCTGGGAGAAGGGGGTATGGGGGCCTGACACAAGCTAGCCATTATTCAACAGTCACTTTCCTTAGAATACACTTTTAACACGTGCCTCTCATTCAGAGTACACAGAATGGAGAACCGATAGTCACGAGTGAAAATGTTGGATATACTGTTTATGGATATATAAATTAAAAATAAATACCGGTACATACATTGTTATTAGAAGTAATCCTGGCCTCAAATACATTCTACAATCCTGAATAATATACGATATTTAACAATTATATAATTAAGACCGAAGGTTGAGGGGGCTATTCCTCACTATTGACGGAGCCTGAGGTGAATAATGTTTTGTGTATAGGCCTACTACACGTGAACACTCGAAAAACAAACAAGATAACACTTTTTACTGGGATTTTTAATTTTTTATTAGCAGTTTATTTGTTTTTATTAGTGTGACGAGATGACATTTTGCGATGAAAACAATATCTCATGCCCAATATCCCGAGTTAGCGAACCAATCAAATTGCGCCATCTTAGGAGGTTCACGTGTAGCATATACTTAAATATAATATGTGTTGGACCCCATCTCAAAAGATGGGGATTTCTAACATTGAGTTTTAACCAGCGGTGTGGAAGCCCAGTGCTGCTCACAGCACACTGTCACCTTCCTCACCTCTACCTGTGCCTTGCAGGTTTCTAGGAAACCCAGTGCTGAGTTCACAAGAGCAGCAGCAACATGTGGAAACTGCACACAAAGACTGCCATGCATTCCTTAAAAAAAAGAAAAAAAAAGCTACCGTTTCAATGCTGGAATGACATTGTGTCGGGTAGTGGTAATGGTGAGACAGACCTCAGTGAGCTGAGACTGCTGTGTGGTGCCATGCTTTAAGAAATGAATATGCAAACGTAACTAACCCTACTTGCAAATCCCTCCTTTAATTGAATATGGAGATCTATAATGGAAATTGCAGTTTTAAGCCGTTCTAGATGCCATTTGATGGACGAGGTTTCATAGCGCTATTGGACACAATCAAAATGGATTCAGAGGTCCAGAAAAATTGCTAGGACAATTGAGTCTGTAGGTAGATGGGTTTTATTATTTAAACTGTGGTCGTGTCATTCTCATTGTATCCTATGAGATTTTATGTATATTAGTAAAACGTTAATCCTTTATCCAACTGAAGTATTTTCAAAATAAAACAACGATCTGTTAAAAAATCCACGAGAATTAAACCTGTGTGTGCACAATGCACACACTGGCTGTAGGATCTGGTCGTTCTGCTGAGCCATGAGACACGGTCACGTGCTGACAAAGGCCGGCCTAACACCTAGCCATGGAAAGTAGGAGTGAGCTGAAAGATAGGCCAGGGAGACCTGCACGTGCTCAGCACAATCCAGTAATATCCCGATATCAGTACTACTCCGAACATTAAAGACACTGATGGGAAAATCTAAAGGTTTCAAGGACCAAGTCATGGTTGTAGTCCATTCATATTCCAATAGCTACTTCAAACGTTATGACACTGTGATGCGATAATCAACCTTTTCACCTTGTTAGCTTATTCAGTGGGGCGATTAGACATCGTTTTTTCGTAGCCTATGGATTTGCTTAGTTCTACCGCAAAATGAAAAGGCAGCGTGCCATATGTTTTTTGGATGGATATTTGTCATCATGTCCCATTCAGAATAACCAGTTAAACTTCATGGCGGGGGTCCCCTATCACCTGACCAGTCACCCTACACCACCTGATGCAGGGATTCTCACAGCACAGGAAAATCCCAGATAAGAGATTTACCGTCCTTTACGCTGGAAGAGGAAAGGTAAGTAGCAAACATGAAAGCGAGAAAACACCTATTTGCTCTTATCATGCACTTGAGGAATCTCGTGTACTATCCATGTAAAAAAAAATTCAGTCCCTGAAGTGCACATAAAATAAAGTCGTTAAAGATAATATTGAGGCTGAGTGAATCAGGTTTCTGTTTGCTACCGAGAGCTGACACAATTATTTTTGATTTAGGAGTCATAAAGCCCTTGAGTAAGCAACGACAAAGTACTAAAATATTGGCATGCATTTAAGCTTGCAGGTCTGTAGATTGATGAACATTAATGGTAAAGTTTGTGACTATGCCTAAGTGTGATTATATATTTTAATAATTATTATTCATACAATGAATAAATTAAATTCAATAGGGTACATACTCCGATAACACGTAAATCAGTACAACTTTATTTCTCCTCAAGAAATAAGCTCTGATTGATGATTAATAAATAATGAAACATGAAATAATAATTATATTATATTAAATATATTATATCGATAATATAATCTTCACTTATTTAATTATTTATTTTTGGGAAGTTATAATATTATTTCATACAGTATATATAAAATAACACTATCATAATATTTTTGAAGAAAAAAAAACAAAAGAATTCTTGCCCTGATTTTAGCCAAAATGGGCCAGGTGTGCAAGCCTGGTTGTGTGCTCATCCCAAGCCCTGACCTGGCCAGGCAAAGTCAGCTTGGACCCAGAGGAGGATCCAACAACAGACCCAGCGGCAGTCCTACTATTCCAGGACCGGGGACACCCGACACCAACTGGTTCTCGTTTCAGGTGCTTAAATAAGCTTGTTTGGATTCCGGACGAAACATTACGAGTCTACTTGGCCCCCAGAACCCAGGGGCCCGGCCAGAACCCCAGCATACCTCACAGCCTCCATCACACACACAGCGACCCTGGTGTTAGTAAGATAAGCAGTGGTGATAACCTACTCACTCCTGCTGCCCAGATACAACCTGAGCAGTCAATAAACGTCAGATCATTCCTTCAGATTACATTTAGCTTCTGCCTTCTAACATTTTCCTCAACAAAATCCGATTTACAATAAATGGTTCCCATTTTGTGTTATAGTACCAGTGCTGCAACAATCATAGTTTCTCTTTCATTATAAGGAATGTCCTTCCTTTATTGCGGTCGTAAAAGTTGTTTTCAAAGAGGTCAGGAGACTATGAACCAATAAATCCTAACGCAAAAAAAGCCACAACAAAGTAAAGCAGGCCTGTGTGATTGTTGTCCTGCTTGTACGTAATTGTTGTTCACAGCAAATTCATTTTACAGCCCAAGATAAAATTTCTCCTGGTTGGAGAATAAAGTAGATCTCATCTTATCTTATCTTAACAGCAACGGGGATGTCACCCTTTACAATCCTGCTACACCTGCCATCTAAAGGTTTGAGCGTATTTCAAAGAACACGCATAATAACAAAAAATTGTAATTCTAGGCTGGACATTAAGCAGGCTCACTCACCAGTCAGGGAGATCCAGGCTGGAGGAGGGGCTGGCGTTGGAGGGAGGTGAGGCTGGATGGGGGGTCATCTCCATGGGCTCCAGGTTGTGGCCCCTGGGCTGTGGGACCCGCCGCCTCATGTGGGGCAGCTCGGCAGAGAAGCTGGGTTGTGGTGTGGTCACTGAGACCTCGTCACCTGTTCCCTTCTTTACCTGTTGGGGAAGAGAGAAATCTGTTTCTAACCTTTGATGGACTCATTGGGTGCTCTGTACCATTTTGGCCGTTTGATTCGCACAGATTGGAGATTTTTCTAGGGAATAGTAGAGTAGTTGCCCAGGTGGTCTGAATTCCATCCAAAAGGTGCTGGGTTTGTGACCCAATAATGCAGTGTACCTGTAGGCATGCATCCTAGGGCAAACCCTAATGACAAGTGGCTCTATTCTATTAGATAATGTAACAAAAAATGTAATGTAGTCGCACACTAAATTAAGGTTATTTCTGTCTTACCTTGAGGACCCGGAGAGGTTTTAAATGCAGAACCCCATCCACTTTGGTGTAGGAGTAGAACCTCAGCCTGATATTAGCTACACTATGCAAAGCATCCTCCTGCATTTTGAGATGGATGTGAGGGAGTGTGAAGAGTGATGGCACAATGTATTGAGAGTGGTGTCTAACCCTAAATGGCAAGCTATGTCACTGGCTCTAATGGTACTATTGATAAGGGCAAAAAAATACAGATAATGGGAAAATAAACAAGGCTTTAGCCTCATTTTAATGAACAAAGAGATGGGGAAAGTTAAAATTTTTAAATCCCCATTACTGGGATAAAGCAAATGGATCCCGGGTTAAAATCGATCTGATAATTCACTTAATGAACCAGTTTTAACAGCACATTCGCTCTAAAAGCTTCTCTAGCCTTATTATTGATTCTCCTTGTGGAGATGGGCAATTGATTTGACTAAATTTGTCATAAGGAGAATTGCATGCAATGGGGTGGCCACAACAAGCACAGGAAGAACATACTGTGATGTTGCAGCTTGCCCTGAATGTCCTCAATTAGTAGAATTTAGTCATTTAACTCAGCGTTTCCCAAATTGTGGAAGCCACTCCCAGCCACTACTCCAGCTGTTCAAAGCATAGCCACATGAATCATGATATTATTGAACCTGCACTTCACGTTAGTTGATCAAATAACAATCAAAGTAAATAGGATGTGTCTCCCCTTCCATGGAGGCCACCATGTTGCCCCATCATATTTATACAGTAGCCTAGGCGTGACAAACGGCTCTAGAGTTTTAAAAAGGGGAGAGTTATTCCCATGACAACCCATTTGTGATACCTTTTTGTTGCCTTCCTAGCAAAACGCCTGTCCTATAATTCAGCTTATTAGTCACTTATTAATTGTTTGCATTTATATAGCATCTTAATAGGTACCAAAACACTTTACATAGTGTGTGTGCGCGTGTGTGTGTGTGTGTGTGTGTGTGTGTGTGTGTGTGTGTGTGTGTGTGTGTGTGTGTGTGTGTGTGTGTGTGTGTGTGTGTGTGTGTGTGTGTGTGTGTGTGTGTGCGCACGCGCGTGGGGGGGGCGGGGGTATGACCCCTCGTCCACTAACAGAGATACTAGACAGGGAAATGCAACATGTATCCTTATCAGAGAGGCACTCCCAAGAAATACTATAACCATTAATAACCCAATTTGAAATCAATCGGTCCGTACCAGACCAGACCCAAATGTTTTGACCCGATGTTGGAAAGCCCACAGGTCGTAACCGGGTTGAGTGAGCTGTAGACTGTGTTGTGATGGTTCCTTTGCGGGTGTCAACTATCTTGGATGTCAGATTAGGGCTTGGTGGTGGACACTTCATACATTCGGAATGCAAAATTTCTAAAGGATAAAGATTGCAACCAACTGTATAACCCCCCTAAACCCGCCCCTGTAAAACCACTAAGGTGGCCGGTACTGGCCTGTCTTGTGTAGGTAGGCATAAGTATGCGAAAAATACATATTCATTTTGACCGCGCTAAATTTGTGATAGCTCTAGCCTGTGAATAACTCATTTTATACCATGGTCTGGGGGAATACTCGATTCTGATTGGCTGCAGGGTGTGCATTAACCCCTGATATACGGACAACTGCTAAGTAGTTCCGGTCAAATTGGCTGTTCAGCCTTCAAAACGAGAGCGGGTAAATTGTAAAAATATAAATGAATGGTCTTAATTTATTTTCTTGTGACCATGGTATAAGCGGGATAATGCCCTTCGAGGTGTCCATTATCAGGAATTAATGGACTTTGCGGAGACAGAGGTTCTGCGGCCTCCGCGTCGTCCATTAATTCTTGATAATGGACACCTCGAAGGGCATTATCCCTTAACCGATCACAATCGGGTATCTTTGTCATAGTCACATGGTCATTGTTCTTGTTGAAAGACATGGTGGATTTTCTTCATAGCCTATTTACATTTTTCAACACAAGGTCCTTTATAGTGGTAAACTACATTCATAGAACTGTTATTATCGCTTTCTGTTTTATGATTTTATTGATCATTCATATCGATAGCAATCGGCGCTACAAGCAAGTGTTTACTTGCAGTGCGATACGTGAAGAAGGGACGCCTTTGATAACATGATAACATCACAGTTACTAACATAACAGTTATTTTTTGGATTGAACATTAACCAAGAGAGATAACCCTAAAGTTACTTTTAGTCATTGAACACATAAACCACCTGAAAAACCAAAACATGGATGTATTAAAGAATGCACACCAATTATCTTCAAATGTACTTGATGTAAGTTGCATGTGACGTAAATGTTTATAATATCCTCATCCGCGACTTCTATTCGTTGCACTATATTAGACTTAGATAAACAGTGAAACTAGGATATTTAAGTGAAAGAAGTATAGGCCCATCTTCACTGGCTATATGAGGAGAGGGTTAAGCTTGACCACCAGAGAAGGTTTGGCTTCTCGGACAGTATTAAATCATGTTGTCATCATCATCTGACAAATGTACATTGAGTTTCGTCTGGCCAGTGGTTGATGTTGGTGTCTGCGTCATCTGCAGGCAAGAGCCGCTGAAACACGACCGTGGCGTGATTCTCCTTCGCCAAACGGAAATACCTACTGGCACTTTATACAATACAGGCCAGCACAGGCCACTGTATTTGTTGGAATGGGAGGGGTGAGGAAGGGTGAGGATTGGCGTGGGTGGGGGTATTCAGGTGCTAGTCACTACTAGTTGCTACTGAATTCTACACACTGGACTTTTAACTATGTCGCCTTCCTAATATATCAACTATGACGCCCTAATCTGATACCCCAGATAGTTAACATCGGCCGGGAACAATCATAACACAGTTTAACCCTCACGCAACACGACCATAACATGTGGGCTTAACAGCCCGACAACTGGTCAAACGCTTGGGTCTGGTTGGGTCCGGGTAGTCCACACTGTGCATTTCCCGGGGAGCCCTCATGTGTTGGTGAGTGGATATGGTGTTTCTCTTATAAGGTTGCATGTTGAATTTCCCTGTCTAGAATCTCAGTGGATATGGCAACCATAAAGGTTAATATTGACACAGGTGATATATTTTAAGAGATTAAGTAGCTGAAATAAAGGTCAGGCATTTTCCTGGGCGGTCTGGGTAACAATGACACGTGGAAGGAACCTCAAGGTTCGTTCCTCGTTGTTTGATCAAGCGGCTGGAAGGAGAGGAATGGCTAAATCAAAACATCCTTTATGGGGCTGCTTTTCACAGCACCAAGCTAATGCTATTGATATCTGACTGGTCTGATTTATCTCAGCTCGCTCCACATTTCAATGCTGGTGTTGTTATCTGTATTATTTTTATGGATACTAATAACTATTAAGGACCATACACTTAAACAAACCCAATATGATAAGCTATCTTTTTTGATTGTGAATTGAAGCCCGCCACAGAAGAGGAACAAATTTCTATCCATGAACTTACCAGAATTTATTGAAACTATTTTTAGACACTGGCAATGACAACAGCGCTCCAATTTATCAGCCAATAGGCTGCTTCCACCCTATTGGGCTGCGGATTTAAAATGTGGATTGCAGCCTGTTTTCTTCGGGAGATATCTTTCTCTCTTTACAAAACCCTCACTGCTTCTTGCTGCTCCAGGAGATTTACTTAATCAAACTTAATCAAATCAGGTACTGAGACAGCTTAATGACACACAATCACATAATCTGTGTTAAAAAGATAGGAAATCTGGGAACATGGACGGTGGCTGAGGTAGTGCTTTATGGTAGATGCTAGTCTAAGTAACATTGAAAGCAACCACACAGTGCGCAGACCTAGGCCACGGTCCACGAATGGACTTGCTGTCCTAAGCTATACAAATGATGAGAGAGAGAGAGAGAGAGAGAGAGAGAGAGAGAGAGAGAGAGAGAGAGAGAGAGAGAGAGAGAGAGAGAGAGAGAGAGAGAGAGAGAGAGAGAGAGAGAGAGAGAGAGAGAGAGAGAGAGAGAGAGAGAGAGAGAGAGAGAGAGAGAAACAGAGCAAGAAAAAGATAGAGAATGAAAGGGAAGGAAAGGAAGTCGAGTCTCCTCGCAATGGTGGGTTACCATCAGATTCCTTTCTGTGGCTTATGCAGACAGGGGACGCCACACCTCTCTGCCCAGAGCCGTTAGGGGAATGCGTCTTGCTAAGGGACATCTAGACACTCTGCCGCCCCAAAGAGAGAGAGGCAGAGAGGGATTGAGAGAGAGAAGCGAAGGGGGGGAGAGGGGGGGGGAGAGAGAGAGGGAGAGAGAGAGAGAGAGAGAGAGAGAGAGAGAGAGAGAGAGAGAGAGAGAGAGAGAGAGAGAGAGAGAGAGAGAGAGAGAGAGAGAGAGAGAGAGAGAGAGAGAGAGAGAGAGAGAGAGAGAGAGAGAGAGGAGAGAGAGAGAGAGAGAGAGAGAGAGAGAGAGAGAGAGAGAGAGAGAGAGAGAGAGAGAGAGAGAGAGACAGAGAGAGAGAGAGAGAGAGAGAGAGAGAGAGAGAGAGAGAGAGAGAGACAGAGACAGAGACAGAGGGACAGAGAGAGAGGGACAGAGAGAGAGGGACAGAGAGAGACAGGGAGAGACAGGGAGAAGGACAGAGGGAGAGAAAGACAGAAAGAGAATAGAGAAAGAGTAAGACAAAGAGAAAGACAAAAGGAGAAATCCTAGAGATACCAAAAACGGGCAGATATGCCAACGCATGATTATTTGTTGATTATATTCCAGGACTTTCCAAGCGACATCGCAGTGGATATATTGTTCCGAGTAGAATTCAACTCGCGGCTTGTTAGCATCAGCAAGACTGACAACATTTATCAAGTGTGCTAGTAAGCCCTGGCGAAATTCTTAGAACAGGGTATCGTATGTCGTACGTACACAACACAGTGGCTCCCTTCTATCAGAATATGTACGGACACACACTCACGTGTCAGCACTTACATGAACCTACTGCGTTAGGGAAAACTGATTGTCCATGTCACACTTGTGACGACCTACTCAGTCACAGAGTTCAGGAATGAAAAGGAACTTTCCGGAGAAGTCATGAGTCACCCAGGGATTAGTGTAGACAACTCATTTCTGGACATTGTCAGGCATTAACAGGTACAATTTAACTTGATAGAAAAACTATACACACAGATGTCCACCAAATTTTGACCTCAACAATGAATAACATTTACTTTTTTTTCTTATTTCTTTAATTTTTTTAACTATCCAGTTTTGCTAGAAGAGTAGCTTGGGTTAGTCAAACTTTTTCTTCAGTAGATTTTTCTGGAGTGAATGTGTTGAAAAGACACATTCACACAGACGTTCACTCCAATCAAAACAAGCACACACACCTTTTTCTTGACATGAACCGGTGTCTTTGGGGTCCTGGGACTTGTTTCTGCAGGGGAACGATCGCTGTCCACATTCATCAAGGGGACTTCCTGTAGACACGGGAGAGAAGGAGATGAAAAAGAAAGCTTTCCAAACTTTCAAATATGGTGTGCATGTCCTGTACTCAGAGGAAGCTGTAACTCTCTGAAAGGTATAGATGAAATTGGGATTCAGGATTCCTCGACTAGGGTGACAGGTTAGCGTCATCGATGGGGTATTTTAAACGGTTAGATACCACACAGGTTAGATCCCCACTAATGTATACAGCTTTATATATAAGAAGCCTAGCCCCTAACCTGTTCCTGAATGACCTGTCACTGTAATCAATCATTCAAAGCTTTTTGGCTAAGTGTCAGCAACATCACTAACGAGAAGACGAAGAGTATTGGTAGTCCCGACAACAGCGACCAAAATAGATTAGGTTGGTTAAAACTCTGGCAGGGGTAAACACATTTTCACATATAAACACCTCACACACACACACACACACACACACACACACACACACACACACACACACACAACACACACACACACACACACACACACACACACACACACACACACACACACACACACACACACCACCCACCCACCCACCCACCTGTTGATCCTGCATAGACAGAGCAGGCCATGCAATGCTATGGGAACACCAAGGCAGGTGGCATGCAGGCCTCATGCCGTATGCATTTGTCTGTACTGTACACACGCTGTTACGTTGATACCTCTCTGTGTGTGGTGCGCGCTCGTGTCTGTGTGTGCGCGTGTGTAAGATGATTTAAAGGGCCGTGAGAATGAGGGTTTTCCCATTGGTCAGCAGTCTCTCGGGTGACCCTGAGCAAGATGACAGCGCAGCTCAATGCCCAGCCGGTACAGCGGAGCAGGAGACAAACATACAATCACGCAATTTACTCTCATGGACCTGTCAGACTTTTTCAAAATGTTCAATGTTCGAATGACAAATGATAAAGATATGATAAATGATAATGACCTGAAACATACAACAGCATACAACTGAAGAATTGATGAATTAACCTCTTTAAATACAAAATGATAATTTCGGAATCCTTTGATCATTTTGACTATTTTCAAGCAGCAAAATAATCAAACAATAACATTGCATGACTGGAGAACGACGCATTTCCTTTTTCTTTTGCTTTCTTCAGAACTTTTCAGGTCTTTCATCATGATCTCATCATCCGCTGAGTCATTTGATCACTGTCCCCTTCCCAATCGCCCCCTGGTATCCACGGGGAACACCATCCCACCAGATGGTGTCCCCTGCTGGGACCCAATGCTGTCAGTAAAAAGAGGGGGGGGGGGGGGGCATGGAGACGACACTGGTGGCCCCCGTCAGCGGGTTAGGTACATAAACTTCCACTCTGGGGGGGGCGGTGCTGGTGATGGGGGTTTCCAGGGCTTGGGGTGTATGTGTCACTGACCGACAGAGGCATGCCACTGACACTGCTGTGTGCGGTGACATGTTCCACACAAAGCAACATGTCTAACGGCCATTTTGAAATGGTGTCTTGGGAATGTGCAGTTTTTGTTTATGTCGCATACATGAGTTAGCATTGTATAAACAAGTATATAAATAAATAATTGTATCTTGTATTGTCTTCAATGTATTATTCTACAGGAACATGAGTGTGCATTGAGTTGTGTTGGGGCAGCTGTATGACAGCCAGGGACCGTAACAGATTGGACAAACTAGTCAGGAAGTGTGTGTCAGTGTTGGGGAGGAGGGTGGTTTCTGTAGGAGATTTGGTGGAGGACAGAATGAGGAAGATGATGAAAGCCATCATCAGAAACAGGAGCCACCCACTACATGATACTGTGGTTGCCCAGCAAAGTAGCCGCAGTGACAGACTCCTCTCTGTGCGCTGCAGGACCGAGAGGTACAGGAGGTCTTTCATTCCAGCCGCCATAAGGCTGCATAATGGACCTGGTGATGCGCATTCATTTTAATTTTAAACTTTAATTTTAATTTTATTTATTCTTAATGATAGTAGCCTTTTTACTTTTCCTTTAACAACCGTTATTGTCTGTGTCTTTACTTGTGTTTGTATGAGTGTATTGCTTGGTGAATGCTTGTCTGGACAACACACTGTAGGCTGCTGGACACCTGAATTTCCCCTGTGGGGATGAATAAAGTACTTATCATTGTGTAAAAAAGTATTTTGTAAACAAGTACTGTATGTATGCCCTTTGGCAGGCAAGGGATAGTGTCAGAAAGTTATTAACATTAAATTTTTACAGACTTGTAACCGCGATTAAGGGCTATACAAATAAAATGGACTTGGACGACAAGATGGTATGTGTACCTTGACAATGATGAGGGTCGGTAAATGGCCAGTGAGGCCATCTTGGTCTCCATCAGGGCTGCTCTCGAAGATGATGCTGTAGTTTTGGATGAGCTCGGCCATGATTTTATTGCAGATATTCTGCTCCTTAATGGCCTCAAACCCAGGAGACACGCTGCAGAGGAGAAAGCGGACACAAATGATAATAATACATAAAAGAGTGAAGGTACAAGAATAAGAGCTTCCTCCCATCATTAACCACCTGATTAGAAAACAATGTCCCAAGTTTCTCCGTATTTTGGTTTGTTTTTATGGTGTTCATGTTTCACAGAAAAGCTTTTCCTTTGAACGCATTGATAAATGCGCCGCTCTGATGAATCGTGAATTGAAAATGACACAGAATGCGCTCCAACCACCATCTGGCAAGGGCGAGGATGATCCCCTGGTAGCCGTCAACACCCCGGCCGACAGCTGTGTCAAACGTAGATGGGAACACGGATCAAAACTGTAAACATAAATATATATATGCAGGCGCGTGCTCGACTTGTACAGGGCTGGAACACGGTGTACAGGGCTGGAGGTGCCATCCGATATGGCTTCTTCCTAACCCATTAACGGAAACCTGAGCTGCACAGGGCGGTCCATTCACCAGGTCCCGCTCACTGGGATCACTGAGATTATTAAAGGGGGAGACCAGCGGGGAGCACGCAGAGAGAAGGTGCGATACAGGGAGAGTTGTGTCCCTGAAAACGGTCTCAAGATAGGGTATCAATGGTATGTCAATGCTCCCAAAATCTTGTCTTATTTGTATGACTTTTCTCAAAATGTGGTCTCGCTTTTATTGCATTGGTCTAAATTTTTTTAATTGCTTTCACGAAGGGGTGCAATTTGGGGGGGGGGGGGGGGGGGTGATAGGGTCTCAAAACAAATCCGATATACAGTGAACTCGGATACATGTTGTGATGGAGAAGGTAGGGGTGGGGGGATCTTGCTACAGAGGCCTACCGCCTCAATCTAGAATGGTTATTATTCTGAAGACAGAGTGAGCGAATGGAAACTGTATCCTTTCAATGGAGAACTATTGCCAACTTTGACCACTTTGGTGTGATTCATACACATCGTTGGAGGCGCCACTCACACCGTGGGAGTGTGCACGCAAAAAAACAATATAAACTGAGATCATTGATAAGTTTCCTGACTGACCTGCAGACTAGGTCATAAATAATGCATTACAGGGAGCTATAAATGTGTTGTGGACGGGGTCTATAGGATGCACCATGCCAGCTCACATTATGATGTGGCGATGGTTTTTCCATCGCCTAGGTAAATATATCTGGTTATTAAACACTTAATGATTTCTGAAATATAGCCAGTGACATCATGAACAAATTATTTGAGTCATATAGGGAAGTCTTCTGTCCTCTCTTAATAAACAGTAGCGCCACCTGTTGGCCAGATGTCCGATTGGTACATAAATCAGGTTCATGGCAGTCTACAGTAGAGGTTGAAGTGGTAGTAGAGTCGAAAGAAGTGTACAAGTAAAGTCTAATAATATGTAGAATAAAGTGTGTTAGTGATCGTAGTGAGTTTAATAGAAACTGATTTGGATAGGACCGAGCATAGTATCATAATAGTTTTGTATATTTCAGTAGAGACAGAAAGCTAAGTTAAGTACGGTTCAGGTGAAGCACAGCGGAACAGAAGGAGAGTGCAGCAGGGGAGTAGGACTGACTGGAAGACGCTGGGTCCGAACACCGTGGCCAGGTTGAGGGCGGTCATACGGTTGTACGCGTGGTGGCGCTCCACCTCGGTCAGGAAGCGGCAGAGGTAGCTCAGCAGGCGGCGGTGGACGTCCGGCATCCGCCCCAACAGCGCCTTCAGGTCCCCCCACGACGAGCCTTCCTCGCCACGCTCTGAAACACAAACACCCACCACGGGTCACCCACATCCATGACCCTAGTGGCTTCAGGCACACCGTATGGCTCCTTCACATCACACCTATGACCGTTCACTGAAGCATCCAACAAGAAGATCCATGGAGAACACAAGACCTCAAAGGATGAATCCTATCAAAAGTACGGATAACATTGATGTCACACTTAAACTTAGAAATTTGATAAGACACTTTGATCTGAAGCAACTCCCAGATTAGGCTGAGAACAATCAAAAGCCAAACGGGGGCAGTCCACCAGTAACGGGAACTATTGAAGGCCTTGGCAGCCATGACCGGATAAACAGTTATGAGTATGAACAACAGCTATTAATATCCCGGTTATATCCACCAAACCAAATACTTATGTAAACCCATGACAATAATAACGCAACCTGACCCCATTGATAATCACCCAGTGGTATCAAAGTGCCTTTCCTTGGCCCGGTTCACAACCTAGGCAGTCCAAACGGATTGTGCATTAAAGCCTAATGTCCTATATTTAAACAAGGGTTTCCACAGACAGGCATCCATGTTCTGTGATAGGCCCATCCACCTGTCCCGAGTGGTATTAAACACATCTCTCATCGTAGCGTGTTTTGATGAGCATTACACTAAACTTCCAGAGCCGGAAAACAGAGCTGACTTTAGTTCTGGCATTTATAAATAGTTCAGGGTTGGATAGGAGGGTGACCACTGGTGATCCAGACTGACGCAAGCGCTGTGTAAGAGTCTGTGTGTGTGTATGTGTGAGCAAGCACTTGTATCTGTGTGTGCACTTGTATCTGTGTGTGTGTGTGTGTGTGTGTGTGTGTGTGTGTGTGTGTGTGTGTGTGTGTGTGTGTGTGTGTGTGTGTGTGTGTGTGTGTGTGTGTGTGTGTGTGTGTGTGTGATCTGTGTGTGTGTGTGTGTGTGTGTGTGTGTGTGTGTGTGTGTGTGTGTGTGTGTGTGTGTGTGTGTGTGTGTGTGTGTGTGTGTGTGTGTGTGTGTGTGTGTGTGTGTGTGTGTGGTGGCATGTGGGAGGCTGAGTTATTGCATTTGCTTTTGATCCAAATATTCCATTTGTGGGAGTGTATCCATGCTTCAGGGTTATATATGCCAACGTTTGTGTGAGTGGAATTGCGCATCTGAGTGAGTGTTCCATGTATATTAAGTAATGGTTTTGACCAAGCAAGGATATTGTTGATGAATGATTTCCTGGGTTTTCTACCAGAACATTTAACCTCTGGGTCCAAGTTACGGTCACGCCGCCTTAACCTTGTGATTACTTCAAAGAAAACACAAAAAATGCCTGTGCAGAAGTATCGCATTAGCAAACTTGTGGACATAGGAAAGTCATAGCTACCTGATAATGAGAAGCAGTGTCTCACTGTGGCAGCAAAACGCCAACCAGCAGACAGAAAGTCATGCATTATGTTTATATGGCCTAGGTTAGCTATGTCAAGGGAGAGGGGATCAAATCCACACACACAAAAAAATGATTTATGTTTCTTGACCAGGAGGACTGCCTGGAAGAAGAGATCTTTGATCTTAATGGGATCTTCGTGGCTAAATAAAGGATCAATTCATTGCTTCACAGTTCAAATCATGCACTGCCTGTAAACATAGATGGTGGTGACAGTCAGAGTTGGACCTGATTAAGGCAGAGCTTCAGTGCAGCCTAAAGTTTCCAAACACACATGGTTTCCAAAATATGAGAGTAGGCCTACTTTCAACACAAAATGATCTACAATATTACTACAATGATCACAAAGCCAATAGGGAAATTGAATATTTGTGCATGGTTTTGAATCCATTTCACTGCAGGACTAGTGCTGTTTAACTGGTGATCCATCACACAGCCGCTGACGACGCAACGCCATGAAATGCAAGACTGTGAGCAGGGAAACGTCTACCTGATTCTAACCACAGAAAACTAAACCATCTTGACCTAGAAGCCAGGGGAGGTCTCCAGCCAAACCGACATCTTGGTTAATGTGTCAACTGGCGGGAACCCCTCAGATACATTTTTGAGAGACGGTGTGGTCCACTCCATGATTTATGCCATCGCTAATGGCCAGGCAGCCATGGAAGCCAGAATCCTGAACCAGATCCCAGGCTGAGGATTTCCAAAGAAATTTTGGAGTCGGATCGAAAGAAAGTTAACCTTCTAGATCGAGAGAGTGAGCCACACGACACGGTTTCTAAATGGTACACCCACACACACACACACACACCCACACCCACACCCACACACACACACACACACACTGGTGGTCAAGCTCAATGTGGTGTTTTCCTGCTGTGACGAAACAGTTCTTATCTAAAGATAGCCGTCCTTATAAGATATTCACTTTGTGACCCAGATACCTGGCACAGTGGCACACTCCCAAGAGTTTAACAAAATAACCTCACACGAGGTACAATTAAGACTGTTACCATGGTAGTAGGCCACACAGGCAGGTCGAAGAATGAAACAGTAATTATTGGTTACACTTTTGTTCAAGCAGCCTAGAGGTTTTCAGCTGCAGGTTTTCAAACTGTGGGTCGCAACCTATAGAGCTTGTGCATCAGAATGCCTCATGGGACTTTTGGTTGGCGCTACTATAAATGAAAATATACCGTATCCTAGTCTAAATCTTGCATGAGAAACACGGCTTTCAACCTAACAATGTTATCCCATAATGGACAAATAACTTCACGATTAACTACTAAACAGACCAAAACATTATCCCTACCATGAACATTCTCCTATACTGCACCATTAAGTATGCTCCTTTACTTCTGAAATGCTTGTCATTGTGATGTGACCTCACGATGTACAAGCCCTGTTGGTGGGTGGTAGCAGGGGACTGAGAAGCCACACTAAACTCACTGTTGTCATAAAAGATTCCAGGGCACTTATCGCAGAGAGAGGAGGATTCCCCGGGGTCCTGGCTAAAACTGCCCAACCAGGCTCATTCAATCTGGCCCCCTAATCATCCCCATGTATAATTGGCTGATTCATTAATTCCCTCACTCTCCACCTTAAGCTGGTGTGTGGTGAGACGTGGCGAAAGGTTATGACAGACAGGGATTCGAACATAGGGTGGTGGAGCCATGCTCTGGTTTTCCCATTGACTCTTACCTTGATAGTGCTCAATTAAAGCATTTTGTACAGCTGAATGGACCAGTCCCTCGGGGAGATCCCGGAGGTACTGTTTGAGCAGGCTGGCCACGGCGCAGACGTCCCCTTCGGCCAGGAGGTCCACCTCCTGACCACTCTGGAGGCGATTCCTCAGGGACTCAACGGCCCGCACGTTCCCATTCACCCTGAACAGGCCCTCCCAATGTAGGGCTACAGCACAACACACAGAGAAGAAGATGAGTCTGAGCCGTATTCAATGGACCAAACGTCTTTTAATGTGAAAAGAGTAGGTTAAATATACGTCTTAAATCATTTCAAACAAGTGGATTAGAATAAGTATCCATGATGCATGTAAACTGGTTAGTTGGTTATTCATTAAGTTGGGACCAACGACTGTACGGTTGGGGACCTTTGAATGGGGCTATAAAAATGACAATGCGGTAATTCATACTCCTGCGTAGTTGATTTATTGATAGAACAGAAGTTGGACTTTCACACAAACACATCTAGCTGCCATGACATAAATGAGGTTACAAGGCAAATGTGCTTACTGCAAGGTATTTTAAACGTGGTGTAAAGACAGAGATGTGATGTCACGTTACTTCTAAACATTGACCTACTTTTACTCTACATCCTGTGTATCGGCATGCTTTTTGTTTCACCAAAAATTGCGTTGTATGCCGTTCCTTTCAAGAAGTCTGTCAACCGTTAAATCTTTTGATTGAAAGCTTCAGACTTATTGACGCTCATCCATGACTTGATTTTGTGAAACCAAACGCATACCGATACGAAGACAATGAACCAAGCCTCTCGTAGAGATGTCATATTGGTGAGTTTATCAACGTTAAACAATCTCATTAATAGGACAATCTATTGAGGGAACTAGTGCGAGGTCGCCAGTCCCGCTTCGGCTGCGGCTAGGCGGGACTTCCTGTTTACCGTTAAAGGCCTACGTGCAGGTTAACCGGAAGTTTTGATTAATGGGTACATAAAGCACTGAAAATATGTGTATCATTTATAAAATGTCTCCAAAATAGTGTTAAAGTCCAGTTGTTGGCCGTAACGGGAGTTTTCTAACGCCATTCGGCGATGACGTCACGTTGGGAAGCGGAAGGTAGCCTCAGCCTAGTACTAGAACTATCGAGGTGGCAAGAACCACAAATAACACGTACCGGTAATATGCTGGCCCACAGCAGTACAATTTCGAACCTGTCAGACGTGAGAGGGCGAATGAGGAATTGCCGAGAACTGATGGCGGTCAAAGCCAATTAAATGCATGGTCAGAGGAGAATGAGTGGAGAGTTGCTATCATTTAGCAACCAGCAACGAGCACTGGAACTAGTCAATTAACAGCAGTGCATACAAATAACGACACTTTTATTTATTTATTACAGTCAGTGAACAGCACCGAGTAAAAGTAAACGTTTTCTTTATATCTAGTGACAGCGATTATGTCCGTCCGGTAAACTTAGTCAGAAGATCTAGAAATAAAAGGCATAATGCTAGCTATGGGCTAACTTAGTCTATCGGACAGCAATCAGTGCACTTGAAAATGAGTGCCTGCAGTATAACCGTGTGTGACATTATTTAACCATCAATCTACCACAAATACGACCAGACAGATACAGGTACATTGAACACATACATACACAATGCGCACACCGTCCAACCCGGCGGATGCTGACAGACAGCCCACAACAAGCTAAACATCACAACGGCGGGTGAAAACAATACAGTATCGAGTTTGAGATGTCAATCATGGCCTATTGCCCAATATCCCGAGATAGCGACCCAATCAAATTGCGCCATCTTAGGAGGTTCATGTGTAGCATATACTAACTATATATAATATATCTATGTATCTGTATAATCTGCTGAACTCTCTTTTAGTAGTCTACTCTCACGGGTCAATGCAGCTTTGGTCCGTGTCTCCCCAACGTGACGTCATGCCATGCATTCTGGGGGAAATGAGAATCAATAGCAAACCGCTAAAATAGTAGGCTACCTACTTTTTCTTATAACATTCCGTTTTGTGATACCTAACAACATTAAATACAATAAATAAAAATTTAAATTTTAAATACCAACAAGCAAATTGCACAAATCCGTTGGAAAATAAACCCTGCAACACAACCTTTAAATTACCCTGCTGCATTCAAAATATACACTAAAATTATAAATAAATATAGTATTGGATACAACGAAGTGATGCAGACATGTTAAACACGCCATCTGGCATACAACAATGCTGTATTTTGAATTTTATGCTGTGCTATATTTTTGATATATTTTGAACATTTTACTTAAATTAATTTCTGACAAGAACACGATTTTTTATCAGCATGAGATCCACAACATACCAACATGTGGAACTAATATCAATCCCCGGCCGTGGACGGACGGTGTCTTATCTAGCTGTGATACATCCAGACTCGCCCTAATTTCCTCAAACCTACAATTCGCTACTTGTATAGCTCTGCAGTGACACCTAGTGGACCAAAAGATCCAGAGAATATTCTAGAACCTCAAACAGCAAGAGAATGTTGGCCTGGCCCACAAACGGGACTTATTTCTTACAGATGGGACGGGCAGACTGTCAATAGGTCGTTCCAAAGCATTATCTGATTCAGCTCATGCTTTTATTGTGCGGTTTGAATATACTTTTTGGGAATTTGACAGTAAACATACTAACTATAAAATATGACAGCAGAAAAAAATCTACTAGACTCATTCCTCCGTTCAGAATGCTAGAAGTCACTCCCTTTGACCTTTGCAAAAGACCTGACAAGCCCTTTGTCAGGTCTATTTGCATCGACTGATCAGTGAAGGAAAGAGCACAACAAATAGTACTGCCAACGACATCCTATTATATATTTTACATTTCAGCAAATCCCAACAAAAAAGGTTGATTTAAAAAAAAAAGAATGACTTTTGAGTGTAAGTGACACTACATGATGAACAAGACATACTTTTACACTTCCAATAAATTCCAATTACTTCCAATTACTCCAGCTTTGACCCATCCTTGACGAAGTTATACATTGGAAAACTCTGAATTGCTCTCTTCTCTCTCTGCACCGTCTCTCAGTCTCCAAGTCCATGAGCATTCGTGTGTAAACACAAAATCCAAACTTGATTTGTTCGTTTGTAGGCACTATTAGGAAGCTACCCAGCCAGGGCAGTTCATATGTGCTTAGCTGGGTTGGACAAGCCACATTTTCAGCGATGGGAGCTGCTAAACAGCAAAATGGTATATAATGTTTGTCAACTGATGGCCAACTGCCTAACTTTGATACCTGTCTACACCATGAGAGGAGGTCAGTTGAAAGAAAAATGTCTGTTTTGCATCTTGACATAGACAATGTCTGCAATTAGTCTTAAAGGTCCCATGGCATGCCACTTTAAGTGATGCTTTAATATAGGTATTAGTGGGCACCTAACACAGTCTTTGAAGATGTTCCCGAAATTACAAAAAAGAAAGTGGCTGTATATCAATGGTGAGGCGCACACAGCCTTTGCCCTGTAAATATTCTAGAACACTCTACGGGTGCTCTGGCAGGAGTCCTGGAGCTCTATATCTAAATAACATCATATTATACATAGATATCTATATCATATAATATATATTATCACGGCCAAAAGCTGTGTGCGCCTCCAGAAGACATTATGAATCTCAAACTACTGCGTTGGGTTCTCCGACATCTCTGGTTCTTCCACTTTGACATCAATCTGAAGTAGAATGAAACAAGACATGGAGGAAAAAGGGATTGTCGCCCGCGATGGTCTCCCGCCGGAGCCCCGCTGCCTGCTGGACGAGCCACTCAGGTTCGGGAGGTTGTGCCTTGCGGCGGCGCCTCGTCATGGGCTTACGAGCTCTATATCTGGAGCTCTATATCTAAATAATATATAGATATGTACAACACATCTAATATCTAAAGTGTGTATAGGCCTACTTTGTTTCTGTTATAATCTCTGCTCAAGTTAGAGGGCAGATGTTAAATAAATAACTAAATAAATATATATATATGGAATTGAAATAAGTAGCTCTTAATTCAATACAATCTCCTTTTTTTGTGTGTGGAATAAAGGCAATCTATTTATATGCATGTCCCAAACCAGCCCCCAGCCCCTTATTACCATGCTGGCGTAGATGCTCCACCATCCTGTGCACCACTTTGGGCACCCCGTCCTCTTCTGTCACCAAGCCCAGTGCGCACAGCTCCGACAGGGGCACTCCAAACTGCCTGCTACCCTGGGCCTCCGCAGTGGCGATGGCTGTGGTGGTGGCGACAGTGTTGGAGCTGGAGGTGCTGCCGGTGGTGGTCCAGGGCCTGAGCATGGGGAGCTGCACCATCTTCTTCATGTCCTCCTTGACCTGCACGGCGGCCTTGTGGTGCTGTGGTCAGGGAGGAGAGGGAAGGAGGCAGAGAACAGCTCCGTCAGACCCAGCTGGCACTCTGGCCACTGTGGGCATTGAGGAGGTGCTGGAGGTGGAAGCTGGCATTGAGGTTAGCGTTATACCAGTGCGAGATTAGACCCATTAGGATCCAGATAAATGGGCCCCCCTCTCGCTCGTTATAGGGCCCCAGACGAGTCTGGGTCTAGACACACTTCAGTCATAGTGTGTGTGTCATGTCATGTGTGTTAGGAGCCGGTAGCACCAGACTGGGTTGGGAACTAAGCAATACAAAGAGAGAGAGAGAGTCAAGAGAGGTAGAGGGGCGGGCCTCTCTTTGTGGTAGTTGCTACGACAATTGTCTGGTTACCATGCAACACTTTGAACTGCAGGAAGGGGAAGGGACTGTACCTGCACATGCTTTATGTGTTTGCTCTTTCTTTCTTTCACACACACGCACACATACACACGCGCGCGCACTCTCACACACGCACACGCACACAAGTATACACATACACAAAGAGTATAATATATATATGAATGCTCACTAACTCATGTTAACCTAATAAGTAGATAACCTACAATTCGGTATCTATGGTATAATGCACAATAACAGACATTTATGATAACTTGAAAGAGCCTTGCTGTTTTTTTCTGTGATAAAGCTGCAACACAGCCTATAGAGATAAGCAATAACACATAGGAGAAGGAGAGCATGCGTAGCCAAGGACTCAGTGTGTGTTTGTCAGGGCTTTGCTGTTGTCAAACAGAAACATATGGTGAGGCAATATGACAAACGCCCTGTGGCAGCCCTTTAAAACCCAGGGAATATTTGTGATGTGTGTGTGTGTGTGTGTGTGTGTGTGTGTGTGTGTGTGTGTGTGTGTGTGTGTGTGTGTTGTGTGTGTGTGTGTGTGTGTGTGTGTGTGTGTGTGTGTGTGTGTGTGTGTGTGTGTGTGTGTGTGTGTGTGTGTGTGTGTGTGTGTGTGTGTGTATATCACAGCTGCAAGGCAGGCACTGATACCTTATCCAAGTTGCAAATAAGCAAGCTGTGCCACCTGTTGCACCCATGGCTGCACACACACATGCACGCATTCACACAGACATACGGACTAAAGAGATGCTTTTTAATCTGTCCTAGTCATATACAAAAACACACATTCTTGCGTGTAAACATAGTCAATCTTGAGTCAATATTTCTCCCACTGACGGCTGAAGATAACATTAAGGGTGATTATGACTATGATCATATTAAAATGATCCTCCTTGCTACTGGGAAGAGATATTCCTTTAAAAGAGTACTGAACTGGTGTTTACAAGGATCGTAGTGGCAGAGGACATGATTTTAACACGGACGCATCAACCATGGACCTGCAGACCGGGTTATTCATTTTATTTGTTCAATCTATATTTGACCTTTTGTATTACAACCATATCAATTAAAATATGGAACAGCCACTTCCCATTTTACAGTGGGTGGCCGTGGACTATTCCTAACACCCAATTTAAGGAGGAGGGTTACCCTTTTAAGAGGATTGCTACATTGAGACAGCTAATTGCTACGTTTTTGGCAGATATTTCCCATGTTGGTCATGTGACATGGCTTCCAACAGATGGAAGGAGGGGGAGAAGGGGGAATTGGGGGGTCCTTCCATTCCTCCAGTTCAACCAAAGCTGGGTTTGGACCGAAAGCTTGGACTCCAGTTACACAACTCTTGTACACATTAATGGAGGATAAAGCTAAAAGACAAAACAAGACCTAATTAGGTTTTTACTTACTTGTTTAGTTTTTGGATTTGTGAGCTTGTGAGTTTTATTTGCCAGTTTTATTTATCACTTTGTATATTATTTCTATGTGTGCACATACGAAAAAACGTTCATTATTTGACTAAACATTTTTTTTTTTACTATATATATATACATGTTTTTTAGGATTGTCATGTTATTGTCACGTCACTTAACAGCGTTTGCATGGACCTACAAGTGGCCTACACATTTTCAGTTCTCATGAATGCACTCTGCGTTTTGGTCAAATAGCCAATGTTCACATGTGTAGCTATAGCCCCACGCTTGTTTTATGATGCTATGAGTCAACATGCATAACAAACATAAGGCAGACTGATGCGCAGAGCTGCTCTGGTCGTATCATTGGATGTAACAAACAGATGGTACTCATATAGAAGACAGAGGGCAGGAGATCTTCAACAGAGCTAACCCTAACCCTGATCCTTCCAGGATTTGGTGCTCACACCATCCACATTAACAGGAAGGTGGCGTAGCAGCCACAAACTAGGCAGTGGTGGGTGAAGATATGAATACTAAAGGCATACACTTTGTATCCTCAGGACACTGGGAGTCATGGCAATGGAGAGTTGGATGACAGCCAGAGAGGTCAGAGGTCATGATAGTTCAGAAGATGGATGATTGTGAGTTAGTGTACAGCTAGCTATTGAATATTTATAGGCTGTAGTACAGGTCATTAATTGAATAAACATTTGTATTAAGCTTTTATCGAGAGAACAATCAAAGCATACAAACACAATTACAAACTTCAACGAAAGTAGTCCAATGGGCTAGTGGGGTGCTTGTGGTGGTGTCCGAGTCTGACGATGAATGTAGCCTGACAGACGTCTCATGTCCCTGGCTAAGCCTGTCTGAGCTAGGCCTGCTAGTGACAGACCGCACACAGCAGATGTCCCCAAAATCTGGCCTTGCAAACACATGCAAACACACACAGAAACACAGAAACCAACAGTTGCATGCATGCACCCTGACATACAACACAACACACAGAGGCACACACAATTACAGACAAGTGTAAACATCCACATGAATTCCCACAGTATGCCTTCTCTCTCTCTCTCTCTCTCTCTCTCTCTCTCTCTCTCTCTCTCTCTCTCTCTCTTCTCTCCTCTCTCTCCTCTCTCTCTCTCTCTCCCTCTCTCTCTCCTCTCTCTCTCTCTCTCTCTCTCTCTCTCTCTCTCTCTCTCTCTCTCTCCTCTCTCTCTCTCTCTCTCTCTCTCTCTCTCTCTCTCTCTCTCTCTCTCTCTCTCTCTCTCTCTCTCTCTCTCTCTCTCTTTATCTAACACTTATACACAAACACACCTCCAATCAACGCCGGTTTTCTTGAAAGGACAACACAAGCTAATGTGTGATGGGCCGGGTCTATTGTTAGCAAGGAAGTCTATTGTGGTCCACCTATAAATCTTCATCCCTGTTCCCTTCCCCCCACCTTGACAACATTCTCACACAAATGCTGTCACGCTCACAGACACCTCGGTATGGGACTTTTCTGACACAGCTGGGAATTGCAATTGTTTGCTTTTATTAATTTATAACTTGACATGTTTCTGTTTACCCTACACTTTTATCCAAAGCAATTTACAAGTGAGGTTGAACAATAAAATCATAAAAGTGCAGATAAGCGATGCAGAGGCTGTTGGGTATCTTTTACGGTCATCATGATTTTGACAAAAAGGTAAAATGAACTCAACTAAAATGTTGTTTTGTTATTTTTTCCTTACATGTATTGTTGTTGCCGTGCTTAGTTGTTTAAATGTGTTGCATACTTCGCGACTTGTGGCAGTGGCTCTGTTTCTTTAATTTTCTTTGCAGAGGGAAGGACAAGACCAAGCATGTGCCTCCTCCTAAGAACACCCCCTCGCTGAACTTCTCTCCTTCCCCCTCCATCCCCTTCCCCTCTCTCCCTTGCCTTCCCCCTCTCCCTCTCCTTCTCTCTCCCTGGCCTCTCTCTCTCGTTCGCACGCAAGCACGCACGCACGCACGCACACACACACACACACACACACACACACACACACACACACACACACACACACACACACACACGCACACACACACCACACACACACGTGCAACATGCACACACACACGACACACATCACACACACACACACACACACAGACATACACACACACACACACACACACACACACACACACACACACACACACACACACACACACACACACACACACACACCACACACACACACACACACACACACACACACACACACACACACACACACACACACACACACACACACACACACACTCTCTCCCTGTGGGTGGTCATTCGACCAACTGGCAGTCAAAAATTCACCGGCAGCATGAGACAACTGTTTGACTCTGACCCTCCCATGTGATACAAGGAAGGATTTTAAGCAAAAACTAGTTAACTAGTTTAAATGAAGCCCAATGTTGTCATCCAGTAAGCTCTTTTCCATTCTGCAGTGAAACATTTAATGGAAACTTAAGTTTGTTTAAGTTGCCGGCGACATTTTCCCTGTAATAATCCAGGCTGTGAATGATTCTTAGACAGGGAGAGAGAATGTAGGGTTGATATAAAGTATAAAGCTGCATGTGTTCTGTGTTATTTTGGCTGACTCAAAGGGAAGCTATGCGTGCGTGAAGAACAGTAGAGGACAGTGGGGGAAGAATGTTCTGTGGAAAAGTGTTCAAGACAATATGGAGGAGTTGGAAGTGAAACCACTTAAGTTGCTGCCACTCTAAAGTTTTAGTTCAAGAAAAAATACAAAGACAGATGTCCTACACATACTCTGGGAGATTTCCTGTCTCTTCAAAAGTATACAGTGTATGTATGTGTCTCTCTTTCTCTCTCTCTTACAGACACGCACATCATTCTTTGACATCACAAAAGTGTTGAAGACATGCTCATGTTGAGTAGTTTTTTCAATACTTCTGTTGTTGATCTGGTCTTGTACTCACACAGATAGTCAGAGCTCCAGCCCCCATTCTCCAACAGAGGAGTAGGGCAGGATGAAGAGAAAAAAATACTCCTATCCTTCTTCGTCCTCTTCCTACTTTCTCCTCACTCCTTCTTGATGGGACACCACTTTAAACTTTCCTCCAAAGACAGGACTAGGTTTCATCATCCTCACGATTTCAACCACAAACTAAAACAGATAATCCCAAATGGAGAAGAAAGAAGAAGAGAGGGACTCCCTCAAAATAAGCCGGTCTTCATTGAACGTCTGTGTGCTCCAAACCATTGACACACATTAGTGGCTGGTTTTCTCTCCCTCCTCCTCCCTGTTCCCCCCACCCCTCTCTCTCTCTCTCCCTCTCTCTCCTCCTGGGATGAAATCTGAGACATGCTCTCTCATTGGCTGTTGTGGCTGGTCATGTGATCGTTGGGGTTAAATCCCAAAACTTTGGAGTCTGTGGCATTCATTTTTGTTGGAGCAGGACCAAGGTAGAGAAGAGAATTTAGCCAGTAGAAAATGGTTGTTTATGTCTGTCTCAGAAATGGTAGAGTAAGGGTCAAAACCAGGAAGTCACTTACAAACTCTTCACAACTAAAGACACATGGAAATGTTTTTAATTTTGACGAACAGATGTGCAACAGAATCCATTTAGGTTAGCTTTAAGGTTGACGTTGTCATTACCATATGACATATGCATATATGGAAAGTAGAACATGGCATTCTCTTTATTTATGAAATAAAAAATGTTACATTCAGTAGTTCAGGGATTTGAAGGAAGCAAACACTCTTCTATTTCAGTATTCACAACTCTTATTAGCAGGGCCTTATTGCACACCATCGAAGAATTTGCCCTTAATTATTAATGCCTAATGAGTGTTCAAGCTTGTTAACCAGCAACCAATAGAAAAGCACCTGAAGGTGTATTTAATCTGAAAGGCAACACCTCAGTCGAGCCTAAGTGGAGCTACCCACATATGTATCATAAAGGAAAATTAAGTCACCCACTCACTCTGAATGACTCGTCCATTTAAACTAGGAGGCACATAGCGTTCAGGCATTAAGAGTAAGAAACCCCAACCAGACCATTTTTTTTTTCAAAACGCTGACATTGTGTCTAAGCTCTCTCATAGATGAACTGCCTGATGTTGTCCTCGATCCAGCCGCTGAAGGCCGAGACCCGGGTGAAGACCGAGGGCTTCTTGTCCTTGATGCAGCCCTGGGCCCCAAAGCTCACAATCCCATGGACCTCCCAGCTGGACTTGGTGGCCCCGGTGGTCTGACAGACGAACGGACCCCCGGAGTCACCCTGGAGGAGATTGAAGAAGATTAGGAGGATGCTTGAATCCCAGCCCCAAAACGTTCTGGAGTTTAAAGCCCAATGTCCACAGTTCCTAGCTGTAGGGATCCGTGAGCAAGACACCTAATGCGTATGAGAAGGTACATTGACTGCTCCGGATTGACACATGAGTAAACGCACGGCGAGTCGGTTTGGATAAAAGTATCGGTTAAATATTCAACGTCTAGCATTACACGGTTGTTTACTTTTTTGTTCTTCCATTTAATGATTTTCTGATAACATTTTTGTTTTCAAATGAATTCTCAATGTCTGCACAAAGATGTATTCTTGTTTCCCATTTGTAAAATGAAGTCAAAACCCATGCCAAAACCCAGTGTGAGTTGGGACAGTTCAAAATGTTGAATTCAACCCCATTGTTCCTGTCCATCATGCGGACCTCTTTTTCCTAATTATGCACCAAACCAGCCAAAGCCATTTGCAATTACGGCTGATTGGTTCAGAACAAACAGAAGCTATTTGGCTTCTGTTACATAAGTCTCGACATACCATAGCCATTTATATAATACTGGGACGAAAAAAGATGGCGTACTTCTTCTTTCATTATAGAAGACCTAAACTACTGAAGGAACCAAAGGCCATATGATATTGCATGAAACCACCACAGTTGTTCTCTATATAATTTAGAGTTTCACTATTTTTACGAGCACATATCCCATATGTTCCTGTCCTACAATACGGGGACGTCCAGCTCCGTCTCCAGTTTATCATAAACTGACCAGAAAAATGGAGCAGCGCAAACAGAATCAGGATTTCTGGGAACATATCCCATATGTTCCTGTCCTACAATACGGGGACGTCCAGCTCCGTCTCCAGTTTATCATAAACTGACCAAGAAAAATGGAGCAGCGCAAACAGAATCAGGATTTCTGGGAATTCTGATTCTGTCTGACCTGCTACGTTTTTCTTGTCCATAAATAATTCCATTAGAATTGCAAGATGTCACTGAAATGGCGACTTTTGGGGCACAACAATAAATGGAAGTACCAGCATTCCCTCAGCAGCTACTCTACGTTGAAGTTAGAACCTGGCTGTTCCCCGCAGAATTTAGCATACCACCCTCTGACCTAGCTGTGTTCAGACCAGGGATGGAAATTAACACCGGCCATTTGCGGGTGGATTTGTATGGTGGTGGGTGAATTGTGTCATTTCACCCGCCACTGGGTCGGGTAATAGTTTCCAGTCAGGTCCAATCAAATTTGCATATTTAAAGGGGACATATTATGAAAACAGCATTTTTCCTGGGATTTGGGGTGTTGTTGTGGGTAGATGGTGCTCCCAAACGCATACAAACTTTGAAATAAGGCAAAATAAAAAAATATTACTGTTTAGCGTCCCCGCCCGCTTCCATTTTGGACGCCGCTTTTATTGCAAAAAAAAAGTCAAATACAGACGTTCTCAATCGATAGACTCAATCATGTTCGTTTTCACAATAACCCTGTATGTATGGCCAGAAGGAACGACGAAAGCAGGCAACACTCTTGGGGAAAAAGGGCCTCCTCCTTCCTTTTTTGAAAAAGGCAGGACGCTCAACATGTTTTTTTTTTATTTTGCCTAAGTCTGTACATGATTTTTTGAGTGAGATACGCATTTCTGGAAGCAGCCCGCCTCCAGCTACCAAAAGCGAGTCAGTTTCGGCGCCCCATCCTACGTAGGAAGGGGGCACATTTGAATATTACCTCCCACTTCCCCACTCCCCTCCAATCAGAGCATCGCTAAGATTGTGTGGACCAGCGGACGAGCAGCTCCGGTGGGGGGGACTTGGCGCTAGCCCTGCAGCTAAGCTCCGGGAGTACAATCCCTTCCTCTAGCTTTTGGCCGTGATATTAGATAATTATATAAACACCCGTATATAATATTATTATGTTATAATATATAATATAGATATAGAGCTCCAGGAGTCAGCAAACGGCAACAACCCCTTCTCCTCCATGCTGTGGTTCAGTCTGACAGCTCATTGGTCAATGGGCAGCAGCTCATTTGCATCAAAGCTACAGACGCCAGAAACAGCGCATTCTGAAGGAACTGAAACAGAGGGGAATAGCGGTAGACCATATTTTTTTCCTAAAAGCTATTTTCAGCTAACAGCTTCAAAAACATGTTTTCTGGAACTCAAATACTAGGTTTACTTGTTGGGAAAATACTATAATATGTCTCCTTTAATACATTCGTCATACGGCGCTGCACAGTTCCACAACCATTACTGTCAACATCTGCCCCCCTTCTTCTTCTACGCCTCTCTTGCTGAACTGCGACTGTCAACATCCGGGATAATATACCGGTAACAGCTATGGATGACTGAGAATTTAGTCAGCATTCAGATTTCAGCGACCTGCCACAGTCGCTGGTGGGCAAAAAAGTTAATTTCCATCCCTGGGTCAGACCCTCATCCATAAGGAGATCCAGTCCGCTCATTAGTTGCTCACCTGGCAGGCTGATTTGAGCTCATCTGGAGACTCATAGCCGGCGCAAATCATCGAGGGTCGCAGGACGTCCCACCAATAGGCTGGTTTACTGCAGGTCCCAAAGTCCACCACTGGGAGGGCGGCCTGGTTCAGCTGCTGGGACACCTTGGGGAACAAGTTCCCTGGTGAAAGAGTCGGAGAGGAAGTGTGATTAGACAGCTAGGAGACAGATTTTACATTCAGATTCATTCAGACTGAGAACCCTCTATTCTCCGAGGGGGAATTGTTGCCGTAACAGTTGCTCTGCTCAAGATAATAGATAAAATAAATGTAAGTTAAAAAACCTGTTAAACAGTAAGCAGAGGCAATAACAATAAAGAAAACATTAGTATATGTAAATAAATCAAATGTGCGTGCAGAGAAATGTACATGAGGTATGCATATCCATAAGATATGTATAGCTTTGAAGTGGCTCATTTAAATCCCAAGAGACACTCAGGGTTGAGGCATCCTTCTCAAAGATGCTTACATGCAGGCTAGGGGATTGAACTAAGAACCTCGGGGCTACGGGGGTAAATTCCCTAGACACAAGAGATTTTCGCTATCCCACACGTTAATTAACACACATGTTATCTCTGGGGAACCTTTAATTAACGTGACTGCAAGGGTGTCACTTTGAGTTGATAAAAACTGGGGGACGTAAGGTCTCAGGAGTATATATTTTTTCTTTAACGATGTGCAATGTGCGATGTAACACAAGCGATTGGTATGGGGTCAATAGATAATTAGATAAGTAGATTACGGCAGAAAGAATTGCAGAATGGCACATCCAAATTGCACAGCCTAGGCTATAACAGAGTAGAAACAGATATTATCTGGAGTTTCAACAAACACTTGGTGTTGTTTCAGAAATATACCAGTCCCATTCTTTACAGTCAGATCAGTGTTACCGTGATCTTATTTTAAAGCCAAGTGGTCATTAATCGACAATACCGCATTCTGCTGCATTACTGTGGAAACTGTGGAGTGTGTGTGGACGATGGTCGGGTTAAGCAGCCTCACCTGGCCCGAGTCGGACTGATTAGACTGTGGGGTTTTGTGAGGCTGCACACCTGTTTTGCATTGAAAAAATCAGTGTGCAAAGGTTAAACCAGCCATCCACCACACACACACTCATAGAGATCGCCTACATGGCAACATGGATCGCCATCTCGATGTACTATTGTCCTTCAAGCTCTACAATAAACCGGTGTACAACACCATTAGTGATTGTGACGGCCAACTGGGTAGCGTGCAGCAAAAAACATTGCTACAGCGTCATTCATAGTCGACGTGACGTGCCTTTTGTGAAGTGTATGTGCAGTTTGCACACTCTTGGAGCTTTTAAATGTACTGCAACGTAGGATGAGTGAGCAGTGCGCGATTGGCATGATGTCAGCCGGACTGATGTCTCAGTCTGGCCAGCCAGTGACTATAAAGTCACTGCCACCCCCCGCCCCCCCTACCTTTCTCGTCACCCCAGCCGGTGACGTAGCAGGGGGTCCCGGCGGGCAGCACTGCCCCGGGCGAGGGCATGCACACGGGGCTGATCTCCCGGGTCATGTTGACGGGCCTCGCCAGGTGCACCAGCGCCACGTCGTTGCTGATGTCGCCGCGGTCCGTCTCGTAGACGAAGCCCGGGTGGCGCACTGATGCCGTCCACCTGGTAGCAGGCCTCCGCCGTGGGCACGTCCCCGGACGAGTTCATGTGGTGCTTTCCCAGACACATGCGCCAGAACGTGGGGTTGTTCAGTGGCCTAGAGGGGGATGGGGGGAGCTAGTTGGTAGTTGTTGGTTGTGTATTTGTTTTGGGGTATGTAAGTGTTTTGTGTGAGGAGATATTGTATGTGTGTGTGTGTGTGTGTCTGGGTGGCCATGTGGGTGTCAGTATCTGTGTGTGCATTTGGGTGCACTCATGTATGTGCAAGTGTGCGATTGTGTGTTATGAGTAATGCGTGTCAGGTCGTGTGTTTGCGCAGTACATGTGTGGATGTGTGTGTGTGCTGCCGCTACTTGCATCATGAAGCAATGGGCCGCAGTGAGGATCCACTCCTCATGGATCAGGGAGCCTCCACAGCCGTGCATGTAGGGAATGGCAGCCATAGGAGTAGCCTGGCAGGCAGAGAGCACAATAAAGACTCTCTCTCTCTCTCTCTCTCTCTCTCTCTCTCTCTCTCTCTCTCTCTCTCTCTCTCTCTCTCTCTCTCTCTCTCTCTCTCTCTCTCTCTCTCTCTCTCTCTCTCTCTCTCTCTCTCCTGTCACTTGTCTCTCTGCTCATAGTTACAATGCTCACACTGCTCACACAACTTTTGAGATCACTGAATGTATCCACAAACAGAAGTACTTAAACGCATGCAAGAGCACAAATAGAGAAGAGTGGTAGAGAGAGAGATAAAAGAGAAAGAAGAGGGACAGTAGTGGCGAGAGGATGAAGAGGGATAAAGGGAGAGGGAGATAGCTATCACTTATAGCACGATCACAAAGAGACAACCCATCAATCAAGCTGATCAGCTGACTGTACCTGAGATGGAGTGCGAGAGGTAGGGGCAAAGGAGACCGAGTGCGAGGGTTACCTGCATGGAGACTTGCCAGGGCCAGGAGTGGGGCACTGCCTCCACCCCGTTGACCACCCTGAGGGTGGCGGTGCTGGGGGTCACTGCCGGGATGCCACAGTCCGCCGGCCAGGCTGGGAGTAGCAACCACAGCTACAGGATGAGTGTGCTGCAGTCTAGCGCTACCATGTATTTAGCCACTCGGTGGCGCTATGTGGTACATGCTGTGGTTACATGTCGGCATTGTGCTATAGGCTATATGCTATATGCTTATGGACTATGTGCTAGATTTCATCATTTTTTCGATAGTTATTTTCTGGATAAAAGCATTATGATTCCATAAAAGTTCTCATTGATCAACGGCTCATTGAAATAGATGGAGAAATGTAGACTTTCGCTTTTATCCAATATTTGCCTTTCCAATTTGGCAGCGACGTAAGATCCAAAGGCCCATGCGGCATCTATGTATATATGTCTATGCTATAACCTACGTGCAAAAGGCTAGGTGTATAGGCTAGGTGCTCTTGGCTAGGTGCTCCAGCTATGTTACCATCCAGACTATGGTAATGATGACTCACTGATGATGATGCTGTCCCATGGGTTGGCGGTCGGAGGAGGCAAAGTGGGGAACACGTTGGCGTCGGTGGTCCAGTAACCACGGAAGCCGCTCTGATGATTGTCTCCGTTGCTAAGGAACCGAATAATTGCTGTGTTGCCATCGATGGTGATCTTCGGAGGCGGGGCAAACCCACAGAACCGACCTTCAAAACAACACAAAAAAAGGGAAAAACATCCATCAGTGCCATGGCAACAACGAAAAATACATCTATGGATACCATTATTAGCCTTATCATCTATGTATATAATAGTTTCAAACCCATTTTTAACGCAAGTAATCTACTACCAACCTTTGGATGACATGTCCGTCCCCTGGAAGATTTCCACGTAGTCTAGACACATGCCAAACTGGTTGACAGCCTGGACCTCAAAGTGTGTGAAGGCCAGGTGTATGGTGGTTGCGGAGGGGATGGTGATATGCCAGGTGCAGACGGCCTGGCCGGGGTAGTCGCTGGGCCAGCCCTGGGAGGTCATCTCCCCCTGGGTGCTGCTGAAGCGACCTCCACAGGCAGCTGGGGAGGACCAACGTGTTGAGACAGTGTGGGAAAGAAGTGGAGGTTGGCTGGTCGTTGTAGTGTGTGTGTGTGTGTGTGTGTGTGTGTGTCATTAGAGTTAGAGGGATACAAAGATTTTTTTGGGGAAAAAGGCAACGGTTTGTTTTATGTTAATCTAAGATGGCGTTGTGGCCCATAATTCACACTTCAGCATCTACATCACAACTATCTCATCAAGTCTTTGAACAACAGCTGCAACAATTTGATTGGTCACTCCTTCTTCTTCTTCTTCTTCTTCTACATCTCACCCTGGGTGATTGGGTCCACAGCCTTCCAAGAGGCCAGGAAGCCGGTGTCCACCACGCGGGAGTTGGAGGAGAAGCTGATGTGGAGCTCCTCTCCGTAGCTCACCAGGTCCTGAGGAGCGCTGTGACTGCAGAAGGTTCCTAAGAGGAGGGGGAGAGGGCTGAGCATGAGAGGCCTCTACTATGTAAGGTACTATGCAATGCTACTGCACCCAGGCTATCTGTGCTACTGCACCCAGGCTATGTGTGCTACTATACCCAGGTTATGCTACTGTACCCAGGATATGGTGCTGTACCCAGGCCTTTTCACTGTACCCATGCTATGCTACTGTACCTAGGCTGCCCAGGCTGTCTGTGACGGAGAGCTTGTCGTTGATGCAGAGCATGCTCTCCTCAAGGCTCAGCTGGTGGAAGTGGAGGTGAACTATCTGGCCGGCGGGGGCTCTGATGGTCCACTGGCAGGCGGCCTGGTTGCTGTAGCTGCCGGGGAAGCCCATGGAGGAGACGTTTCCCCCGCTAGGGCCTGTCAAGACCTTGGCCCCGCCACATCCAGAGGCTACACAATGACAGGATACAGAGGGCTATGTTGCGAATTCAATTTTTGAGGTTGTGTTTAACTGTAATACTTACTGAATATGACTGTGGTATTAAGGTAATATTTTGGTTGAGATGTACCACTGTTGTGGAATTTAGAAATTTTGGAACTCTTCACCGCCACTTAACAAACAAAATAATGTTTTACTGACCTTGGGTTCTGAGTACCATAGCTACTCCAGATGATTGATAGAAATCCGGTAATGCAATTTGGATTGTTTTGGTTTGATTGTATTTAGGGATGCACCGAATTGAAAATTCTTGGCCGAAACCGAAAACCGAAAATGAGGAAACCAAGGCCGAAAACCGAAAACCGAAACACCGAAAGAAATTATGCCAATTATTAGTAACATTTAGGGTTGCTTTTTTTTTTATTGTTTTATATATATATATATTATATATAAGGTAGCCTATTAGGTGTGTGTGTGTATATATATATATATATATATATATATATATATATATATATATATATATATATATATATATATATATGGCGCTGGCCGCGCTTTTTGTTTGCGTCATGATAAAAGTATTTCGGCCCGACCGAAAATTCGGTGCATCCCTAATTGAATTCTCAGCCTCACTTCTAAGTTGTGGTTCCAACAACGTGTACAGATGCGGATGCGCCAAATGTAAGACGTTTGGGGTTGCAAAAATGTTAAGACCCTCAAAGTCACAATGAGGTGAATGGGCGGTGAAGGTGGATAGCGGTAGAACAGGAGCGGAGGCGGGCGCCGTACTGTGGGTGCGGTATATGTCCCTGCGGATGGCGTTGTGGACCCAGGGGATGTAGACTGAGGAGCGGGTGAACACAGAGGGCTTCTTGTCCATGATGCAGCCGATGGGGCCGAAGCTGGTGATGCCGTGCACCTCCCAGGGGCTGGTGGGGGAGTCCTGGCACACCAGGGGTCCGCCTGAATCCCCCTGTGGTAAACACCCAGCAACCAACCCATCAGAGATCCACCGATGACATCCAGGCCCGGTCACCGAACAGCGCCAAACACACATTGGGTACGTTGGCAACGTTTGGGAGGGGGTGATATTGGGAGGGATGGTAATGTTCCCTGCCGTCAAATCTGTCCCCACCTCTTTCAAGATGACATCATGAAAGAGGTGGAGGCAGATTCAACGCCTTTTTGGATGTGGCCGACCATTCATTGATATGAATGGGTGGGTGCACATGCTGGTAACTACAGATAACAGGCTTTTGTCAATAGCATTATTGTGGGCTCGGCTGTCATGTGATTGGCTCACTCTGATTGCATGATTGTGTTATTGGAGATATGCCTGAAGAAGACAGGAGCATTTATTTAAGCACATCCATTCCAAGCAGCTGCAACACCGACAACAAAATGTCCCTATCACTGTAGGGTCAAAATCTATAAATCCATTGTTAAAGCTTCTTTGCCCGGTTCAACCTGTAAAATATGTGTTTTCTTCTGCAGTGTTACATGTTGTTTACTGTATTTGTATAACATGCTGCTGCTGTGGCTGGCAAGTTTGTTCTTGTCAAAGAGATGTTGGAGTTCATCCAAGTGGAGGCCTGCCTGATTGTGTAACTCACCTGGCAGACAGACTTGAGCTCGTCAGGAAGGGTGTACCCACAGCAGATCATGGAGCTCTTCACCTGGAACCACCAGTAGTCCATCCTCTTGCAGGTGGCGTAGGGTATCACGGGCAGGGCCACCTGGTTCAGGGCCTCCGCCACCTTGGGGTTCATGGAGCTGCCTGGTTCCCATGGAAACACCAAGAAAGGTTGCTCATTCGGTTGAGGTAAAACAAAAAAACGTTTTTCTTTCTTCCGTGCTTGCTTTCGTTGATTGGCTTTTAATTAATTGCATTTATTTGTATGCTTGAGCTCGGTTTCGTCATTTTTTATTTGTTTTTTGTCATATATTTCTTTGATTTAATTTGTATCTGTGTTGCTGCCATTTCCTGTTTAAAACGCGACAAATGTTTACCATTATCTGTTTTTTTTATAGACGGGAGATGTGTGTTGGCATCTCTTTCCTAGGGATCTGTGGATCCATGTAGTTGCTGGGCAGAGCCAGCAGAGGGCATGTATGGGATGGTGATGAACATTCACTTCAGAAGGAAAGGAAGCGTTCCAACAAAAGGATGCTATGTGTGTGTATACTGTGTATGTACTGTATGTGAACTGTATGTGCACAGTATATGTACTGTATGTGTGCTTTATATGTACTGTATGTGTGCTGTATGTGTACTGTATGTGTACTGTATGAGTAGTGTATGTGTGCTGTATGTGTACTGTATGTGTACTGTACGTGTACTGTATGAGTAATGTATGTGTACTTAATTAGTAGTGTATGTGTACTGTATGAGTGCAGTATGTGTGCTGTATGTGTAGTGTATATGTGCTGTATGTGTACTTAATTAGTAGTGTATTTGCACTGTATGAGTGGTGTATGTGTGCTGTATGAGTACTGCATGATCAAAGCATGAGCATGGTACCGGTATTGTACGAGTATCGCATGTATCATACAAGCGACCTTGAGCAGGTCAGAATTAGACAGCATAAGAGTTCTTAAGAGCACACACACACACACACTCACACTCACACTCACACACACACACACACACACACACACACACACACACACACACACACACACACACACACACACACACACACACACACACACACACACACACACACAACACACACACACACACACACACACACACACACACACACACACACACACACACACACACACACACACACACACACACACCGGTCTCGTCTCCCCAGCCCGTGGCGTAGCAGAGCTTCTCAGCCGTCAGGACCTCGTCCGGGCTGGGCAGGCAGGCGTACGCCACCTCGGGGCTCTCTTCCACCGCGCCGCTCAGCCGCACCAGGGCGATGTCATACTCCACCGTGGGCATGGTGGGGTACTTGAAGCCCTCGTGCCGGAAGATGCCGGACACCTGGAAGCAGCGCTCGCTGGGCTCCTCATAGGTCAGGTTGTGTTTGCCCAGACACATGCGCCAGCGCTGCAGCTCGTCCGCATAGCTACCAAGGGTTAGAGAAATAATGAACAGTGATTATGGATTATTAATCGGGAAAGGTGCACCTGCATTGAAGACGTTGCTTTTTTGTGTTTTGTGTTTACGGAGAGGATAGGGAAGAATGTGTTTACCGATATGGTAAAACAGTATTGTTTACTGTTTATTGTAAATGTCACAATACGTTGTAAAGAGTATTTACAGTATTTACTGTTGATTGTAAATAGTATTTGTCCTTAAACACTTTGTTGTGGTTGTCACGCGAATAATGCAGGAGAGTGAAGACAGACAGGAAAGTGGGTGGAATGAGAAAGCGTAACACTAACCAACCATCCTGTCTGTCTTCACTGTCCTGACACACACACACACACACACACACACACACACACACACACACACACACACACACACACACACACACACACACACACACACACACACACACACACACACACACACACACACACACACACGGGGGGGGGGGGGGGAATAGAAAACAATTGAAGCAAATGTATAATCAATGTAAACAAAATTATTTTGTGCAAAAACAATTTGTATGGTGTGTTGCTAGTCCACTAAGCAGGTCTGTATACGTGGTTAGTGTTGTGCCTTGATACGTCGTAGGGCATTGAAGACAGAATCACAGAAAGAAGATGATTTGACTGGAGGTGGGCTTCCAACTGACCACTAATCACGACCTGCTTAGTGAACTTGTAGGTTGAACCACCCCTAATAATATGTTTGTGAGTGTGTGCGTGTGTGTGACTTGGACAAATTTGTTATGAAACATGATCTTGAAAATATATAATGGGGATCAAATACTGGAAATTCCAATCTCAAGCTTGGTGTCTTTTCTGGCTTGCAAGGTGATAGTGGTTTTAACATGAATATATTGGGGTAGAAGGCATAGTCGTCAAAGCCAGGGTAAGTCTTGAAAACCAAAGGGTGACAGCATAACCCTGCCCTGGCAAAACCCTAACAGCTGGCTCTCCAGATGAGGCACATGGTCTTCATGAGTGATTCTGCTTTAACAGAAACATACACCGCAAAATAAAACACACAATAAAATGGGTCAACACTGAATAACAAAATAGAAAACATAGTTCCACATCCCAGAAGAGCTGTCATTATATTTCGATTTTGTAGAAACAAATGGCAGCTGGATATTTCCCCAGTTGAGTGTAAATGTTGTGGATGGAAGCCTTACTTTATGAAGCAATGGGCTGCAGTGAGCACCCAGTTCTTATGAATCAGTGTGCCACCGCAGGTGTGAGAGAAGCTTGGAGTAGGACGATTCGCTGGCCACACCTGTTAACACACACACACACACACACACACATCCATGTACCAGATCTTTACAGACATTAGGATAATTCTGATGGAGGGAGAGTGAGTGAGTGAGTATAAGCTCTTACCTGCATGGACACCTGCCAGGGCCAGGAGTTGGGCTTAGCTGGTTCACCGTTAACGATGCGGGCATTCACAGTGGGGGGGATGGCAGGTTTTCCACATGTTACAGGCCAGTCTAGAGTAAAAAAAAAATGGTAATCCCAGTGTGTATAACAACACACCAAACTTTATCTGGGAATCAATGTTGTTTGAAGAAACACGCAAACACACACACACACGCACACACACACACACACACACACACACACACACACACACACACACACACACACACACACACACACACACACACACACACACACACACACACACACACACACACACACACACACACACACACACACACACACACACACACACACACACACGTGTACATGCACACTCTTTTTAGATTTCCTCACTAATTAAGTCATTTTATTGATCTGTTGTTGGGGTGACTAGGGACATGTTTGAATAATGAACAAAGTCCTTAATTAAAATCCAAACAGCAGCAATAATTATTTTTACCCATGTTGTGTTGGAACAGTCTCAATATCCTCTGTTACTAAAAGACAGGGGGCTAAACCTGGGTGTGTATGGTTCTAAACCTTGGTGTGTATGGTTCTAAACCTTGGTGTGTATGGTTCTAAACCTTGGTGTGTTTGGTTCTAAACCTTGGTGTGTTCAGATCGAAACCTTTGTGCATTTGGTTCTAAACCTTGGTGTTTTGGGTTCTAAACCTTTGTGTGTTGGGTTCTAAAACTTTGGTGGTTGGTTTCTGAACCTTGAAGTGTTGAGATCTAAACCTTGGTGTTGGGATCTAAACCTCTGGGCCTTTGGTTTTAAACCTTGGTGTGTTCGGATCTAAAGCTTGGTGCATTGGGTTTTAATCCTTAGTGTATGGTTCTAAACGTTGGTGTACCGTGCTAAACCTTGGTGGTTGAGATCTAAACCTTTGTGCGTTTGGTTCTAAACCTTGGTGTTTTGGGTTCTAAACCTTTGTGTGTTGGGTTTTAATCCTCAGTGTATGTTCTAAAGCTTGGAGCATTGGGTTTTAATCCTTAGTGTATGGTTCTAAACCTTGGTGTATGGTGCTAAACCTTGGTGGTTGAGATCTAAACCTCCGTGTGTATGGTTCTAATTAACCTTGGTGTGATGGAATCTAAATCTTGGTTTGTTGGGTTCTAGACCTTGGTGTTTTGGGTTCTGAACCTTGATGTGTTGGGATCTAAACCTCATTGTTTTGGGATCTAAACCTTTGTGGGTTTGGTTCTAAACCTTGCTGTGTTGGGATCTAAACCCCAGTTCCCAACGGTTCCCCGGTATCCATCAGTTCTTAGCACTAGGAGCCACTATTCTTCGCAGTAGTACAGGATACCTATGGCCAGGTCGTCCCAGGGGTTCGGTGGGGGTGAGGGCTCGGTGGGGGCGGGCAGGCTGGCGTCGGTGGACCAGTAGGCCCTGAAGCCCGAGCCTTCGCTGAACGGGTCAGAGGTGAAGCGCATCACCAGCCGGTTGCCCTTCGTCTGGATGGACGGCGGCAACTTGGAGCCACAGAATGGACCTGGACGGGTTTGAAAGAAGAGGAACAATATAACGTTGGTGAGGTGAGGTGAAGCTGTCAGTAGTGGAGGTAACAGACTTTCTTCAAGCACCGGCTTGCACTTTCAAAGTAATAGGTAGTATACCCGCTCAGGGTCAAGTTTCATTCGGTTTTAGCATTTAGAATCAACTTTTCCAGGCAAACCAAACAATGTCAACGAATACATCACAGTTGAGCAAGTTGCTCTTTTAATAGACAGAAAATCTGAAGTAAAGTCATGCTACATTGTTGCTGTCAATAACAGTAGAGCAACAACAACTTTGTGCAGTCTTGGTTTTTCTTTTATAGTAATTGCATATTTTTTTAAATGTCAGGGGTTTTGTGAGGTGACCACAAGCAATCACTTTATATAGTTGTCTGACCATTCTTCGATGAGTACCACGTCTGACCAAGACTCATTTTAATGAGAAAAGTTATATTCCTGGCTGAATATATTTAGCATTTCCAGTTTTTCAAGTGTGTAGGCCTACATTCAACCCATAATGCACTGTTTTTTGGACGCTTCCCATTGTTGGGTGAGATCCCTTGACGATCAACAGTTGTCATGGAAACTTTGCAGCTCTATTGTGAGAGCATTGCATTAATACCAGGGTTCAAGGTTCGCTAGGAATGTAACAGTTTGAATAAAAACCTTGCAATTTCATGGCCACAAAAATGGTTGCAGTGTCCTATATCCACAAACAGGGGGCGCTATTCCCCGCAATCCTCAAAAGGAGGACATATACACTGTAGTTCTATGATAAAAATGTACTTCTATGAGGGAGGATGGTGGTGGACCGCTTACCATAATTGTCCAACAGTACGCCATTGCTGGTTCTGATGTCCTGTATCTCGACGTAGTCCAGACATTTTGGGCTCAACAGAGATTTGGCCTCGATGTCAAAGTGGGTGAAACTCAGCTGGATGCGTTTGCCCGCTGGCACTTCGACGGTCCACAAGCACTCTCCATTGGGCTTGTAATTCATGGGCCAGTTTGGGGATTTGATGATCCCAGTCTCCTGGTGGCTCGACACGCCACAACCCTGGATCTCTAAGATGGCGGCAGGGACAGAGAGAGAGAGAGAGAGAGAGAGAGAGAGAGAGAAAGGAGAGATAGGGGAGAGAGGGGGGGAGAGGACCAGGGGGTACGAGAGAGAGGGAACAAAAGGGAGTAAGGTGAGGGGAGGGGGGGTGAGGGAGAGTGAAGTAGAGAGTAAAGGAGAGGATGTGTGAGGTAAAGAGATAGTGGAGAGTGGGAGAGAGGGAAGAGGAAGAAGAGGGAGAGAGAGAGAGAGATACAGGAGGGGAAAGAGAGGAGAGAGAGAGAGAGAGAGAGAGAAGAGAGGAGAGAGAGAGAGAGAAGAGAGAGAGGAGAGCGAGAGAGAGAGAGAGAGAGAGGAGAGAGAGAGAGAGAGAGAGAGAGAGAGAGAGAGAGAGAGAGAGAGAGAGAGAGAGAGAGAGAGAGAGAGAGAGAGAGAGAGAGAGAGAGAGAGAGAGAGAGGAAACACCAACGTTGTCAATATGTGTGAGATTGTACAGTATCTGTGAGAGATAAGTGATGATTGGTGCAGTCCCCTTGACCCGACACCAGCGTGCCACCAGATAATGCAACACATAATAGAGTAGAAGGGGATGATGTACACCCGCCTAATGCTTGACCCAGATTCAAACATTTTACAACATGTGTTTTGTGGGCAGCCTTCCCCACAACACACACGCTAAACGTGCCTTTTCAAAAAGTGCTATATTCACAACAGAAAGGGGATCAATTATTCATAGTATTTTAATGTGACAACGGTGGACTCCATGAATCAATAGAATCAGTCCAACCAAACGCAGTCAGTAAATAACAGATCAACCCCCCTCCCCCCTTGTGCACGACCACTAACTAGGGTTTCTTTCCCAGCCCAATTCCAGTGCGAGTTTGATTCATAAATGATTCACTATTATACATGCCCAAGACTATCAGCCTCACAGCGTCACACGTGTGTCTGACAGCGCTGCAGGTGAGCCTGCAGTTATCTGGAGGTTGGAGGAGAGGGGGGTGTGGGGGGGGGGGGGGGGGGGGGGCATGGGGGGTATTCTCTGGATGCCAGGCTGTGCAGCAGCATGCGGCGGTCACCTTGCAGCGCTTTATGGGCTGGGTCCTTGGTGCGCAAACGCTCCCACCGACCCCAACCCATCCCTCCAGGTATCCCGTGGCGTGCTCGCTGTGTGTGTGTGTGTGTGTGTGTGTGTGTGTGTGTGTGTGTGTGTGTGTGTGTGTGTGTGTGTGTGTGTGTGTGTGTGTGTGTGTGTGTGTGTGTGTGTGTGTGTTTTCGCATGCAGAACAGGGCTGCTTCATCTATGTGTCTCTGACTGTGCATGTTTGCTTGAGTGTGTGTGTGTGTGTGTGCGCATGCATGCGACTGTATTCGTGTTTTAGGTATGTGTGTGTGGGAGTACAGGCGTGTAAATGAGTGGCGTATGTACGTGCACTCATGCTTGTGTGTCAGTGTGCATGTGTGTGTTTTTGCTTATGTATGCATGGGCGTACGTGCAGGGGTATGTGCTCATGCCTGTGTATCTCTATGTGTGTGTGTGTGTGTGTGTGTGTGTGTGTGTGTGTGTGTGTGTGTGTTTGTTTACGGACGTGCGTTCAAACGTGCATGCTCATGCCTCTGTGTGTCAGCAGCACGTGTGTGTGTGTGGTTCGCGTCACGCTAACGGGCTACCTGGGATGTCCTCGGGGTAGACAGAGCGCCACTTGATGGAGAACCCCCGGTCGGTGAGCCGGCTGTCGGAGCGGAAGCTGACCTCCACGGTGTCGCTGGCGCTCACCAGCACGGGAGGGAGGACGTAGCCGCAGTAATGACCTGGAGAGCGAGAGAGACAGACAGAGAGACAGAGACAGACAGAGAGACAGAGAGAGACACACAGAGAGAGAGAGAGAGAGAGAGAGAGAGAGAGAGAGAGAGAGAGAGAGAGAGAGAGAGAGAGAGAGAGAGAGAGAGAGAGAGAGAGAGAGAGAGAGAGAGAGAGAGAGAGAGAGAGAGAGAGAGAGAGAGACACACAGAGAGATTGGGTGAGAGCCAAGCGATTGTTTTTTCCTCATTGTTTCTTTGCCCTTAACCGCTCCGCTCGATCGCCGTGTTTCACACGACAAAGCTGAACGGACGCGTGTGCTTACGTGCACGTGTCTCGCACACAAAAACACACAAACACACACATTCATTAAAATCTAGGTATACAGGCACACAGACACACACACAACCACACAAACTTTCACATATATTTATACAGGCACACACACACACACACACACACACACACACACACACACACACACACACACATGCACACACACACACACACACACACACACACACACACACACACACACACACACACACACACACACACACACACACACACACACACACACACACACACACACACACACACACACACACACACACAGTATATAACACACACATATAGTCTCACACACATGCTCTGTCTCGCATAAACACACTCACACGCACACACATCATGGGTAGTACATACACCATTTAAAACACTGTGTCATCAATGCGTGCGCAGCGTGTTGAATGCATCGGCGGCCTGCGCCCGCCGGAGGGCTGATGCCAGCACTTAGGCCCAGCCCTCAGCACCACCGCTGCTGCAGACGACCAGGTGGAAACACCAGCGAGGTTTATTCACACCTCTCCGGCCGCCTCGCGGAAGTGTTGTACGGGCTGCTCTGTGAACCCGCTGGGACCGCCGCACACCACAGAGCTTTTAGCTGAGGCCCATTTTCCGCGGTGAGAGAATCGCCCGTGTTTTAAGTGCAACGACAGTCGCGAGCCCAACTAGTGAGCGTCTGTTGTCGTTTCAAAGATCACTTTGTTCAGCAGCCTGTTTTGGCAGGTGTTCATGTGTCAAATGAAACAATTCATTTAATCCCATTTAAGAACATGGGATCTAATTAATTGTTTCATTTAAATACGTTACGTTATTTGAAATCATGTTACCACATTGCAGGGTTTTGTGATCGTGCTCAACCTTGTGACCGGCTTGAAAGTAGGCTACTGTACAGACGATATGTCTACGACTTGATTTGTCTTACATGGTAATAAAGGATATAGTATGTGTAATTTCAGTCCCAGATTTCTCCTCACAACCTCTTGCTTCCCTCCCTTTGCTATAAAGGCTAGCTCGATCAGACCGCTCTAGAAACTATAGAAACTATAGATTCAGCATTCAGCTGTTCAGACGGTTATTACCGTGTAAAATAGAAACACAACGTTGACAACACGATACAAACGACACGACATTCAATAGGAAGATAACCCTAAAGTTGACTTGTCAGGGTGTCAGAGGTCACTCACCTAAGGTCCGGTAGCTGTCCGAGATGGTCAGCACGTCCTCGGGGCACTTGCCAATCTCCCCGGGGATGGCCATGTCGGTGAAGCGCAGCTCCACCAAGCGGCCCGCGGGCGCCCGGATAGTCCAGTTACACTGCAGCTCGGCGGGGTAGCTGGACGGGAAACCCAAGGAGTGGATCACCCCCTTTCGGCCAAAGAGCAGCCGGGGGCCGCCGCAGCCTGAGTCTGTGCAAAGGCACAAGGGAAAGGCAGTAAGAACGACATGTGGAGGGATGGACGGGTAGGTGAAAGGATAGAAGGACGGATGAATGGATTGGTATGTAGTTGGATGGATGGATGGACGATACATCGATAGATGGATGGACAGAGAGACCATGAAAGAAAGAGAGATAGATTGACACCTTCATCTATACCTATTTCTGTCTAGATAGACATCTATCTATCCATCAGTATCCATCTCTTTCTCTATCTCTGTATCTCATCTACTTATATATCTATCTAGGCTAGTAAAGACAGATTCATGCAATCAACTTGCGCCTCATAAAATCGCACTCTTATCTTCTCCCCTCAGCGCTTGCCTTAACCCTTCCTTACACATGGTAGGTTTCATGAATGGAATCTGCATCAATGCAGTACCTTAATTGGCCATCAGGGACCTCTGGTTCTACTCTGCCCACTAGCAGACCTAAATCAGAGAAGGACGTGTCTAGATTCCTCCCGAGGGGGATTCCCTCTACTGCTAGGCAAGAGCTGCCTGCTCCATTACTCCTTATTTGGAGCTGGCAGCTGATGGCTCTGTGCCTATTGGCGTGAAGGGAGGGACCTTATTCAGGATGCTGGATTTCAAACCATGGTTGCCAAGAAACCATCGAAGGCATGTGGAAAATATGGATAATGTATTGTAACTTTTAACATTTTGAACATTCTCTCTAATATGGAATGGAATTGTTGGTCATTATTTCGTAAATAAATACATGCATAAATCAAGAAGTATACCAAACAAAAATGAATATGGCTTTGAAATCAATCCTTCAATAACAAACAAGGCTGAAATGTTACTGATTAAATAGTAAAATATGCTATTTTAAAAATGATTTTTTTTTCCCCGGGAACTTTTATTTCATAACTCTAAATTTATTTCTTACCGGTTTTATATTATCGGGTCTGTCTTGCGTAGTGTGTAAGATTTGGTTTTCAGAGAAGGCGCAGATAATCAGACAGTAGAGCCCCCATGTGTTTAACCCTGAATATTCGACCGAGTGTGGACCATCAACTCGATAGCAAGGCCAGACTGATGGTCAACACCAGTGGTGTAGTGTGAACTGCTGAAGTCGGGCCCGCCATTAAATGTCGCACAGTGGTCGGTCATTCTTCTATTGTATTATGAAACCCCAAAGGAGAAACAAGGAACTACAGGTCAGAACACCTCACGGCTGTCCCAGGAAACCAAAACACACAAAATCCTACTTAGCATTGTGTAGCACTTTATCCTAACTATGTTGGTGTTGTACATGGGGAATGGGTTAACCAAGCAATTGTAAGTGCATGGCACTTGCTCTATGAACATCCTAACTATACCGACAGCAATATATTCTTGTTTCTTCTTTCTTTCCGATAAATGTACTTAATGTAAGTCGCTGTTGATAAAAGAGTCTACTAAATGCATTTACGATGTAAATGTAGATGCTAAAACAAAAAAGGCTAAATGCGGGTCCCAACCTACTCACCCAGGGGCAGTGTGGTGGGGCCGGGGTCGGTGGTGGTGGCTGGGCGGGGTGTGGTGGTGGGGGGGACCACCGGGGGCAGGCTGGACTTGGTGTAGGTGGCGCTGAAGCCCCTGGAGGTGAGTGTGGCGTCCGTCCTGAAGCGCAGGGCCATGGTGCGGCCGCTGGACTCCAGGGGTTTGGGGAGCTTCCTGCCGCAGAGCTTCCCTGGAGGACGGGGGGGGGGGGGGGGGGGACAGATGAGGACCCACTACTCAGGGGTCATTAAGTCACGCGTCACAACTCTCACAAGTCAGCTTTGGCCTGGGCTTTCTCAGGTGAATCGATGATCTGGGTTCTTTGATTTAAATGAAAGGGTTCTCCTCTCATTCTGTTTTCTACTGTACTAGATGTGCATTACAATCAGGCCCATGATCGATAAATACTTTGACAAAACTAACAATGTACCTTTGATCATATTGTATTTGTTGACCTGTTTCAAAACAGATACGTTTTCAAAGACAAAATAGAGATGTTTGATACTAACATGATGAATAAAGACCCATTAGACATACAGTATACACATGTGTTCTGTTTTGTTGTGACTGTACAGTAGGATCCATGTCTAGAGCAGGTTAGGGTTAGGCATCTTGCTCAAGAATGCTCTACCCTGTCGTGCATTGCACTAGATTTGAGTGTGATGTTCCGTTTGGACCTGCCTACCCAGTTTGGCTGCTCCGGCTGTGTGGCCGTCAAAGACCTCCACATAGTCTCCACAGAGCTCCGGGGACAGGTCAAACGAGGTGAAGGTCAGCCGAACTCTCTCCCCCTCTGGGACAGAGATCTTCCACTGAACACACAAGCACGCACAAGCACACGCACACGCACGCACGCACACGCACGCACACACACACACGCACACACGCACACACACGCACACACGCACACACACACGCACACACACATGCACACACACAAACACTCTATTTATATCATATCTCACACAAGCACACCCCTTTTTATGCTGTAGGCAGCTTATAATCAGCATAGTTTCAACATGGTCATAAATGTATATTTTATAAGTAGTTAATGGCAGTAAGAGTCCTATCTAGAGCATAAGAACATCTAGTAAGGACAAGAGTAGTGAAATACACACCCTATAAATAATATATGCACTTGAGTTCAATCTTTGGATGACAATAAAATAGAAACACACATAGAGTTTCACAGGATGTATTACGTTTACACAACCCAGATACATGTGCACAGATTGGACACGCACACACTCATACAAATACACACACAAAAAAATCTCAATGACACATATTTATTTTTGAATGTAAGTTCTTTAGCTAGTCTAGTTTTTATCATAGTCATCATTTTTTTTTATAAATAGATAAGCTTATACTCTAGTGTGGAAAAGTAGTGAAAGACACAAGCACGTCACACACACACACACACACAAACAATATATGATTTGGTTGCATGTGAGAGTCGCATATTTGGATGACAACTGTATGCATGTGTGTCTATACCTGTGTGTGTGTGTGTGTGTGTGTGTGTGTGTGTGTGTGTGTGTGTGTGTGTGTGTGTGTGTGTGTGTGTGTGTGTGTGTGTGTGTGTGTGTGTGTGTGTGTGTGTGTGTGTGTGTGTGTGTTGTGTGTGTGTGTGTGTGTGTGTGTTGTGTGTGTGTGTGTGTGTGTGTGTGTGTGTGTGTGTGTGTGTGTGTGTGTGTGTGTGTGTGGTACCTGGTAAAATGCTCCATTTTGGTAGTTCTGTGCTGGGAATCCGGGGGTCAACAGATGCCCCATGTCACCTTGCAGAGAGCCCCCCGCCCCGGCTATTTCTGGCAGAGAGGCAGAGAGAGATAGTCCTTCACCACAAACGCACCTCAAGGATGTTCAATCACCATACCACACACACACACACACGCGCACGCACGCACGCACGCACGCACGCACGCACGCACGCACACGCACCACGCCACACGCACCGCACACACACACACACACCACACACACACACACACACACACACACACACACACACACACACACACACACACACACACACACAAGCTAGAGCGAGAGAGGGCCAAAACAGATGGGAGAGAGAGACAGAGGAAAAAGAGAGAGAGGGGGAGAAGAGGAGGAGGGGAGAAAGAAAGAGAGCGGGGGAAAAAACGAAAGAAAGAAAGAAAAAGATGAAGGGAGACGGGAAGACAGAGAGAGAGAGAGAGAGAGATCCAGTGTGTGTCTTCCTCTCTCTCCCCCTCGCTGGAGCTATCGTTTTACCTCCGGTGCTCTCTGGAGCTACAGCCTTGTAATGCGCCTTGAAGCCTTGGTCTGTCTTCAAGTCGTTGCTGTCGAAGTAGACCATCAGCCGGTTCTCCAGGGTCACCAGGGTCCTGGGCTTGGTGTAGCCGCAATACTTACCTTTTCGCAGCAAAAAACTGTATTATGTTATAGCTGAACACATTGAGATGAAGATATCTCTAACACACAGTGTTGACCTATGGGTAGCTGGTCACTCTTGAATCAATATATTTCTAATAGACTTTTAAGGAATCCGAAGTGGAAGGAGGCTTTGGTTTGAAAGGTTGTTTTCATTCATTCTCCTGAATAAATAAAGGTCCTGGCTTCCCCTCATCTTGCCCAGAGGAAATTTTAGCTAACTACTCCTCACCGATAATTCCAGGGGGAAGGGGAAACTAACTTCTCCTTACCCATGATTCCTAGTGAGTCCCTCAGGGTGACAAAGTCGGACACGCACATATCTGAATCCTCCAATGCAAACTCCTCAAACCACAGCTGGATCACCTGCACAGACCAACACAAATACACACACACACACACACGCACGCACGCACGCACGCACGCACGCACGCACGCACGCACGCACGCACGCACGCACGCACGCACGCACGCACGCACGACACACACACACACACACACACACACACACACACAGACATTGATTTTGACACCCTCTGTATTCTGAACTGAGACGGATGGAGAATGACAGATGCAGAGAGAGTGAGAATGATAGAACCAAAGAGAGAGAGAGAGAGAGAGAGAGAGAGGAGAGAGAGAGAGAGAGAGAGAGAGAGAGAGAGAGAGAGAGAGAGAGAGAGAGAGAGAGAGAGAGAGAAGAGAGAGAGAGAGAGAGAGAGAGAGAGAGAGAGAGAGAGAGAGAGAGAGAGAGAGAGAGAGAGAGAGAGAGAGAGAGAGAGAGATTAAAAAAGATCTAAGGAGAGAGAGAAAATCTGCAGCTGTCTTGTAGTTTGTTGTAGCAGCAGTCCTCTTAAATGGCCATCAGAAGCTGTCAACTATAGTGCTATTATCATAGTAACTACAGTGCATCTCTAGTCTACCTTATCCGCAGCCACAGTGATTTGCCAGGAACAGCCCCTGCCGTTGTCATAGTGATTGGGGAAGCGCCAACTGGTGAAGGTTCCGGAATCCCCAGACAGCTCCTGGGGGCCTCCACATCCTGAGTCCAGACCTGGATCTCGGCAGAGGACAGGACGCCATTACGACAAGCCTTATGAATGCAAATATCAATAACCTTATTAGCTGACGTGTGTTATGTGTTCCCACTTGTCAACACAGTTGAAAAGCCCTGATGTAGACCTAAACGTAGGCTTGATATCTTTGTAGGAATGGTAAGCATGATGTCCATATGGGCAATATAATTCAGACTAATTTAATCTAAATATATATTTAACATTTGATTACTGTTACTTTATGCTGTGAAATACAGTTTTTGCCGATCATTTAGACGATTACTCTTATTAAAAAACTACTATTCACAAACTCAAAAATCTGTTTAAGTATTTAATTTCACAACAGACAAATTTCAGACACAGCATTGCAAATGTGAACCATGACCAGGCTTGGTGAAAGTCATAAAATAGATAAATAAGATGAGTGTGAAAGACAGGGCCATATTTGCTACTTTGTCAGATAACATAACTTTACTGATATCAACACCATACAAGTGTGCAGGACTGCTATGTTTATCATCTTGAGGATAAAGTCAAGTTGACAATTTGTGCAGACACCCAGAACGAGCATTTTCCTTCTTTCTGACACAATGATTTGTTAATGTGGTCATTTGTCATTGAGTTTGAAGCACGTTGCTTGTGATGCTTGCAAACATTTAACGTTAGCAGTTATTTAAACCCATAATATCTGGTGAGGAACAACCAAAAGTGCTGGATCATTGCTGAATACATTCATTCTGCAAAGAATCAAAATAGAACCAGACGGAGATATATTGCATAAAAGATCTGTATTTTATTGCTAAAATATTAAAGACAAACATAGATAATGAAAACATCAAACAAAGATGCAGAACTGTTCTAATGCCTCATAGGAGAGCGTTTTCCTGTCTGCTCACCCTCTGCACCAATGGGGGCGCCTTGGTTCTTCTCAGTGAAGTATATGACCACCAGACCCACGCAGGCTCCCGTCAGGAGCACAAACAGCAGGATCAGACTCTTCTCCAGGGTGGTCAGACGATTCTTGGCCATGTTTATCTCCCCTCCCAAGTGGGGATGAGCACCAAGCGAAAAAGGTGGATCGAGAACCATGTGGTTCCTTCTCTTATACCGAACACTGGGCCAGCGTACGGCCCCTTCTGTACTTTGACCAAGGCGGCTTACCTTGAACTTCCACTTGGAATGATGATCCAGTAAATGACATCAAGGTCCAGGGGATGTGTGTGAGTATGGTGCGACCTGCTATAAGGTTACCTCATTTATTCTTCAGTCATGATTAAATGATTACATGATTTTTTTTTACATATTTATATATATTGTATATAAAACACGCAAACACAAACACACACACACACACACACACACACACACACACACACACACACACACACACACACACACACACACACACACACACACACACACACACACACACACACACACACGCACACACACACCACACAGAGAAAGCTGCATCCATCTTGTAAAGTATAAATTAGAAAGAAATAATCCAAAACTAAGACACTCTCATAACATTATCTGCCATAGCAATGCAAATTAATGTATTTAACTTATTTTGGTAGTAGAGTTTATGCTAGCTAACTAACATCCAAACACATGAGTTAACACACAAGGAGAGTTGCATCAACCAAATTAAACTCAACGTTATCTATAAATGTTGATCAAACTTTTATATTGGTTAAATTATTTGACTTCAAAAGTTCCTGACTATCTTCGAATGTGTATTTTAAAATGGAATCTTAAGGGGAACTGTAAAACATGTAATGTAAAACAATGTAAAATATTTAAGCCTTTACATGCTTTTCTATGAATCAATGGAAGTATATTAGAAAAAGCAAGAATATACAGAAATTGTATGCAACTAGTAGGCCTATTGGAAGCAAATGGAGTCTCTAGGTGAAGCACTGGTGTGCCAAAATATGCGCATATTAACAATAATAAAGCCTAACCTACATAAGAGAAGCGCATCTAGAATTACTCTGAGAACTTGATCTTGACTGATTGCGTTGTTCCTTATTCGATTAATGTAATTAATAATTACTTTTGTGCTAATGTCATAACAGTGACCTTTGGTCTCATTAACTGAACCTCTCTTTTGATGGACACCTGGAGGGAAAAAAGTGTTTTATTGTTATCAGCAGTTTCCATTATCTTTGTCCTGATAACTGATAACAATATTAATTGCTAGCCAAGCTAGCAATTGATATGGCAAGCTTACCATATACTTACTAATTGCTTACCAACATATATTACAAAATGTCAATAGTATATTAAATTAAAAAATAAATAATGCATAACACAAGTAAAATGTCCTCCTACCATATTTACAAAGTTGCGCAAATGCTAGTTGTTTTTTTCCAAACCATGACCCCAGTAATCAATAAGGATACCTTATTTTCTCCTTTGATTCAGTACTTCTACATCCAATATCCTTATATTACCTTTTTCATGAAATACAGAGGGAAACCTTCCTCTTGGTGGAGGTCAAGGGTAATGAGAATCCTAGGGGGGCTCTCCCTTTGGCTGAAGGGGCATATGGCAGAGCGACAGTGAAACATCAGGGGAGATTATGAGGAGCCGCTCCGAGATTCATACATCTCCTCCTAACAGCACCTCATCAGCATATCTAACACCTTCAATACCTTGTTTCTCTCTCAAGATAAGCCCTTCCGTGTCCTCCGTACCCTCCATTTTCTAAAAGAAGAAGACATACTATCTCTTTAACTTACAAACAGAGATCTCTGTAAAACACACACACACCACACACACA